>CM076576.1:461507686-461711901 GCA_034641835.2 Pinus albicaulis
GGTAATATTAAGAGTAAGTGTGCTACAAGTATTTTTATGACTTTTATAAGCTTTTCTCTCAATTTCAAGGCTTGGTTTCAGGAACTTGATGTTTGTAGACTTCTAAGGGAGTACTGTATAAGTAATGATGAAACCATACAGTCACTGAAACGTCATGGCGACATTTTAAGTGTAACAGATTTCCCTAAAAAGTGCGAAGTCTAAGACCATTCGAAGAGTGATGTCCTTTATCATTTTGAGGATTAGCTTGTGGACACCCCAGTCAGAATCCTGTAAAAATATTCAATGCAAAAATTATATATATAGATATCATCGCTGAGGTAGGAATTACCATACTTAGATAAAACACTAACTAAAACTTGTTCTGATTTAGAAATGATCTTACTATCACATCAATAATGTAGACACATTATAGACGCAACCATCTGTTATGAATAGTCTACTACATAATGAATAATAAAACTCCTCAAAGCCTGGATGGTGGAAACTAGATCTAGGGTCTTCATTTCCGCTACCCGAACTAGTACGATTCTATCCATGTGATTTATTGTGTCGAAGTTGAACATGGTAGAAACCACTTGATTACCAGTCAATGACATGAACTGTTAACAAGTGTGAGAGAAACCACCAATAATGAAAATGGCTCTCAAAGTACTCAGTACAATCCATGGAATCTGAATAAATGATCTGAAGTCGAATATTTCATAGAATCGTTCGATCGAAGGTCAATGATGCAACCTATCGTCGAAGGCGAGAAACCTACCATTAAGGCATGCAGATTCCTAGGTACTGAAGGATTCTAGGTCAACTTCCTGGATGATGAGCTGTCATCGATAGAAAGTGATCTGTTGTACGAAATCCCACAACACGAAACCATTAGATCAATTTTTGTAGAAATATTTTGCAAGGACTGACTCAGGCATGGTCAACGCGAATGGATACATATGTTTGCAAATGAATGGTTTAGTTGAATTGTCCTCTTGAACACATAACGACACTGCAGATGGTTTGGTGACAATTGACCTAAGCTAATACCCAAAAACCGCCTGAAGACTTTCAATATGGTTTGATTAATTGATAGGCAAAGGATTTTCCCAACCCACGTAAAAGTGTGACAAAAAGTTTTGTTTTCAAGAGTATTAAACTTCTTTTTAAACAAAGTGTGACAAACGGATTCATTTCCTCTATTTTCCCCCACCATTGCTAGCAAGTACCTCTTTATTTTTGACAAGCTTGAGGAGGATAACATTTGTTTGTTATATAAGCTCATCCTTCGGATGAGTCTAACTTAGTTTAAAACCAAACCCTAAGAAGGAGTGGACTGTTCCTGTTTGTAATCGATGGGTCCTTTACTATTCAATTTTAACGAGTTGAGTATGGGAGAAACTCAGTGTTTTTCAATTTTAGGGAGTCAGATGAAAAAACTTAAGAAAAATCTATGGGTGTACTTTTTCGTAAATTTATTCTCTTAAGCCTGAAAAAGGATAAAATAATACAGGAGTGAATTCTATTCACCATGATTAGTCAACGTATACCTTTTTTTTAAATATTCCATTTCAGTCCAGAAAAGGAGCAAACTTATACTGAATGGACGACTATTCATTTCCTTTTATGAGTTTGAATAGTCAAGTACTTAGCAATATTTTCATCTTTAGAGTCTGAAAAGGGCTTAAAAGAGAATTCCAAGGTTTCATTTTTTCATAATTTTTTAAGAGTTTGAAAAAATGATAAAAGTGTACTTAGTAGTTTCGCTTTTTCTGTAATTTTTTAACGAGTTCGAGAAAGTGATAAAAAGTATACTCCGTCATCAAAATGACCATTTCATCCAAAAAATCTTGTATTCTACACAAAAACTAAAAAATTAAACATACCTGGTTATGATTAATAAAAATAATTTGGAAAACCACTTTTCAAAGTGAAAAATAAAAAAAATAATATTTTATTTATTCAAAAAATCTTATAAAAAGGAGTTTTTATAAATCATTTTTACCATTTGATTTCAGAGTGAAAATTGAGAGCTTTTGGTAAAAAATGTTTCGGAGAATATTGCGGAAGATTCACCCGTTAGAATCGAAAACCATCAATTCCAGGTAATCCACATCATCTTTACGTTCATTTTTGTCTTTTTACTTTCTCAATTTAGGGCTTATATTGATTTTAAGGATGAAAATAGGTTCAAAAATTCACTCACGACGGTCTTTAGGTAAGACACATGAAACCTGTGGACCCCAACAATTTTACAAAGGGAAAATTGTCATGGTCCCGCACATTATGCATAAGATACGTGCGGATCCACATACTTTTTTTATGCATAAAGTGTGCAGGCGTCGTAAGAAAAAACGAAATGAATAAATCTCCAAATTTAAACCAAATTTTCCCACTCAAATTGCTTCTAATGTTTCAATTTTTCCATCGCAGGATATTTACAATGCTTGAGTGGAGAGAATGAGAGCATGAGGAGGTTGATGATGCGGCCATGTTACATCCACCTACATTACGTGTTTTAAGAGAATTTGGTTTGTACAAATTTGGGCCATTCAAGGTATGAGGGCTCAGGTAGATTTTCTTACCTCGCTAGTCAGCAAATGGGATGTACAGGAACAATGCTTTATCATTGGAGGTCACCAGCTCAAATTTGAGCTGGAAAATATATACTTCCTCACTGGTTTATCAAAAAGGGGCGAGCCACTCTCTTTGTTTGGGGCTAGGGTAGGTGGCTAGTCTATCGCTAGCCTTTAAGAAGAATTTTGCAATGAAGAAGCAAACCCCAAGGATAAATGCATTATCATAAAAACCATTATTCGTCTTGAGCTAAAAGTGGTTGCGTTTACGGTAACCAGGGTGTGTGGGAGTGCAGCTCGACATGTCGCTACAAGCTCCCAATTGCAGACTGTCATTGATTGATTTAGAGGCACCATTTTCAAGTGGTGTGAGGTAGTGTTGGTCAATGTCAAAGGCCAACTGACTAAAGAAAAAAACTGTGAAGTTAAAAAAATTCGGATATGGAGCTATTGTGGTCACATTTTCTCTAGAGAGGATTCCCTCACTGGCCCCACAGCTGATTGCAGTTGATCATGGTAGAGTCAAAGAGCCTCAAATGGTTCGATGGGTTGCATTGATGGCCCGTCATAGTGACGTCGGCGAGGTTTTTCATTTCACCACAGCTTACTTTCATTGGTTGGATAACCAAGTCTTCGCGATAGATTATTTCTCTTATGATGGGATATATTTCTGCGACGACGGAGAGATGTCGCTTCCTCCAGGGATGCAGTCGGATGAGTCAAGTAAAAATCATCTTGACATGTTCTAAATTCTAATTTTTTTTTTTTGAATCGTCCAAAACTGATGACAAGATCAGACAGCAGAGGTCCTTACCGATCTAGAGAACCATCTAGAGTGGTTGACCTTAGATATTCCAGAGACTACCATAGATGAAATTCTTCTCCGTTTACACAGATATGTTATTGCGGTTCCAGGACCGTTCAGGATATTTCTGAGCAAGGTGGCACGGGCTGTAGTGTTTTATCGTGATCATCACGGCGGATAGTGGATGATTGATATTGTAGACTTGTATCATTTTTTGTATCACTTTTTTCTGATCATAAGGAGTTTTGGACCTATGATCGAGGAAGATGTAATATTTTTTGAAAACACTACACTTATGCTACGATATTACTACTATTTCCAGTTATCTATCTTAACATCTTATCGAATGTTATTTTTATCTACTGCTTTAATTATTGCAAATGTCTGTTTATAACAATAGAAGCTACAGCATCAGCTAATGTGTTTAAATTTCTCGGAATATGTTGATACTCAATATAATCAAATTCTCGTTCCAAGAGATGAAATTTCAAAAATAGTCTTAAAAACAGTGGGTTTTTAATTGCATATACTCTATTCAAATGTAATACAATGACTTTAGAACCTAACTTAACGATCAAACTTCGAATTCCAAATGAAATGGATTCAGACAATAGCTCAATAACTGCATTATACTCTATAATATTGTTCGTTTTTTGACTGAGGCTTACCCCATGCATAGATACTAGCTCATCAGTGGGTGAATAAATCACCCAAGCTGTGGAAGAAATGTTTTGTGTACTACGACAAGCACCATTAGAAAAACCAATATATGTTTGAAGGGACGTCGACATCTGCAAAATCAAGAGTGATCCACATAGCAGGGATAGTAGTAAAAGAACACTTAAACTAGGCACGCTATCTAATCTACAACACAAAATTTTAATGAAAATAACTAATATACAGGTAAGATCTCCACACAAGATTCAAGCATAATATTTCTTCAGATAAAGCCCATTTCTGGGTTTGCCTAAAGAGACCCTGTCAAATTCAATCCGTTCATAGGCCCCTTTTGCAAGTTGTCGCCTGACAATATAAGGACCATGCCACATGGGTTCAAATTTCCCAGCCCCTAGCTTATCGTTAGCTTGATCATAAACCAAGACTAGGTCTCCTTCTAAAAAAATACAAGGTGTAACACTTCTATCATACTGGGCTTTCATTCATTTCGCATGAGTTTTGGTAGCTAATGCAGTGGTGCACCGATTCTCATCTAATTGAGCTAAGTACAAAAAGCGTTTCTCCTATTCAGAAGTGGCTGGTAGTAATTCTATGGCTAGTTGGAGTGATGGTATCTCGCATTCAATTGGTAATATCGCTTCTAAACCGTAAACCAGTTGAAAAGGGGTGAAACCTATTGATGTTTTTGCTAAGGTTCGATATGCCCAAAGTGCTGAAAAAAGCATGGTATCCCAATTCGATTTATGAATTCCAATGATTTGTTTGATCATAGTGACTAAAAGTTTATTGATCGCTTCAACCAGACCATTAGCCTGTGGATAATATGATGTAGAACTGTCATGGCACAGGCCAAGTTGGTTAGTTAGTTCGGTCATCATTATGTTTCAAAAATGACTCCCATGGTCAATAATTATCACTTGGGGTACACCGAAACGAGCAATCACATGATTGAACACGAAAGTAGTTGTAGTTTTTCCATCTGCCACAAATGTAGGCATCACCTCAATCCATTTGGTAAAATAATCTATTGCGAGAATAATATACCCATACCCCCCGTCCAAGTGAGGGTTACATGTAATGAAATCAATGTCCCATTTTGCAAAAGGACCGACAAAAATTATAGGGTGAAGAGGAGCGGGTGGTGCACGCATCTTGCGATCAAAGATTTGACAGTTGTGGCATTTTGGAATAGTAGAAATAAAATCTTTAAATAAGGACGGCCAAAAATAGCCAGCAGGAAATATCTTTTAGGCTGTGGCATACCCAGACATATGACCTCCGCATGCTCTAGAGTGACAGTCATTTAAAATCTTTTCAGCTTCGTCAAGAGTGAGACAACATAAAAAAACAGAGTCTGCACCATGACGATATAGTGTGTCACCAACAATATTATATTGTTGAGACTGGAAATGGATTTTTCATCGTTATGACCATGAGAGTTCAGGCCGAAAATTTTGGGTTTGGAGATAAATGATGATATCTCCATACCAAGGATCGATGGTACTGATAAGAAACAAAGATTCATCCGCGATTGGATGTTCTGCCACAGTTTCTATGTCAGTACTTGGGAAGTCACACATAAGTTCATTAAATAAAAATGATTTCTTTGATTTGGATTTTTCAAATTCCAAATCAAACTCCTGCAGGATAACAATCCATTTGGAGTATTTCTCCCTAGGAGTTGTTTGGTCAAAATATACATCATAGGGTTACAATTAGAAATCACTATTGTTTTGCATGACAGTATGTAATGACGAAATCGTTGGACAGCTTGAACCGCTGCCAAGGCTAATTTCTCCACATGTGAGTACTTGATTTTGATTGGATGCAGATTATGACTGAGATAATAAATAACATGTTTGTTGTGGAATTCATCTTCCTGAATTAAGACCATACCAATCGTAGAATTGGAGGCTGCGAGGTATAAAAATCAATCCTGGTTGTAATTGAGAGGATGTAATAACGATGCATGGGTCAATGCATTTTTAAGAGCATCAAAATATCGATCAACGATCTCATCCCAAAAGAAAGGAATATTCTGTTTTAACAACTTGGTAAAACCTTTGGTTAACTCAACATAGTTAGGAACAAATCGACGTAAAAAGTTCGCTTTCCCTTGCAAACTTTGGAGTTGGGAAAGAGTAGAAGGAGGAGGTAATTTGATGATAGCCTCAACCTTCGATGGGTCAACACGAATGCCTTCCTTTGAGACAAAAAATCCCAATAATCGTCCAGATTCAACACAAAAGACACATTTGTGAGGATTCAGACAAATCCTGTAACGCCTACATCTCATAACGATAGCTCTTATATGAGTAAGATGATCTGCTCTGCATGATGAATAAGCATGTAAATCATCGAGATAGGGTTTCACAATGTGTTTAATGTCATGAAATGCATAATATATTTCCCTCTGAAAAATTATAACAGCGTTCTTAAGTCCAAAATGTAATTTGCAATAAGAAAAATTCCCCCACGGACAAATGAAATATGTTTTGGGTTGATCAGCAGGGAGTATGTTGATTTGATTGTCGCCCGATAATCCATCCATAAACGAAAAAATTTCACTTCCGGCATAATCGTCAATAATTTGATCGATATAAGGGGTTGGATAATTGTCTTTTGGACAAGCTCGATTTATATCCCTATAATCGATACATACTCGTATTGTCCCTTATTTTTTATTGACATGAACAATATTATATACCCAATCCGTTAAAGGAATTGGATAAATAAAACCTGCATGAAGTAATTTCTCAACTTCTGCTTTAATAGCGGCAGCTTTTCGTGGATGTATCTGACGTAATCTATGTCAGACAGGTTTAGCATCCGGGTATGTTTTAATTTCATGAACAACAATTGATGGATCGATTCCTGGCATTTCTTCATATGGCCAGGAAAAAATGTCACTAAATTCCTGAAATAGGGCTTTATATGCTTGGATTTCATCTTGCGTACAAGAAGCACCTATATGAATGTTTTCAACAATGCCTGGTTTCACTGAGATGTCAATAGGAACTGTCGTATAAATGTTTGCTAAGTTCAATTCAAAGTCTGAATTCATGATAGGATTCCGGGGTTCTTTGACATAATCAACGGTAAAAATGGAGGAAAAATCAGTTTCAAAATGATCGAGATAATGTAAAAACGAAGATCGATGATGTAGATCTTCCCATGGTAATTCTTCTTTAGACAAAAATTCATGAATATGCTCATCAATTTTGAATACTAGTTGAACAGGATCTAGAATTGATGGTGAAGCTGAGCTTGATATCGAACTTGATTCCTCATTGACCACATTCACTAGATCAGGTTTAGTTGAAGGAGTATCAGAAAATGACTGTACTGCCTGATATGCTAATTCAAAAGGACTCAAAGGGATCGTGCCATCGTAAGAATCCAGTTCTGAGTCTGAAGGTACTATCCAAGGATCATCAAAGGAAATAGTACTTGATGTAATCATATTGATATTAGCAATAGGAGGTGGTACATTGGGAGCAGGCAGGGAGAAAGTTCCCAGTAAAGAAGAATCTTTAAGTAAACCTACTCCAACATCTTTATAAGGGATAGTTGATTTTCCGACATGTTGGATGCTGTCATTAGTGGCTGGGTCGGATGAATAATATGAGAGCTGATCTATTTTTACGATCTTTCCTTGATGACAAAACATGATGAGATGAAAGACCGATGATAAGACAATAGTCATAGCATAATACCAATTGCGACGCAGGAGAAGGTTGTAATCTAGAGGGGCATCAACCACTTCAACATCTAGATTACCGGTTTTTCCTTCAAACTCTATCAGTAGATCCTGCAAAATACCATACAAATGGAATTGTCTTCCATCAAAAGCTTTGAGGATAGTTGGCGATTGGTTAAGTGTCGGATAACCAAGTTATTTCCAACATTTTAATGACATGATACACGTAGAAGCCCCTTCATCAACAACAGTACGAAAGCAATGTTTGTTTTTTACTATTACTGGAATTTGAAAAGCCATTTGATGGGGTAGGCAGTCTGTAAAATTCTCGAAATCGAAGATCATTAGGTTCAAACCCTGAAGGTCTATGTCTCCTATGGCTGAAAATAGTAATTTTCTTTGGGTTGGGCATGATTTTAGCACTTCCAAAGTAGACATTGTTGAAGGGGAAATCGACAAGTCTTCAACAATATTTTTGTTATGATCAGCTCTCGCATGTGGATTGAAATTTGATTTATGAAGTACACCTTTAGTAGGCGGTTTGATTACTAAGTCAGGATTTGGTTTCTCGATCTGTAGTGGATCAGAAACTGAGGGAGATGTAGTTGATGCTTAATTATAATTCTCTACTTCTTTACCACCAACATGATTTTTACCACCATAATCTTGCGATCGTGTTGCAACCATTAAGATATCCTCTAGCGTATTCGAGGAAGATCTAGTCATGTTACTATCTTGAGCAGGAAATGGATCCTTCAAGACAGCAGGTATGGGTGAACCCTTAAAAAATTTTGATACCTCGGCTCTATGTGGACACTCTTTAATAAAATGATCCTCATCACATATCAGGCAAGGATAACGAGGTTTTCTTTTTTCATCAGTTGGTTCATTTTTATCGTTTTTATCATTTGAAGATGATTTTTTGTTTTTATTCTTACCTTTTCTTCTTACCACCAGTTTTAGGTTTGGCTATAAATGATTCTACAACATGAATATCTGTAGAAGTTTCAGCGGAAGAATCTCCTTTAGGTGAATCAGGTAAAGTTATAATAGGAGAAGTCGTCTTGGAAGATTTCTTCTTACTCTTGCCAGTGCTAACAGAACCAATTACACCATCAGTGGTATGAGAGCCTGAAGGAGTTGTATTTAATTGACCAGGTCTTGGTAAATTGGTGATTTTGTCATATAAAGTACTTGACTATGTATATACAAGAACAAGGTACTAAGCTTAAGCAATGGCTTTCTCTTCTGTAACAACGCCTCCCTTGGCCACATCTTCAGTAATTTTCGGCAATAATGATTTGATAAACCATTCAGCGAAAATTTGATCTGGAATAAAGACTTTCACTAAACGTCTCCTATGTCTCCATTCATGAATGTGATCAGATATGTACGTAGAAGTATATTTTTTTAATGAGGTCAATAATTATGTACCATTGTCATATCTGACAAGTAACTGAAAATGGGTAAAGAAAGAAGTAGCTAGTGCATTAAAATTATTAAATGAGCCTCTTGGTAACTCAATGTACCATTTAGCAGCCAGACCAATGAGAGTTATCTGAAAAATACGTAATCAAATCGAATCATAGATTAGTGAATTGGATGCACACCAGAGGTGATAAGTCATAACATGATTAGATGGATCTTCTCCTGACTTACCTTCAAAATTTGGAATATCACTAGGCAACTTATTAGGCATTGGTGGCCAATACGGAAGATAAAAGATAGGATCATTCGTAAGGCGCGATAAATAGGGTAAATCTAGAGTTGCTATGAATGGTAACCGATGGCTAGGATCTTGATAACCTTGTGTGATCAAACCAGTTCTAGGAGCAGGATATCCAAGATATCCTAGAATTGGATGCGCATTGGGAATTGTAAAACTAGTATTAACTAGACCAAACGGCTGATACTAATATGTTAGTTTCTGTGTAGTATTTCAAAATTTATATTGCCCCTGGTACGGTTGATAAGTAAATTATGGTTGAATAGTGAGAATCATACTCGTACTAGATTGTCATGTAGGCATCTGCACCGTAGTCTTAATTGTAGGTCTTGATTGTGGCACAGATACTTGAGGAATTTTCACTGATACAGGGGTAGTAGAAACAGGAGCTACAGATACTCAAAAAATAGGTGTGGTAGGTTGAACAGAAGTTGCAGTAGTAGCATAAGTTTGAGGTAGAGTTCTAGGTGTACTAGGCCCAGGCTGCTGAACAGAACGAGGTGCAGAGGCTTGAATGGTAGGCTGGACAGGTTGCTAGGTTAGACCAAAACCTATGGGCTTTCCAAGTTGATTAGGTAACTCCACATTGGGTTGCAAAGTATGTTGAACTTGAGATGGATCCCACACCATATAAATTCTGGGACATTGACCCATACAAGGTTGTGCATATAAAGGACCATAGCCAGGTTGAACGTAAGTTTGATAATTAACCAGAAAATTTCTAGCTCCTTGTAATAATGGTTGACCTGAAGTAGGTTGAAAACCTTGAGTTGGGTACTGACCTTGAGGTTGATATTGACTTTGAGGCATGTACGGAATCTGGGGTTGATATTGACCCAGAGGTATGTACTATCCTTGGGGTTGATATTGACCTTGAGGTATGTACTATCCTTGGGGTTGAGATTGAATTTGAGGTATGTACTATCCTTAGGGTTGATATTGACCTTGGGGTATGTATTGTCCTTGAGGTTTCTCCCCAGGCTAGAAATATGGTCCCACAATTTGACCTCTAGGTGGTAAAAAATTACCCTGAGGTTGCCCTCCGGGTGGTAATTGACTACCTTGAGGTTGTCCCCCAGGCGGTAATTGACTTCCTTGGGGTTTCCCCCCAGACGGTAACTGACTTCCTTGAGGCACAGTCTGTGGCAACTATAACAGCAACATGTCAAGCAGTATGGATAAGGATATTCTTAAGAAGTTTGTGTCATGAAAATGTAAAAGGAACAACATTTTATTGTGATAATAGCTCATTTATAGCTTTATCCAAGAATTCAATGTTTCATAAGAGAACGAAAAACATTGATGCAAAGTATCACTACATCAGAGAGCTAGTGAGCAATGGAGAAATTGTTTTGTAACATTTTAGAACAGAAGAGTAGTTTGTTGATATCTTGAGAAAACCATTGGGGCAGAAGAGTCTTAACTATCTCAGGATATGCCTAGGTATGCAAGAGAACAATAGTTGTAATTAAGGGGGAGTGTTGGAATTAATCCCTACTGTGACTGAAACAGGAGGATGACATTCAATTTATGATGAGAATTTATGACGGACACTGCAGCAGCATTTCGTGTTTGTTCTCTACACTCCACCGTGAAATAAATTCCACGTTTAAATACACCTAAAAATCAACTTTTTGTATAAAGGTCGTACCTTGTGTATGAATTCAAATTCATGATCAAGTCCATGCAACCTCGTTCTCTTATCCACATTCATCTACCCGCAATAAACACTCCACCAACCACACTTAATTCCTCCAGTTTCATTCCGGCAGCATCCAACATGAGCTACGAGGATCAAAGTTGACCCACTGAAGGAGGTGATGTCATCACTCCTCCGGACCAATCAAAGCAGTTCTGTGGTGCAAAGAAACGAGCTTTTGCATAATATTTGAACTCCACGAAATGTATAAGGTTTAATTTTTTAAGTGTCGCGACATAAGTTTCATGTTTTAGTTTTTTGGTTTTTAACTTAGGTTATAAATATTTTATAATATCTATATCTATATCTATATCTATATCTATATATATATATATATATATATATATATATATATATATATATATTGTAATGAAACGTGAAATGTCATACATATGCCCTGTGCATTGTAAGAATTGCATTGTTTGTGTATGCAATATATGCCCGAAGGAAGAGGAAAAAAAAACAGAGAGTAATATACAATAAGTGAGACAGTGTGCACATGTAATGTATGCCCCAAGGAAAAAAAGACAGAGAGAGCAAAAGGAGAATTGTTAATTTGGTAGTAGTCAACAAAAGAAATTTTGGCATTGTAGATCCAGAACAACAGAAGTTCTAAAGAATTTTATTTTGTAATAGCTTATAGTTTGTTTAATGAAATAGTGTTGTAATCCATCTCTCTGTGAGAATAATTTTTTTTGTTCTCTGTGTTTGGAAGAGTAATTTGATTTTCCTCTCAGTTTTTGTTTGAAATAACCAGAAATTCCAACACCTACGTGACTTTGACAATTGTCTACTCACATTAACATGGATATTTCAAGTTGATTAGAACAATTTGATTAGATTTCAGGCTGAAATAGCTTTGAGGTTGTCTCATGAACTATTAATCCAAAGGGAAATTAAAAATATTTTTTTCTCTCGTATGAAATAAATAAGTTCAAATTTTTACAAGTTTCATAGTAAAATTGGGCATCGATGAATTTATAAAAGATTATGGAATAAAAGATGATAATTTTAGCACATTAAAAATATTGAAGATTAAAAATATTTTTTAGATTTTCCATCTTATCTGAAGATTCTATCTAAATTTCAAAATGATGATTTTAAAAATTTTTTCCTCTATGCTTTTCAAACCTAGAATAATCTTACGGAGCCATGAGATACTATCAAAGCTCGTATCAAGATTGAAAAGATGATCCAAGTTATCTGGAAAGGGCACAATTTTTTTTTAGTGTTTATAGAAATTTTATTAAGGGTTAAGGTATCTATAGATGTATCATTGAGAGGTCTGATCAAAATTTTAGAATCGAGATGAAACTTAACTAAAACAAATTGTGATGCATAGTTACAATAATATCAAATTGGAAACAAAAGAAAAGAGTCGTTATGGTTAGAAATCTAATATGTTTGCTTCATAATTTGAATCTACATATAAAAAGGTTATTCAGAGGATGATCAAAAAACAATTCAGTAAGGTGACCTTCAAGTTGTTGAATACAATGTAAAGCATTAGCTCACATAGATGTGATCGAAGAAATCAGAAGCAGCAACATTACTAATGTTGTATGTTATCTCAAAATCAGACCCTGATAGGCAGCTGATCAAGAAGACATTGAGCAACTATTTCAAACCATAATTTTAGTTAAGGCTTAGCCTCCTCAACTTGAGAGGGCTCTCTCAATAGGTTTATGATTTTCAAATAAGGATTAGATGTAATATTCCAAAAATTGATGGAATATTAAAAAAAACTTTTGTTTTGCACTAGGAGGAGAATAAATGGGTAAGAAAACCCATTGATAATAAAATCTGAATAAAAAGCCCTTACAATGTAAAAAGGGATTAATAAAGAACTTGATTTCACACCTCATGTGTGAAATGAGATAAATTGCAAAGGGATAAGTCTAAAGGAGGCCAAGTTAATTGCACAGTTATGAGAGATAAAGATCACTTGGTGGGGCAACGCAGTTTGCATAAGGGGAAGATCACTTGGGGGAGGAAACCCTAAGGTCTGTGGCCCATGGAAAGGAACTTTTCATTTGCTTGAAGGGAGAACGAGGCAGCCATAGCTCTTCATGTTTTCTATTATCATTTTACTTGTCGTCTCTGACAAAGTGCATTCTCCAGATGTTTAGCGAGATGCCGTGTTGCTAACATTGGGTGTTCCCGAGCGGGAATCCCATCTCTTCCATAGAGTAGCCCTTGGAAGAGCTTTTTCTTCATATTCCCCATATTCTAGCTTGTCTCCAAAGCATTTCATTCAGCTCCAGCGCGGTCTCCATTGGTGGTTTAGTTGTGTTGCTGGGTGTTGCAGGGGAGGGTTCCTCAACACCACTTCCGGCATTGTATTTCAAAGGATGGAGTCTCCATTCCTTTGGGAGATCAGTGAGGGCGTTTCTAAGCTTATTACCACCATCATTGGCATTAGGCAAATTATTTTCCATCAGAAGAAGAGCATCCCTCTTCCTTGATTGCGAAGTTACTAGAGAGTATTTGTAGTGACGGTTGCAGTATTTTATCGGGAGGTGAGATATTCAATGATAGGATCAGCCTATCATTTGGAAGGTCAATTGAAGGAGTTTATTTCAAAGGGTTCATCATCTATAGCAAGCTCCTTCTATTTCTAGTTCTTGAGTTGCTGCTACCTAGCAAATCCGGCATTTTTGCAGGAGTGCCATTTTGTCTAGTTCCCAGCCAATCCTCTTAAGGGATTGATGTATCATCTTTTTAGAGGTTGAGAGCTTGCTCCCCCCCCCCATATTTATTTGAGCTTAAATTTATGCATATTTATATTTATGTATTTACTGCCGTAGTATATCTTATAAAATGCACAGTCTTAGCCTGGAATAAACTATGTAAAGCAGTGTTTCTCTATTCTATAAATATGTCTTCTTGATTCTTTTTGCTTGATTTGAGTAATATATTCCTCAAGAATTTTTATAAATTTTATATTGTACATACATCTAATGGCTGATTACATATTCATATGACATGGCTCACTAAGGATTACACTGTCATTTCCTTTCTTGGGTAAAGTGTTGTTTCAGCCCCTTAACTGGGCATTTTCTAGAGAGCATTAGAGGTGGGCGACTTGTTTAAACCATTTAAGAGGATTTATTTGGAGCCTCCTCTTGGATTTCAGACATAGATTATCTATTCTAAGGGATCCAAGTGCTGGGTTCAAGTTTCATAGCAACCATTCCTGAAAAATGCGTTTTTCAGGCATGCCTTGCTGAGCAATCCTAAAGAGGGATATTTCAGTGGTATCAAAGCATCGAACTTGGCACAACCTGTGAGATTGATAGTAGAAGAATATTATGAATAATATGAGCTTGATCTCATCTATTTTAAAAACAGAGAAGAGCCTCCCTAAGGAGTAAACAGAAAGGGAAGGCCCCTGCACTTCCTATTCTCACCTAGAAGGAAGCAAAAAGTTGAGCAGGAGAGAGACTTCATATCTTGGAAGTAAGAAGAAGGATAGACTCACAACTATTCTTCCCAAATCTATGCAAAACATCCATGAATATTTCAGAAATATTAGGAGGGAGATTGATGGAGAATCTGAAAGAAAATTTGAAAATGGGGTAAACCCTAGATTTTCACATGGTGAAGGTAGGCATGCAACCATACACAATGATGAGCGGCACAGCCAAAGGTCCAACATTCCCATGGGGGAGATGGAAGAAGGAGGAAAGGTGACTAAGGATGAAACCCTTAGTGATTTTCTGAAGGAGTATGAGTCTCACACTCAGAAATTCAGAAATCAGCTCACTTTTTTTGAGTTTTGCAAGATTAAGGTGAAGGAAAAGGAGCATCAAGATAGATTTCATCTATCTACTTTTGTAGGTTCACCTTCATGTTCAGCCAAAGATTGGGTGGAGGATCTAAACACCTTCCAACAGAAGCACCACATTTTAGAAGAAGAAACCATCAAGGTTGCAGTGCTGCATTTGAGAGGTAAGGCCCGTGCATGGTGGAAAATTGAGTCATTTTCTTTCAAAAATGTTAATGCTTCATCTTATGTAAATTTCACTAAGTCATTGGTGAAAATATTTGACCAGAACACTCTTGAGACTTATGTGATGAATTCAGACCAAGAGTCTCAAACAAAAACCCTGCATAGAAATGCAGAACCACCTCAGGAAACCATTGGAGGAGCTAAAAACTTGCATCATGCCATGTTAGGGGAAAGACATTCATCCCACACCTTTGAGCCATAGAACAAAGGGCTCTCTTTTTCAAAGGTGGATCAAATAATTGGGGTGTTGCCCAACTTTATTACAGAAACAAAGGGCAACAGAGCTGCTAAGTCTAGAGATCATGTAGTGCATCATGCAGAGGGAGAAGGAGCTTTTGCTCCAAATAGAGGGATTCTTGTATCTTTACAAGAAGTTCCCCACAATCTCATGCATGGAGATCAGGGCACACTTCATGATCCATAAGTGCCATGGAGGAAGAGGTGTGAAACCAGTAAGACTCAGGAAGACGATAGAGAAGAGAGCCAACATCATGTGTTGAGGAGGGCACATTCCTATCCATTTTTAGAGGTGATTGGACCTAGGAAGGTGATTGGATTGCGCAGTGAAAGCATGGATAGAATTGTTAATCTATATATGTAGTCATCTTCAAACAAGAATATCTCATTAAGTGGAGACATTACACCAATGAGACCACTGGTTGAAATGAGGAGGATATATGCTTCATTCAATGAGGCCCCAATCATTAATTTCAGTAGTGAGGAGACCTTGGGACAGCTTGTTACAGCGTTGGGAGCCTTAGGTAAAACCAAAGAGGAGAGAAGAATTCTCTCACTATCATTAGTACCCAATCTCCTTACAGTTTCTACGCTGTGGCGGGAGAAGCAAGGGAAGGGAAACAACTTTCCCACTTGTACAATTGGCAGGGGAGCAGTATATGCACACCACTCCTTGGAGGAGTTGGCACAGTCACTTCTTTTCACTTGGAGGAGAAGGAGAGAATCATCTATGAGTTGTTCCCTTTGCATGATCAGAAATCATGGTAAGGAAATTTTTCATTTATGTGATTTACATGTTGATTCCTTAACCATGTATATGCAGGATATTGCTCCAAGGAGGAGCATTCTCTGTCTAAGACTCCTTGGTCTACTTGAGGCCAAGAGCATGATTGATGACCATTCCCTTGATGGACTTGGGGAAGATTTTTTTTTTGGAGGGAATGCTCACCACGTATCATACATCATTCATTCCCTCCAAACACATGGGGAGAATGTAGCAGCACACCGGTGGTTGAAAAACCACATCCTTTGTCATTCTCTATTGCAGTTTATGATCAAACTGCACTGGTTGCATCTGAAGGATAATTGCCTTACTCATTTGATACATATGGTAGCCAGCATGAATTTAATTTTGGCTCCTTGTGCTGCTATTGATCACATTATTGTCGGGAGCATGATTGGGAGAGAGGCACATGGGATGAATGTGTCCTTTGGGGTAGAATATCCCCATACTTTTTGCAAGACATGCTCTAATGGGAGCATGGGAGATAATGTGGCCACCATAGTTCAGCATTGGTCCTCTCTTGAGGTGAACCACATGATTGATAGGGTGCCATATGATGATGACCTCCTATCCATCACATGTGAGAAGCATTGGGCCAGCTTGATTCACTATGTAGGAGGAAGGATCTTTGGAGATCCAGACTTCATCTTGACATTGGAAGGCCACATTGTTGTAGCCCAAGATTGGCCTTCACTCTACACTTGTCATAAGTGGAGAGGTGAACAGCGTGGGGTAGGCCATGATGCTTACCACTTGCAGATTCTTAGCCCACCTCCTTGGTCGGAGCTCAAGGTGGAAGAGGATTTTCAGCAGTTGCCTTATCTGGAGGTGACTATATTCTTATGGATTATTGCTTGGGGTTGGAGGATCTACATGAGGGAAATGTTTTCCCAATAAATATTAACACCATGCCTCAAGGAGACCTCTGAACAACACCATATTGGCTTCTTCAGTACATTCCATGTTCATGATGATAGCCACTCTGGCTAGTTTACATGCTTGGGAGGAGCAGTATGGAGACTCTTTTTTGATACTGCATCTCATTCCTCATGAGGAGTTCATCGTAAGTAGATGCTATAGTGGGAGGATTAGGACATCCTACAATTCTATCCTTGCAGTTACTTGAGGACAAGCAACATTTGGGAGGGGAGGACTGTAATATTCCAAAATTTCATGGAATATTAAAAAAAACTTTTGTTTTGCACTAGGAGGAGAATAAATGGGTAAGAAAACCCATTGATAATAAAATTTGAATAAAAATCCCTTACAATGTAAAAAGGGATTAAGAAAGAATGGGATTTCACACCCCATGTGTGATATGAGATAAACTGCAGATGGATAAGTCTAAAGGAGGCCAAGTCAACTGCACAGTTATGAGAGATAAAGATCACTTGGTGGGGCAGCGCAGTTTGCACGAGGGGAAGATCACTTGGGGGAGGAAACCCTAGGGTCTGGGGACCATGGCAAGGCACCTTTAATTTTCTTAAAAGTAGAACAAGGCAGCCATAACTCTTCATGTTTTTTATTATCATTTTACTTTTCTTCTCTGACAAAGTGTATTCTCCAGGTGTTTAGCTGAGATGCAGTGCTGCTATCACTGGGTGTTCCCAGGTGGGAATCCCATATCTTCCATAGAGTATCGCTTGGAAGATCTTGTTCTTCATATTCCCCATATTTTGGCTTGTGGCCAAATCATTCCATTCAGCTCCAGCGCAGTCTCCATTGGTGGTTGAGTTGTGTTGCTGGGTGTTGCAGGGGAGGGTTCCTCAACACCACTTCTGGCATTGTATTTCAGAGGAGGGAGTCTCCATTCCTTTGGGAGGTCAGTGAGGGAGTTTCTGAGCTTATTCCCACCATCATTGGCATCAAGCCAGCCATTTTCCATCAGTAGAAGACCATCCCTCTTCCTTTACTATGCAATTCCTAAAGAGTATTTGCAGTGAGGGTTGCAGTATTTTATCGAGAGGTGAGATCTTCAATGAAAGGATCAGCCTATCATTTGGAAGGTAAATTGAAGGAGTTTATTTTAGAGGGTTCATCATCTACAACAAGCTCCTTCTATTTCCAGTTCTTGATTTGCTGCTACCCAGCAACTCCGGCATTTCTGCAGGACTGCCATTTTGTCTAGTTCCTAGCCAATCCTCTTAAGGGATTGATGTATCATATTTTTAGGGGTTGAGAGCTTGCTCCCCCCCCCATATTTATTTATGCTTACATTGCTGCATCTTTATATTTATGTATTTACTGCTGCATTATCTCCTATAAACTGCACAGTCTTAGCCTGGAATAAACTATGTAAAGCAGTGTTTCTCTATTCTATGAATATGTCTTCTTGAGTCTTTTTGCTTGATTTGAGTAATAGATTCCTCAAGAATTTGTCTACATTTTTTGTTGTACATACATCTAATGGCTGATTACATACTCATATGACGTGGCTCACTAAGGATTACGCTGTCATTTCCTTGCTTGAGTAAAGTGTTGTTGCAGCCCCTTAACTGGGCATTTTCTAGAGAGAATTAGAGGTGGGAGACTTGCCTAAACCATCTAAGAGGATTTTTATGGAGTCTCCTCTTGGATTTCAGACTTATATGCTCTATTCTAAGGGATCCAAGTGTTGTGTTCAAGTCTCATGGTAGCCATTCCTGAAAAATGTGTTTTTCAAGCATGCCTTGTTGAGCAATCCTAAAAAGGGATATTACATTAGATGGCTAACTCTTTGAGTAAAATCGATAAAATGGATAATCTGTTGTACTAATAATCAACAAAAATCTTTTGGGCTTATGGATTCAATTGTATTTTCACAAAACATGAGTATCAGCTTCAATTGGAAGTCAGGGCACTCTAGGGTTTAGATGCATCAAAATAACAATAGGAAAGAAAATAACAAAGTTCATGAACATATGAAGGAAGTTAGAGCACATTCAGTGAATTATAAGTAACATATATTCATGCCACTACAAGTAATTTAAAGAGGAAAAATATGAGAATATCACACAACCATAACCCTTTCTGAATCCTGAGTGATGAAACCAATATCTTTGTATTAACATAAAAACATAGTTCACTGCTACAAAAACAATATGCTTGATTATCAAAATTGCCAACCCTATGCAATTCAACTTCATTTCTCTTATAGAGTCATCATGACATTTCTTAGATTCTCTCAAAACACTTGAGAGAATTCGAATTTGCTAGCTTGACACCTATCAACTGCTAAAACAAACTTTAATTACATCTGACAGTTAAACTGTCTGTTCTAGAGTCCTAAAACAACTAGGATTAAAACTCTTTATTATAACTTAACAAACTTATCTAAGCACTAAATCTTCTATCTGATAGCTGCTCCTCATAAAATTCGACCTTGATGATGTCCATCTCCTTGCTGTTGAACTGTAATGATTTGCTTCTTATCTGCCCTGAAAAATAGGAACATGCTCCCTGCAAAATAGGTATACTACTTCATTTATGTTTCTTCACAACATCTACTGACAAATTTGTGCTCAAAACATGTGGAAAAGTCATATTAAACTCTTGTGACTTCGTCCTCCGAGCTGTGCCCAAAACAAAACGTTGAAGAAGTGCCAAAAACTATTAACATTGTTGTGCTTCGAAACTGTCTGTTGTTTTCGTAGCACAGAACTTCACCTCTGAAAACTTCATTTGAAACCTTCAATTTTCTATGTTTTTCCATTGGATATTCATTTTTGGTCTTTATACATCCTCCACCAGCATCAAAGTTTAATAAACATAGCCTTTTACCCTTTGAAAAATTTCAAAATTGATCAAACTGGATCCTACATCAGTTTCATAGCGCGCTACGAAACTGCTGTGCATGACACCTATAGCAGTTTCATAGTGTGCTACAAAACTATTGTATCTTTTCTTTTCATAGCTTGTTTCCAAAAATTTGAGTTTCCCACCTTTACTACCCTCCTTGAAGTTATATATAAGCTCTCAATAATCAACTTTGAACTGTTTTCAAAAATGAAACCTTCCACAAAACTCCAAAAATGTGTTAGGAGATGTCACTTACTGTTTATACAGATTTTTGATGTGGTTGATCTTTAGGCTTTGCTAGCTGTATTTGAAGGTCTTCAACCTGCCTTTTAAGCCTTCTATTATTAGCCCTCAGTTTGGTGTTAACCATTCTTATGAACTTTTCTTCCTTGATTGCAGGGATAGTCCATATGAAGAATTGATCCTGACTGCTGATTGAATCACTGTTTGAAACCTTTTCCAGCTCCCACAGACCTTTTAACCTCTCAAATTTTTACCTTTCCACAACATGCATTCTCACTTTCTTCCTCAATTTATCAATCTCAATGTTTGCAAGTCTGAGTTTGTCTTTAACCTCCTCATAGCTACTCCTCTCTCTCTCTGAGTATTAAATACTTTTTTTCTGTCTTATTCAAGTATTTGAGATGATGTATTAATGGGTTCTTCAAAAAAGCTTGCATCCTCACCTCCTATTTGGCCTATGTCCATGATTGGCTGCTGCATTTTCTTAGACTGCCTAGTCTGTGGTTTTCTAGGCTTAAAAGAAAACTCTAACACCTCATCCTCAAAGTGTAATTTTTTGGATGTTTTCAATTTCTTTGATTTTCCACCTGTATCCAGCTTTATGAACTCTTCTTGAACCAGGGGAGACTCCTCAATGTCAATATCTTGTAATATATCATTCGAGTCACCTCTTAATTGCGAATTTTCATTTCTGACCATAGCCTTACCCTTCTCCTTTGACCTTTGAATCCTAGTCAACTTCTTCTGAGTTGTTTTACTAATTGACTATTCCTGAATTGTCTTTTTGACCTCAGTTCTCTTCTTTTGTGCAGATTGAGGAGTCCATTGGATTTTTAGCGATGTATTTATCATAGGTTCTTTAACCTGTTTCCTGGGCTTAAGCTTGACAAACATCCTTGATTTTGATTCTGCAGGTTCACTAGTCTTTGATGAAGATGTTTCTTTGACTTGACGGCTAGCACCTCTTCCTTCAACTCCTATTCCACTCAAAAAGAGAAATGTAACCCATTCCTCTTTTCAGTTTCTGAAGCTCATGCAAAACTATTAAATCGACTAGACCATGATGAAATAAAGAGGTTTCACATGCCTGAGCTTTCATCTGAAATTTGTCTGCCATCTTGGCCAGACTTCGAAATAGAAAGAAAGGTAAGTCTAGAGAGATTATTCCTGTGAAATGAAATAAGAGTTTAAAGTGATAAGTGTAAACCTTGTGATATCTCCCTTTGCAGGTGAAGTATCTTTGGATATTGTAGAGTAGGTTGGAAAATGTATCCTTGAGATAACTTCTTGGCATAGCTTTATTCAAATCAGTATCCATAAACTTTGGTTTCAAAAAGATTTTACACGGTTGCATTTCAAACCTAAAATTCTTAAACCATATTTCCTCCCCTCTTGGGATTTCTGTGACTGTTGATATAACTTCAAGAGAAATTGGTAAACTGAGAAAACCAACCTTTGTGTTTGACCATGTGAAGTTGATAGCAAATTCTTTGGTGACCTGATTGTGCCCTCCTTGAAGCTTTTCATAGAACCTCCAGCACCCTACCTTCTTTAAGGCTTCTTCAACAGATTTATCCCTGGTGAGATTTTCTAAACCTTCAGGTTCTGTCCCTAGGTAGTGACCCGGCCAGCGATTTCTTTTTTCTTCTGCCATGTTCTTCCTAGAAACCCTGTGTCATCAGCAAAAATGTAATAAACCTCCTTGTTGGATAAAATGGCTCGCTTGAGGATTTGGTTCAGCCTCACTTGATGGAAAACTCTGCCTCGCTTGATTTAAAACCTTGTTTCAGTTAGCAACTATTTTCAAACTTACTGGATTTGCAATCGAAACTGCTGACATAATCACCAATTGAATTCTGCCTTGCTTGATTGAAAAATATGCCTCGCTTGAAAACTTAATGAGAGCTCTGGTATCTTATCATGAGCTTCTCTTTCAACAATATATGTGCACGCAATGATTTCTTTGCATGAGATAAAAACAATAATAACCAATTACCTTTCCAAATTTGCAAAGGACCAATAACAAATGACCGCTAATGAATCTCATAATGATTTCATAACTACTTTGGATGGTTGCATGCGTGAAGTAGGATTCATGGACTGACACCATGATCGTGGATTGACACTATAATCATGAAAATTTAACCCCAAGTTGATGGATGTAACAGCTAAACCGAAAATTCCGAAAACCGGATTTCGTGGCGCTGGTAGTGTTATTTCGGGATTTTCCACTACGAAAAGACCAGTGCTTTCGTAGCGTAGAAGAATTTTTTTACACTGAGAGCACTATAAAAACGTGGTTTCATGGCTTATTCGAATGTTTTTTGAAAAATACTTAAAATATGGGTTTCAAAACATGGCATGAGACTACTAAAGTGTAAAACAAAGTTTATGAACTTGGTTTAGTGATGAAATGAGACTCTAAAACTATGACTTAGACCCTATAAAACATAAAAATGACTCAAACCCTATCTAATACCATGACTTAAGAACAAGTATGTACTGACTGAATTTAGAAAATTTTAATAGTGATAACATTGTACATATTATCGAGTGCCCAAACTGTAAATTGTCTCACTAATGTTGTCTAGTTGCACCTCCAAATATTGCAAGAATTACGTTGACATTCGCTTCTTGACTCAAAATTGCTGAGAAACCCAATTAATCACTAATCCCATCTCCTCCTCATCTCTAGGAAATATTGAATAAAACAAGCAGAGGAAATGTGTTTCCCCAACAACATAGAGAATGCATAATAATGCGGAAATAACAAATACACAGACAGGCAGAGCGAAAAACAAGACACGAACTAAATTTTGTTTCTATTCAAATCTAAAAGAACTTATGGAAATTACATTAGTTATACAAAATGGTCGAGGCGTGTAAAACCTAATTCTATTCAATGCTAGATTCAGTGCTCCATGGACGTTTAACCACCAGTTGTCCTTCTTCTGTCAAAAGAACTCATTTCTTCATTAAAACGACAAGGCCGTATTTTACTTTATACATGAGACAATGTACAAACACGTTCAAAACATAAAAGCTCGGAACTGAATTTTTATCGGTTCCACCTTTGAAATCACGTCACATTCGGTGCTCCATCGCAGATCGGCGGTATTAACATTTAACTGGCTCGAACAAGGATAAACTTAAAACCTTGCGATGTGTGAATGCGGTTGTCGCATTGCAATACAAATAACATAACCCACAGAACTTTATGAGTAAACATAAATGGTTGTGGGCGCGATGTGCGATGACACAATCGCGTCGCACCACAAACAACTTATCTTGCGGGTGATAAACGGAAACAAAAAATGGTTGTGATTGCGATGTGTGGTAGCACAATCGCATTACACGACAATTAACATAGGTTGCGGTCAGGCGGTTGGTAACTGGTAAATTCAGCGAAGTGTGCTCTATGGTGCGGCTAAATGTTGGTAAGTGCGGTAAGTGGAAAAGGTAAGGAAACAATATATAACAAAGGAAATGCACAGGTTTGAAAAGCAATTGGGTGTATGAAGGGTCCTGCCAATATTGCATTACCGGTAGAATAAGTTACAGTGAAAGGGCTTAAGTGTTAAAATAAAGAAGTTGCGCGTTGCACCTGCGGGCAAAAGGTAAGTACTGCGGCAGGTAACGCAATAAACGTAGAGGTAAGGGCTCGAGTACTATGTTCTGATATTTATGGTAGTTTCGTGAAAACGCCTTTGGCTCTTGGATCCTTGCTTCTCCTTGCTAGAAGAAAAATTGAGGAATTGTGGGAGACTGCCACTACTTATTCATGATGGTGGTTGGGAGTTAATTCTAACACGATCTCTATAAGGCAACTGGTAGCTCTTATGCCCATCGAGGTGATATTCCAGCTTTTTTAATTCCCAACAACCCATGATCATTAGTGGTATAACAAACTCCTATATAGACATCTGCAAAATCAGCGGCCAAACATGTTGATTTTGATCTGCAAGATGCTGGTAGCGAGGAAAAGTCATTCATGACCATGTTTTGATTTATCTTCAAATCATTCTCAATATTCTCATTCAAAAGTTATCTTTGAGCGAGTGTAGGGATGGTGATTCTGATTGAGTCCGCAAAGCAATTATTGGGAGAGCCAAGTGCTTCATGAGTTGCTACTGTACTCCTGGAATTATTGGCAGAGGCAGGCGCTTCAGGTGCAACATTATAATTATACAACCCTTTCTCTTCCATACTCGAAGAGAGAAAATTTTCATTAGTAGAGAACCTCTCATGTGTATGAGTAGAATTACCATTATTCCACAGTTGATAATAAGAATTCAGGAGATTGTTGTTAGGGTTTGGATCAATTAAATGCTCATATTTTGACCCTGTGATTTTTATTTTTTAATTCGAATACCCCGGAAACACACAACTAATTATCTCGAGTCGTCAATATATTGAAGGCACTATTATATGGTTGCCATCCCTTAGGGATGACTCCCAAGTACATCTCGGTAGAGCGAGGGGACATCACACGACCATGAACACGACCAGTCATGGAATTGTTGGAAATTAATCTCAACCACCACGTTAAGTGAACTCGCAGCAACCACACCTCAATAAATGTTTTGCGTGTTGTGGATTATGTGTGCAGAGAAGGACAAGTACTAAGGAGAGTAAATAACCCATTTCGGAACATATTAAATAATTAAAGTCAAGTAGGTATTTAATGCATGGTTAATAAATAGGCATGGGCAAATATTTAATCCACAAGTTTTGTTTATTTCACGCAAGTTCTGTAATGTTCAGAAAATGATGTTCACCCATACTATGTATTAAATTGTGTCTATCATGAATTAAATGACTTAGATATATATGTTTAGATTTTACATGTAATTTTTAAAACAAGTGAGATATAGATAGTGTTGTGTAATGTGGAAAATGTAAGTCTCGACATACAAGTGGAGAAAATCATGGAGAAATTTGGTGGGTGGGTGAAAACAGTTTTACTGTGTGTTACTCCCCAACCCTGGTGAATGTAAATCCAAGTAAGAAGTCTTTTTTTACTTGTGAAGGACCCATAGCCTCCATATGTTAAAGAATTTAATTTTTTGATGTTTTAATATAAATTTTGGTTAGTTGTGATATAGTTGTGAAAATTTCACCTATCCACTCTGTTTTACCTTGCTTCACATTGAGTAAAATTAGTTGATTATATTTGCTTCTCTCTATAGTTGCGATTTTGATCTTCCTCACTCTGTATTAAAATGAAGATTCATTTGAATTTATTTCGGCAACTGTATAATATAGATTAAAGTAATTTCCGTAACTCTCTATAAACTCCCTGTGTTGAAAGAAAAACATTTTTTCACTGTTCCTTTAAAAATTTTCTAAGCAAACATGACCAAATTCATTACCCATACGATCAGATCGGAAGGTGGTATTAATTTTGTTGTTGATGATCCCGTTGGTGATGTCAGTGGAGGAAGAGGTATAGGATTTCACCCTGAGCTTCCTCTTGATGGAAGGGTTCCAGTAATTCTTGATCTCATTGGCCATGCGTCCTCCCAAATGTGCCGCAATTTGAGACCATCTAATTATCATTAAGGTGGAAAATTAATAAAGAATGCCGACACGGAACAAAAAGTGATAAAGATCCAAGAAAAAAAAAAGAGAGAGATTAATGTGTTACCGAGAAGGGATTGTAATTTTATGATGAGTTGCGCGTGAAATAGGATGACGTTTAAGGCCAAGGCATAAGTAGTTAATCCATCTCAGCCTGCAACTCTTTCTGCATCTCTGCCGACCTGTATAAATGTATGTGCATTGTAGAAACCTTATGAATAGGTTACAAATTTAGTTGTTGTATAGTTTAGTAGATGTACATATTCTACTTTTTCTATCATTTTTGAAAAGTATTATAAATTTTCTAAATTGGAATCCATGTCTTCTGAGGAGGATGACGGTTACTATTGCATTGGGGTTGAGTTACAGAATAAGACAAGCATTACATTAAATTGAATTGGGTTTTTGAAAAACAATTATATCCAATTGCATTTTGCAAAAAAAAATAAAAAATTGGTGAGTGTCTTTGAACGGCTATTTTTCTCCTTCTTTCTCTATTACTCTATCTTCTTGTGCCTCTTCCTCTATTAAATGACAGCTGAGTTTTGAAGGCATTCTTCAACCTGGTATCATAATATCTTGACATAGTGGATTCAGATGCAATCAACAAACCACTCAAATCTTCAATTTTCCTTTGACTTTTGTCCTTCAACTCTTCTATGGATACAACAACTGTTTCATATTTGACTTTCACTCTCTTGTTTGAGAGGTATTTTCCATACTCTAGCAATTCATTAACAAAACTCATGACTTGAGTCATAAAAACATACAAAGTTTCATTGTCTTTAATTTTCATATTCTCAAAATCTCTTCTTAAATTCTGCAACTTGACATTATCTAGTTTAGCTAAACCCTCATAACAAGATTCAACCTTATCCCACACCTTCTTCAAAGATTCTGCATTTGAGTCTTTTGAAAGCATCAAGTCATCTAAGCCTTTCGGAAAAAGGCCAAGGGCTTTATTGTCTTTCTTTGTGTTCTCTCTCAAAAACATTAGTTCAGCATTTGTAAGAGCCATCTCTGCTCCCTCAACAACTCTAGATACTCATTAGTAACAAATCCCCAAATATCATGAAAATGCAACAATGTTAGCCATCTCTGCTCCCTCAATGACTCTAAATACCCATTAGTAACAAATCCCCAAATATCATGAAAATGCAACAATGTTCTCATTTGAATAAACCTGTAATCATACATTTTTTCACTTAAAATAAGAATGGAAAGAATATTGTTACTCGAAATAATTATGCTTACAATTCCATGATAAGTAAGAGTTCAATGAAAGTGGAGATTAAGTTGACCAAGATGGCCATTTTCCAGCCTCTAAAATAACATGGTCTTTCCCTGGAATGAATGGTATCCTCTGCGTCATCTTTTCAACTAAAATATTTATTATCGAAGTATTATTGGATGTTACAACATCAACATAGAGAAACATTTTCGACTAAAATATTCATTATCGAAGTATTATTGGATGTTACGACATCAACATAGAGAAACACGTACCTCAGTAGTGAGTAATATGGAGCTTATGGTCAAATGGAGTAAGTATAGAATTAGAGAAGAATAGATAGTATCGTCACTGCCACAACTCTCAACCAATGTTTAGTTTTTCTTTCATTCTACTGCGGCTAATTTACTTTCATATATGCCATGCAGAGTGCTCGACCATGTCATAAAGTAAAAATCTAATAACAATGGAAAATTGGCCAAGAAGAAATGTGAAGTTCTCAGGCCAACTCGAAAACCACAAAACATATGAGGGAACATCCTAAGACATTGAAAACATCATAAACGGCTACAAAACATCCCATGTAATTGAAAAATACATTTAGGCAATTGAATCACAAAGATTTTGGCTTTCATGAAAATACATGGAAAAGGATTTCGAGGTGTTGTAAACAGAAATACAGTTATTTGTAATTTATTTTCCTCGAGGATTTAATAACAAATAGTATTAAAATATGTGGAAAGGTATATATGGAAAGGTAAGGATTAAAATTATAGCTTAACTAAGACAGAAATATCCCTCATTCAACACACATTGGATATGGTGTTTGGATTGGATACCCAAATGGTAAAACCTACTTGAAAGGGTTCTATATTTTATTTTGTGAATGCCTAATTACATTGCTTTTACATTTACATAATTATATAATCATTAAGAGGCAACTAGAACCCATTATTTCAGATCCCTCACCTCTAGTCTACTATACCATTTTTTTGGTCTTTGTCTCTTATTTTTACATTTACATTATAAATAACCGAACTTTTATAAATTATCATATTTTGTATCACCTTTATATCACTTTATCAAAAATTAGGCTTACACCCCTTCAGTAACAGTTCTAGTGAACTATAACACAAAACCTTCCAACAATTTTCTTCTCTTTTTTAAATGACTCGAGGATCTGGGTGGATATAGTAGTCTGCTGACCAGAGTTTTTAGGACTATAACATTTAGATACTTACATACACCCATTACATAAACACTTGTAAAGCAGAAAATCTAAACCTTAAATCTCTTGATGTATAACACAGCCCATTGAAATACAATCAGAGCAAAACTACCAACAATCTTTACAATAATCCTTAAAATCCAATAAATTAGCAAACATAAACGGTTGTACCAAAATCCTAGAAAATACAAACTCCCTACATACAAATGTGCTCGCAATCAACGGAATAGATCCAATATATCCAGGGTCCTACACGAAGCATCTCTCAACTTCTTATAAGAACATGTCAGTGTGCAAAAGAATAGAACTAATGAGGCACTGAAAGGGGCCTTCATCTGATACTGAGGATTAATGGCTGCATTCAAGCTTCGATCAGTTAGAGTGCCAATGATTGAGGGTCAATAAACGAAAAAATTGGAGGAGATATATGCTTTTCTCAACATTATTAAGAGTGAAATAGATTATATAGGAAATATCTTCTTAATATTATCAATAGTTAAATAAATTATATAGGAAATATTAGTGAGACAGAATTACATCTCAACCAAACTGAACTGAAGTCAAACAGATTGTTGTACATGGAGAGATAATTAGAACATGTAACAATTAGTTGGAATTAGATTTTCCAAAGACTATTATAAACCAGCACAGAAACCAGAACAGATCTATTTTATTGTGATACTTGGACAGACAATTACAACACTTAACAATCTTTTGGAATTAGATTCTCTCAAAACTATTATAAATCAGAATAAATCTTTCTTAAATAAAAATTTAAGATTAAGGAATCCAGTTTCTTTCAAGTATAAATTTATTTAATTTTTGTAGTTTTAAACTTTTATTTTAGTGAATATTGGAAAATTTTCAACTTTGGGTACTGCTAGACACCCATTCACATTATACTGGACTGTAAAATAAGCGTATTAATAAATAACGTATCTTTAGGAGGACAGCTGTCTTCCACGATCTGGACTACGATATGGTAATGAAGGCACTGCTCTGAGTGGGAAAATAGAGACAGACAGAAAAAATACAAGCCAGGAGAGTGTTAAGGGCGCCTACCAGTGCAACGAAGCAGTCAAGGCCGATAGGACTGGTAACATTCCTGATCTGTACAACGATAGGCTTGTGGAATCCGGGTTAAAGCTCCAAAAAGCAATGGTTGATTCCCTTCAGCCATGTTGACTAACTTTTTCCTTTCAAAGATCGCCAAGCGGTTACGATAGATCGCGGTGGCAGTGGCCTACTACATGACGCCTTGTCGCCTCGAAACAATATGTGGTTCTCTTATATATTTGTTTCAGTGTGGTAACATCATGGATTTGTTTCTCTTATAGATTTGTTTCAGTTTGAGAGCCGCCTTATCTTGTGATGATTATGGTTGTTACAGATTGGTGACCCTTGACATTTGGGGCGTGGCATATTTCATTTGTCACTGTCAACACCCACGACGGGAGCTATTATCATGTCACCATTATAGCCACTGACTGGAAATCTTTTGCATAGCGGCCGTTCCAACATTGCTGTTCCTCCAGCAGTGTTCGCTCCTTTTCTAACAGCCGATCACAGATTGTGGCTACCGTCCTCGATTCATATGTGTGGTTCACAACTCTCTGAATCCTCCGCTTTGGTACCTTGTAGAAATCCGGATTTAACTCGGAACATAAATCAGTTTAGTCTCCATACACATATACAGAGAAAACAAATCTATATGTATCCTTCAAGCATAAGAGAATTTATAAATTGTATGATGTCGAACATGTAATTTCTTGGTATGTCAATTAGTATTTCAATTGAGCAATAAGGTGTATCAACGTAACAGTTACTCAGTATTATCCTACATAAGGTTAACAGCTGTTGCATACTTACACTGAGAAGGAGGCTTCAATGTGATTAGATTTCAAGTTGACATCTCTTTAAGCTGTGTGATGAAACACTAAGGTGGTTATAAATTAAACTCGTAATTCTCTAATATGTCAATAGGGAAATGAGGTGGAACACCACAAATCACCTCTATTAAGTCTAACTCGTAATTTACTGATATATCAATAGGGATATGAGGTGGCCCAACTTAACAGATTATTACATAAAACTCGCAACTCAGTATTAGCCTACTTGAATTTAACAGATGTCTACTCACATTAACATGAAGATTTCAATTTGATTAGAGTTCAGGCTGAAATAGCTTTGAGGTTGTCTAATGAAATTTTAATCTAGAGGTCCTTTTAGGAAATTAAACGTATTTTTCTCTATTTATCTTGTGCTAAATAATGAGTTTGAAAATGATGCTAAATAATGAGTTTGAAAATGAAATTGGGCAGTGGTGAATTTCCCAAATATCATGGAATAAAAGACATTGTAATTTTACCACCCGAAGAGTATTGAACACGAAAAATCCCAAACGAAAAATGAATTTTTTTGCATTGTTCATCTTATACCTAGATTCTCTATAAATTTCAACATATTTATGCACTCCTGATTTTTAAGTTACAAATTATGACGATTTTAAAACACTATTCTTAATGCTGTTCAAACCTAGAGTAATCTTATAGAGCCATCAGAAATCATAGCTCATATCAACTTCTATGGAATTATTATTGTATCCAATTTCAGGGCAGAGAATTCTTCGAGTGTTTATAGAAGTTTTATTTAATGCTTAAGGTGTGTACCATCGAGGCCGTGGATGATGGTGCGATTCATCGATGATTTATAGACGGATCATTTGGAGGTCTGATCAAAATTTTGGAATCGAGATCAAACTTAACTGAAACAAACTGAGATGCATAGTTACAATAATCTCATATCAGAAACAAAAAAAAGAACCCTTATGGTTAGAAATCTGATATGTTTGCTTCATAAATGGAATCTACATATAAAAGGGTTATTCAAAGGATGATCAACAAACATTTCCGTATGGTGACCTTCAACTTATTGAGTACAATGTAAAGCACTAGCTCACATAGATGTGATCAAAGAAATCAGAACCAGCAGCATTATTGATGTTGTACATATGGTCGTCCATCCAAAATGTAACTTCTCCCGCTAGACCATTACAGTCATGAATTTCCAACGCTCCAGTTCCTCCTCCAAATATTGCAGGTATTGGCTTGGCATTCGCTTCTTGATTTGAAATTCTTGAGCAACCCAATTCATCACCAATCCCATCTCCACCTCCCTCTGTATAAGCCAACTGGTAGCTCTTATGCCCATCCAGGTGATCTTCCACTATTCTAATTCTCAACAGATCATCATCATTAGTGGTATAAGAAACTCCTGGATAGACATCTGCAAAGTCAGCTGCCAAACATGGGTATGAATGACCAGAGCTCCATGAACTTGATCTGGAAGATGCTGTTAGCGACGAATAGTCGTTCATGATCACGTTTTGATTTATCTGCTCATCATTCTCAATATTTTCATTCAACAACTGTCTTTCAGCAAGAGGGGGGATGGTGATTCTGATTGACTCCACAGTGCACTTATTGGCAAAGGCAGGCCCTTCATATTTTGCTGCTGTAGTCCTGCATGACTCTATTATCAATTCATTGGTTATCGCTGATTTTGCAGCATTATAATTATACAAGCCTTGGTCTTGCATCCTCGAAGACATAAAAGCTGCATTAGTAGAGAAGCTCTCATGTGTACGGGTAGAATTACCATTATTCCACAGTTGAGAATAAGAATTCAGCGGATGGTTGTTAGGGTTTGGATCAATTAAAAGCTCATTATTTTGACCCTCTGATTCTTCTTTAATTAATTCGAATACCCGCGGAACACACAACTGATTATCTCCAGTCGTCACTACATTGAAGGCGCTATTATGTGGCTGGCATCCCTCAGGCATGACTCCCAAATACGGCTGGGCAGAGCGAGGGGACGTTACACGACCATTAACATGAGCAGTCATGGAATTGGCATTGCAATCTCGACCGAATTCATTGCATATACGATCGGATCGGAAGGGGATATTAATTTTTCTGTTGAGGTCACCGTTGGCGATTTCAGTGGAGGAAGGGGTATAGGGTTTCACCCTGAGCTTCCTCTTGATGGAAGAGTTCCAGTAATTCTTGATGTCATTGTCAGTGCGTCCCGGCAAATGTGCCGCAATTTGAGACCACCTAATTATCATTAGGGTGGACAATTAATCAAGAATGCAGACAGGGAACAAAAAGTGATAAAGATCGATTAATGTTGACAAAAGGCTTAGGGATGAACCAAAATAAAAACCTGTTACCGAGAATGGACTGTAATTTTATGATGAGCTGCTCTTCCTGGCGTGAAATTTGATGACGTTTAAGGCCAGGGCGTAAGTAGTTAATCCATCTCAGCCTACAGCTCTTTCCGCATCTCTGCAGACCTGTATAAATGTATGTGAAATGCAGGAACATTATGAATAGCTTACAGATTTATTTGTTGTATAGTTTAGGAGATGTACATATCCTACTTTTCTGCCATTTTTTAAAAGTATTATAATTTTTCTAAATTGGAATCCGTGATTTCTGAGCAGGATCACGGTTACTACTGCATTGGGTTTGAGTTACAGAATAAGGCAAACATTACATTAAATTGAATTGGGTTTTTGAAAAACAATTATATGCAATTGAATTGAGCAGAAAGCGAAGAAAAACTTAATGAAATTAGAGACGAACTGGATGCTTACCAGCCTGCTTGGCGACATAGTTCCAGCTGTTGACGAGGCCTTTTCTCATGATATAGCGGGTGAGTTGGTTATCTTCATCGGGTGACCACAGTCTTTTTTTTAGCTTTGGTTTGGAAGTAGCAGGGTTAGTGCCTTCCACTTCCCATACGCCTTGTGCCTGGCCTATTCTGCACTTGATTTTTCCCAAGCTAGTTCGTCTGACAAGTGAATATGTTACCTCAGCTTTCAACCTATAGAAACGCAAAGGCCAGAAAAAGGAACTCGTTTCATCTTGTCATCACTTTCGCATCTTCAATTATTTAACGTCGGTACTTTACCAGTTGTCTAGGCCACCATTAATAATGGAATCTGCACTGACAGACTTCTGAGATTTCGCGGAAGACATTTCAATTCTCCTTTTAATCTTTTTCCGTTGAATGAAAGACATTTTAACCTTTTTCCGCACAAATAAGGTAAGTTCGCCCAGAGAGATTACGCGCAGAATATCATTAGACAACAGTCACCAAAAGTTATCACCAATCCAACCTGACCTCGTATAAGCAATCATGGCTGAGCTCGTACTTGTACATAAAATACATTTCCAAAATAATCAGAAAAAGTTTTAACCAATCCGAGCTGAGCTCGTACTTGTAAATAAATACATCCAGCCGAACCAAAATTTAATTCCTGTTTGCATTGAAATCATGTGCTGTCTTTTGCATTAAAGAAACAACGACAACACACACGTACGTAACTCCTTACGATACAGTACACTGCATAAATGCATAATCGTAAGACATACTATTCCAAACGGGAATGCAGTATACCGCAAGCCGTAGTCTACCGAGCATACAGAATGATCCAGAATCTTGCAGAGATTTTGAAAGATCCAGAATTTCTGAGGGATTTTGAAAAAAATCTGGTAGATATTTTGAAAAAATTAGGCAAAGATATATCATAATCTTGTTTACTCATGCTAAACTTCAGTGTTTTAGGTGCTCTAAGGGTTTTTGATAGTGCTGAATCCATTTCCACTATAAAAAATGCAATTTAAATATTCCAATTACTTGATTTTTTGAATTTTATTTTACAGAATTTTCACAAAAAAACTGGTGTCATAGCTATTTTGTATTCTGGGTAGACAACTCCTATAACACAATGTGAGAAATTCTTCATAGAAGTTAAATCTTCCAAAACAATACAAATTTATGATATCCACTAAGCTATTGCATGTTAAAATATGTAATCACCTCCAAGGTGCAGGATAAGTGTTGAGTTAATAGAGTTATGTGATACATGAATTTGGTAAGTGAGTTATAGAGTCACTTGAGAAGTTAATTAAGAAGTTAAGTTGACTTATGTGAATGTGTGCATGTCAAGTTAGATTAAATACCATTTTCCAGAATCAATACATTCAATAATTGAAAATTAATAGAAGATTAACAGAAAAAACACTTCATATTTATTTTTTTATCTTAATTTATGCTTTACTCTCCTGCCATTCCAACAAACTCCAACAAATTAACATGAGAGCGACATTACAAAGAACCACCAAAATACAAACTAGCAATCATCGGTGATCTGATATTTATATACGGAGCATTTGAGGCTGGTGCACTAAACATAGAAGTGCGTTAAAAGTGAACTATCGCGGAACAGTGGGTTAAAGGGTATTAAACAACTAGCACGTTGTGCACCAAGTCAAAAAAAATCGAAGTTTGAGTTTATTTCAAAGCTTTTCATAAAGCACGTGAAAAAGCGATTTTAAGGCTTTTCAAACCATATGAAACGGTTTTAATGCATACGTAAGAGGTTTTTCCAAAAGTTTTGTTTTTGGGAAAGGATCTTAAAAGATTATTTTAATGATTTTTTTTGAAAAGTGGGTATTTTATGAAGTTTTTCATATAAAGATTTTTTTTATAAAAGAAATCTCTTATATAAAAAATAGTTGTATTTCAAAGTTGTTTTTTCGAGGTTAGTAAAGTATATAAAAAATTTAGGGTTTTAGAAGTGAATTTTTGGTTGAAGAAAAATGGCTACAAGCACCTTCGAGCCACAACTTTTTTCTTTCACATGAAAGGATTATGATGTGTGGGCCATTAAGATGGAGACTTTGTTAAAAGGGCATGATGTTTGGGATCATGTAAAATTTGGGTTTGCACAACCTCAAGATGATGCAAAGAACGAGTCTTCAGTAATGCAAAGAGGAAACAATGGAAGAAATACAAGAGGAAGAATGCACAAGTGTTTCTTCATATCCACCATGGAGTCAATCGAGAAAAGTTCCAGAAGATAATGATCACATCTTCAGCAAAGTAAGTATGGGAAACTTTGGCAACAAGCTATCAAGGTATGTAACAAGTCAATATTGTTAAATTGCATAATACTAGGAGAGATTTCGAAATTTTGCAGATGAAGGAGACAATGGACATTGATTCCTTCATGAATAGGGCCATGTGTGTCGTCAATCAGTTAAAAGTTTATGGTGAAGGAATTAAAAGTTGAACAATGATTGAGAAAGTCCTTAGATCTTTGTCTACCAAGTTTGATGTTGTGATAACACTGATAGAAGGAGCAAAGGATTTGAAAAAACTGACAGTTGATGAGTTGATGAGATCATTTCTATCACGTGAGGTAAGGATAGATAGAAATAAAGATTCCACTTTAGAAACTGGTTTCAAAAGTCAAGTTTCTATTTCAAAAGGTCGAGGCAGAGGTCGATCGAGAGGCAGAAGACAAGGCAAAAGCTATGGTGGTGAGAGAGATGGCTCAGAATAACATGAACACGAAAGTGGAAGAAACAACAACAAAAGCTTCAATGATAATTATAGATATGAAAAATCAAAGGTGAGATGTTATTATTGCAATAAATTTGGTCACTATGCTCGTGATTGCAGGAAGAAGCTAGCTGATCAAGGAAACCAGAGAGCTAATGTTAGTACAGAGAATACAAACTCCATGTTCCTATCATGCAATAACATGCATGAACTGTCTGACAAGGTGTGGCTATTAGATACTGATTATAGTAACCACATGACAGACAACCAGAATTTGGTTGCAAATTTGGATCAATCTATGGAGACAAAGGTAAAGTTGGGGACTGACAAGACTATGGATGTAGACAGAAAAGGAGTGGTCAACATTGTGACCAAGCAGGGGGAGCCGAAGACAATCTCAAATGTATATTATGTTCCTGGACTTAAACACAATTTGATTAGTGTTAGTCAATTGACATAGAAAGGATACAAATTTATCTTTCAGGGGCAACAATGAGTTATTTATGACAAATCCTGAAGCAAGAAGCTGATAGAAAAGGTGCAAATGATGAGGAACAAACTCTTTCCTCTAATAATGAACTACAATGATCAGGTTAGGTCTCTTACAACTTCATGTTATAATGATTACTGGTTATGGCACTTTTGGTTTGGACACTTGCATTTTTTTGGTTTAATATTGTTGCAATAGAAATAGATGGTCAAAGGATTACCTCCCATCAAAGAATCTTCTCATACGTGTGAGTGTTTCATATTGGGAAAGAAACACCATGAAAAATTTTCGAAGGGAGTTTCATATAGAGCAAAGAAACCACTTGAGTTGGTGCATACAAACTTGTGTGGACCTCTGAGGACACAGTTGATTGGTAGAATTTGTTACTTCCTCACATTTATTGATGACTATAGAAAAAAGAATTGGGTTTAATTTTTGAAGCAGATGTTTGAAACTTTTGAAAAGTTCAAAGAGTTCAAAGCATTAGCAGAGAACCAAAGTGATCGACAGATCAAGGTATTGAGATCAGATTGTGGTGGGGAATATGATTTGAAAGCATTCCCTGAGTATTGCAAACAACATGGAATCAGAAGACAGTTTACAACTAAATACATGTCACAGCAGAATGGTGTAGCAGTGAGAAAGAATAGAACAATCATGAACATGACAAGGAACATGTTGAAAGGAAGACACTTGTATAATTAGTATTGGGAAAAAGTAGTTGCATGTGCTTTTTATGTGATAAACAGATCTCCTACAAAGAGTGTCATGCAAAGAGTTCCAGAAGAAGCATGGTTAGGTATGTCATGCAGTGTATCTCATTTTAGATTTTTTGGATGTGTAGCCTATGCACATGTACCTAATCAGATAAGAGGAAAATTGGATGATCAAAGTGAAAAATGCATATTTACTAGTTACAGTGAGCAGTCAAAAGCTTACAAATTGTATGTCCCTGTCACCAAGAAGAAAATCATCAGCAAAGATGTTATGGTCAAAGAACAAGAGTCATGGAATGGGACTATAGAAAAACGTATCGATGCTCAAGCACCATTGATGGAAGAGGATGATGTAGCACAAAAGGAGAAGAAATAATCAAGAAAACAGAAACCAAACAGAGTCACAACAGCGAGGACTCCAAAATTTTCAAAGTAGCATGGATCTTCACGCAGATCAAGAGACCATAATTATCCAACCATCCAATGAGGTAATGAATCAAGTAATGGTAAGAAAAACATGAGAAGTTTGAAAGATATTTATGATGATTTTGATGTTAGTTCAAATTTTTCACTATTGGCATTCCAACCTTCTTCGTTTGAAGAAGCAATCAGAGATGAAAATTGGGTGCAATCCATGGATGAAGAGATGGATTCTATTAAAAAGAATGATACATGGGATTTGGTTAATTTTCCAAAGTATGAAAACCTCATTGGTGTGATGTGGGTGTACAAGACAAAGGTGAATGATAAAGGTGAGATTGACAAATTTAAAGCAAGACTTGTAGCAAAAGGATTCTCACAGCAACCAGTAATAGACTTTGGGGAAACATTTTCTCCAGTAGCCAAATTGGATAATGTAAGAGCAGTTCTAGTGACAATAGCTCAGAACAAGTTGAAAGTGTATCAGATAGATGTCAAATCAACCTTCTTGAATGGTATTCTATACAAATAAATTTATGTGCAGTAGCCTCCATGTTATGAAGTTGAAGATAAAGAAGATAAAGTTTACAGGTTGAAAAAAGCGCTCTATGGACTGAAGCAAGCACCTAGAGCATGGTATAGAAGAATTGACAGTTACATGATCAAGAATGGGTTTTGAAGAAGCATCATTGAGCCTACCTTATACACAAGGGTAAATGAGCATGAACAGATTTTGACTGTTTTCTTATATGTTGATGATATGATTTTTACAGGTGATCTTAAGTTAGATGAATTTAAAGCAGCCATGATGAAATAATTTGAGATGATAGATCTTGGTCTCATGAAATATTTCCTTGGAATTGAAGTTGAGAAACCTGAAAAATGAATTTTTATTTTCCAAAATAAATATGCGAAAGATTTGTTGAAGAGATTCATGATGAATAATTGCAAACCTGTACCTACACCAGTTGCAATAGGTACAAAGTTAAATAAGGATGATGAAGGATCATATATCAATCCAACTCTATTCAAAGGATTGGTTGGTAGCCTCATGCATCTCACAACTACAAGACAAGATTTTATGCAAGAAGTGAGTTTGATTTCCAGATTTATGGAGACTCCAAAAGACACACATTGGAGTGTCGGAAAAATAATTTCGAGATAGATAGGAGGAACTAGATATTATGGCATAATGTATGCCAGTACATAAAAGAAAGATTTGATTGGATACACAGATAGTGATTTTGTAGGCACTTTGGATGATCATAAGAGAACATCTGGTTATGTGTTCCATCTTGGTTCAGGTGTGATAGCATGGGCGTCTAAGAAGCAACCCATTGTGACAGTATCATCTGCAGAAACAGAATATTTAGCAACAACATCAACATCATGTCAAGTAGTATGGTTGAGAAGAGTATTGGATGGAATCAAGTAGAAAAAACAAGGATCAACAATAATATATTGTGACAACACTTCAGTGATTGCACTATCCAAGAATAGTGTGTTTTGGAATGGCAGAAGAGTAAAGCATATTGATACTAGATATCACTTTATTAGAGAACTTGTGAGCAATGGAGAAGTTCACTTGAAGCCTTGTAAATCTAGTGATCAACTGGATCATATATTTACAAAGCCATTAGTAATAGATGTGTTTGAGTTTCACAAAAGAAACTTGGGTGTTCTAAGACTAGCCGAGACATAGACTAACGAGAATGTTTGAGTTGTCATGAGTTATGTTCTAGTTTAGTGGTCGTAATTAAGGGGGAGTGCTAAAATATGTAATTGCCTCCCACATGGAGATTTAGACAATTAGTTAAGTAAGCTTTGATTTAGTCGAGTTATGTGATAGATGAATTTGGTAAGTGAGTTAGAGAGTCAGTTAAGGTGTGATGGTCAAGTTGAGTTATGTGAGTGTGTGAATGCTAAGCTAGGTTAAATTCCCTTCACCAGGTTCTTTGCATTCAGAAAGATTGTGATTGAGATTGATTGAAGATTAATAGAGATCCGCAGCTCGTGTTTGTGTTATTTTGTGAAATATTTGTGTTAATTTGTGCTTTACTCTTCTGTCATTCCAACTTCACAGAAACCCCCATCAATTCACACCAAATATATTATAAGTTGCATCTCTTGTAAATCTCTTGCAAAGCTAAAAATTTAACAAAAAAAAATGAATACCATACATTTGATCTTCATCTCTCTAAAAACCTATTTTAAATACTATACATTTAATCCTCTAAAACTTAATAAATATGTAATTAAGATATATATATATATATATATATATATATATATATATATATATATATTTGTTTAAATTACATTTTTAAATGTATAAAATGGATTCAATGTTTTCAAAATTTCTTTCAAAACTTGTATGCTATAAAGTACAAAGTTTATATTTACAATTTTAACATATTATGTTATACACTAGAAAGTTTAAATTTCCAATTTTAACTATGCTATACGCTACAAATTTTAAATTTTAACATATTTTTTGCTGGTTTAAAAAAAGAAAACTAGAAAATGTTCTTAAAAAAGGTCATAATGCGACTAATTGTTTGAGACTCCTTGTTTTAGCCTCTCTCTTCTTCTTTTTTTGCAGTTGCTTTATGTAATGTGTATATAGTTTGTTTTAATAATGTATAATTACGTCGTAAGGCATCCTTATTTGAAAACAACTCTCCTAGCTACCTTTTTGTCATAATTTGTGCCACTCGATCCTTTGTTAGATGGTTGGATCATGCTCAACCATCGATTCGAATTGTGCTATCATGTGGTAGTTCGTAGTTGCAACTCATTCTCGCGATTCAAAGTTTCTTGTCCATCCACTTCCCAACTCCAAAAACTACTCTTGTAGATGCATGCCATTGCTCACATGCATCGTGCAACACTACCCTTCATCTGGGAAGTATTTTAAATAATCTGCTTGTTTCGATTTCTGGGAACCTCTACAGATCATTATATACTATGTTCTTTCCTTACTATAGTAGTCATAATCCTCGCCTGCCCTCATATATTTTATGACAAGCCCAACCCTCTGTTAGTAATGGGAAAGATTTAACAAGGTTCAATAGTGGTGGAGTAATTATGTTCTCTGCAAGCTTCAAAAATAACCACAAATCTAATACATAAAGTATGGATAAACCCATCAACTGAAGAAGATGCAGTAGTAGAAGAGGTAAATATGGATTGGGGTTCCGTTATTGGACTGTAAGAGCACTAGAGATTTCCCTTTACTAGACTTTGTATGTGGGGCACTTACTAGAAGCATCTGTTAGAGTTGAGTTTCAACAGTGGTGGAGGATTTTCGTTCTCAACAAGCTACAGAAACAACCACAACATTAATATATAAAGTATGGTGAAACTTATCAGCTGAAGAGTTTGATGCATTTAATGTCAGATCCATGTTTTGCAAGTATTTTCTTAATAAGGTTTAAGATTTATAAGAGGTTTTAAATTTGATTTATGAAAATATTTATTTTTTTGGAGTAAATTTGGGGGCTTTTTGTTAAAACCCTCCTTTTTTTTAGTTTTTTAGGCCATCATTATTTGATGGAGCATTTTATAGGGATTTTTTAAGGGTTCTCCCCTCTTAGACGCATCCTTATTGTAGTGATTTTAGACTATTAATTTTGACCAATCATGATTTTTCATGTAAGGAAATGTTAGTAGATTTGTTCTTTTTCTCAATGTGAGATCGATTTTTGCAGCGAAGTTTGCACCACTGTCCTTACAATTCTCATCCCTACGCTGCATTACAATGTGATTCCAACAAAACCTAAGTATGGTTATTGGGGCAGTCCTATGGCTATGCATAGGTTTTTCATGGTTCCAGTCCATGGTCTTTCCAATCATCCCTCACCAATTTTGAGTTCAGTGACCAACGTGAATAGTCATTCGAAACTGAAACCAAGAAGGTTGTTTCAATACCCATCGATTCAAGATGGGTAAGAGTCTAGCAATGAAGTTGGGGCACGCAAAAGAGTTGACTGAATATGTCGACCACATGGATCTTCTGCCATTGTCTTCTCTTCTCTTTGATCTTGACTCCAACATGGAGGTAGACACCACAACAAAAAAAGTTTATCTGATAAAAAAAAATGGGCACGTCTTTATTTTAACTCCACCATGCAGCAGATATCATAGAAGAGCAATTTTATTTGATTTATGAAATTCTTTATTGTGTCAGAATACATTTGGAGGTTTTTTGTTGAAATCATCCATTTGTTTAGTTTTTTAGGTGATCATTGTTTGATGGGAATTTTTATAGGGTTTTTTTAAGGGTTCTCTCCTCTTAGGCCCCTCCTTGCTGTAGTGATTTTATACTATTAATTTTGACCACTGATGATTTTTCCTGTAAGGAAATCATGGAAGATTTGTACTTTTGCTGACTGTGGGATCAATTTCTACAACAAATTTTGCAGCACAGTCCTTACAGTTCTCATCCCTACGCTGCACTCCAATTTGAGTATGATTACTAGGGTGCTCCTATGGCTAAGCCCTGGATTTTCACGGTTCTATTCCATGTTCCTTTTTATCATGCCTCGCCAATTTCGAGTTTGGTGACCAACGAGAATAGTCATTCTAAGTTGAATCCAGGAAGGTTATTTCAATACCCATCAATTCAAGATGGGTAAGAGTCTAACAACTAATTTGGCGCATCCAAAAGGGTCGACTGAATATGTCAACCACAAGTATCTTCCATTGCTTTCATCTCTTATCTCTAATCTTGACTCCAACATGGAGGTAGACACCACAACGAAACAAGTTTATCTGAGAATTTGTTTTTTTGGGCACCTCTTGATTTTGTCTCCACCATGGAAGAACATGTTTACTGGAGAAAATATTATCAGAGTCTTCTCTGTTGACCCTGACTTCATCAAGGGGGCACACAAGATAACAAGACAATTTTGTTCGATAAAATCTAATATATGTTGGGTGAATCTCCACTCTTTTTTCAATATAGGAAAATAACATGTCGATTGGAGAAAATATGATCCATGTATTAGATGTTTTTTCATTCTAAAGCCCCAAAATCATAGAGACAAGAGATTAAAACGAAAGCTTTGAAGTTGTCTCACAGGTATTTGGTGCCATATATCACTTTATTAGGTTTCCCTGCTGATACAGAAACATAAAGTAATAATGGTTCCGATAAATTGGACTTGATACACAAGCTTGTAGAAAAAAATAAATAAAATTTTCTCTAATACTTTCTGAATAATAATAGAAAATTGAAAAATACATACGTGGAAGTTGTTGAAGAAAAACTGAACTGAATCTAATAAACTCGATATTTTCATTGTTTGGATAAAAAATCAAAGAAAACTTATCTCAGTCCAGTAAAATCGAGATTTTCATTGTTTGAATAAAATGTCAAGTAATTCAGATTTATCATGAAGAATAATATAAAGGTTTTTTTCCCTTCTCAAGCCAGAAAAGCATAGCGGTCAGACATGATTCGATGCTTATTAAGTATAAACACTCATAGCATTGGTTTCTTTTGCTAATGACCAAGAAATGCTTCTAGAATGATGAGTCTATTTGACCTAAAATCAAATATGTTGAGGAAGGAGAGACACCATGAATACTTAATTGTAGAAGTAATAGTTTAACAATTTAGAAAAGTTTGAATATGCCAAATAGAGCTTTCTCAAAGATAAAGTAACCTACATATCAGGTCATAACATGATCTTCAAACCAAAAAATGATTTTTATCTTCCCAAATTTTGATGAGGTACATTAAGATTAGCTTGGGAGCCTATTATATATTAATGAATGTTTAAATAGTACAACACCTTAATAGTAGTCATTTATGTTGATCAAGTAATGGACTGATTCTTGTTCCTCAATATTTATTTCAATGCAATATTTTGAGGCCTGCCAAATTTTTGACATTGTTGTTTCATTGTACTTTAGGTGTTTCGGTTGTTTCATTTGTTGGCCTGTGCATGTGTTGATGTTTAGGAAAAATTCTGGTAAAGGGGATCCATGTCAGACAATAATGGAGAAATAAGGAAAAATATGATAAAACTAAAAACAATCTTAATTTGACTCTTCTGCCAAAATGTAAAATTATGTGAATTCTATTATTATCACTATTATTCATTGATCTTACTATTTCCATTATTTAAATTTCGTATCAAGAAACTTCTCAATACAAAATACACCAATAAGGAAAGTATAGGAAATTCTTACACATTAATGCAACTTCATATAGACTCGGTATTTCTATGGCATCAAATGTTTCTTTCATTTTCTTATACATCATGCCTCCCCCGCATTTCTCAATACTAGCACTATGACAATCCATAAAATGTAACAACCATGAAAAATGATAATCATTAGTGGATGTATACAATTTCTCTATTTCTCGGTGTTAATTGAGGTTTTTTTTTTAATTCTCCAATCAGTTTCTTTGAATTCTCAAATATTAGTGGGTTTCTGGGAAAATTGGAAATTCAAAAAAAGTTTAGATACAGGAGGACCCTTGAAAAAGACACATTTTTGTATGATCTAATTGGTATCGTCATATTCAAATGAATTTCAATTTTTGTGTGCTTTAGTTGAAGGTAATGTAAATTTTTGGAAAGAGGTTGGATGTAGGTAAGAGAATTAGATTCGAAATGACATTTGGTAGAGCAATGAGACTAATTGGTGAATAGGTTTTTATTTCTTCTCTAAAATTAAGTTTGCAAGAAGATAATCCTCTGTGGTCCAAAATACCTAGGAGGGTATATATAATAGGCACTAGTTACAAAGGCATGCTCCTAGCAGGAGCCTAAAAGAAAATGGTAACAATGGAAATCCTTGTCCAAAATTAAATTTCCTTTGAAGGCACACATAAGTGTTTATTGTGGGATCTCCCACACCAAATCAGTGGTCTCATGTCTCACAAAAGTATAATGTGAGTTTGTGTAGAGGTAATTTGATAAGCACAAAAGGCAAAAAATTAAGTGACATGTGATGAACAACTTATGATTTATCGATTATACAAGAATCAATAAAAAGTATTGCTAGGCTATGTGGTGTCCAACAAGTGGATCCCATCATTGTTTTATAGTTTTTGGTAATTGATGTTGATTGGAAAATTAAGAAGCACATGATTATCATTCATGCTCAGATAAACGAGGTTATATAGAGCTCTCATGGAGAAGAATGGAGAGCTTTCATAGTGAAAAGGAGTCAGAAAGATAAGTTGAGAATATTCCTTGTCTATTGTATCCCAGCCAAGGCTAAGATCAACTAGAACCTTTTAATATATTTTAATGTTTTGAGTAGGTGATAATATCATGTTTTGTAACTACTAGTAGTCCATGGAGGCATATACATAATATTTTGAACCTTTAATTTAATATACTAGTCAAATAATCTCATATATTCTACATAAAACTTGCAGGTTTTTCTTCTATCACGCTAGGATTGCATTTTTAAACAATGATTCGCTCAGAAAATAGGCAATTTATTTCATTCGTAGAATTTTGTTGGACAATCCTTTATAATAGAGGTTTGGTGGGCTGCTATGAAGCTAAGTATTTGATTTCTATTCACTTTTTGGCATACTGAATTTGCAAAGAGAGAAATACCTTTTGTAAATAGATTTATCATTGAAGTGTGCTCCATCTATTTTCATTTGTGGGTTGTCAAACCACGATGGAATTGTTTGATACAAATATTGGATTAGGAATTTTTTTAGTAAATGGGATCCAAGATTAACACGAATGGAGCAACAAGGACAATTGCGATAAAATTCAAAACAATCTTATTTTGAATCTTCTCCCAATGTCAAATTTTGTGAATTATGTTTTTCATTGATGTTACTATCTCGAGTATTTCAATTTTATATCAAAAAAATTCTGAATAAAAAACACACCAGTAAGACTCGGATAGGAAATTCTCACACATTAATACAACTTCATACATACTCAATATTTATATGGCATTATAGGATTTTTTCATTATCTTGTAGATCATGCCTCCCCCCCATTTCTCAATCTAGCACTATGAAAATCCATAAAATGAAACAACCAAGAAGAATTATCATCATTAGTGTTGAAAATCATTTCACATATGTAGTGATATAATTGCAAAATGGTTTTTTGCTCAATAAAAGAAAGGTAAGACTAAAACTTGTCAAGTGAAACTGTATTCTTATTGTCAACTTCAGAGCTAGCACTCATTTCATTCTTCTTTCAGGTGCAGTAAGCGTGAATATATCTCCTCAAGAAATTATGAAAACATTTGGATTTATTTCAGACACTATACTAGTGACTAAAGAGTCTGTTTAGGTGCATTTAGGATCAATACACAATAGGAGTGGGAAAGAAATAGTTTCTATTTCTTTCGAGAGTTTATGAAGTTTGTAAATAGGTTCTATTAGGCTTCTTTTTAGTGTTGGAACTTGCAAATTTATTAGGCTTCATCTTCATGTTGGTCATGGGGACATTGATAGAAAAATACTGTGGTTACCACCTCATAGGGTATTCTCCACCTACAGTAGAAAGATGTATGAGCCTCACTTGGCATGCATTGATATGGGCATTGAAAAAATAAATGGATTCGTAGTGGAATCTAGCACGGGTGGTTGCAAGCTAGAAAAGGCACCGATGAATCATTTTCATGAAAAAAAAAATTGGGAATACCCAAAGTAGATACATTGGTGGGATTGGTCTCTTTTTGCAAATGGATTATTTAATTTGTTGGGAACAGATCACAGTAAAAAAATTTCCATGACTTGGAGGTTGTTCGGTCCCTATATTACTAGTATAGTCCCTTACTGTTGTTAGTGTAACCCCATTATTGTTATTGTTGTACCCCTGTAACCCCAATATTGTTATTATTGTTCCCTTACATTATTATTGTTAGCTTGGCTAGGATTATATTGGGACCACATTAACTCCTATATAGATAAGGAGGTTTTGTCATTTGTATCATCCAAGAATTGTTCATTTATGTAATGTATTGTAGGTTTCCCCCTCGAAGTGGTTGATTTCTAAGGTGTTGATCTCTATTTTCTTCTATTTTTGGAGCTAGTCTCATAACATTTGGTATCAGAGCTTTGGATTCTAGTGTTTCCCTCCTCCAAACAAGTCATCAAGGAGTTTTCGCTATAGCGTTTTTTCTGCGAAGTTTCAGAAATTGAATTTTTTATAGAGAGAAGCCACAATTCTAAGGAAATTCGTGTAAACATTTCAGATCTTGGTTCGCAATATTTTCGAACATATGGTCTGTGGAATTTAGGGTTTTTCTAGGCTCTTGAATTTCACCTAAATAGGTCATCCTGGAATTTTCACTATAACTTTTCTTATACGAAGGTTCAAAAGTTCAAATATCTATAGAGCGAAGCTGCAATCCTGAGGAACCTCGTGTAACAATTTCAGTTCTTGTTTCGCATTATTTTCAGAGATATGATCTGTGAAATTTAGGGTTTTTTCAGGCTCCTAAATTTCATATTAAAGAGGTTATCCTGGGAAAATAATTATAAATCCATCTCTGAGCATTAGAGTGGAATTATGTAAAACGTGGATGGAAGTAAACAGGCTTCAGTTTCTTTTGTATCGATTTTGGAGCCAAAGGATGAAACAGTGACAAGTGGCATGCTGTACAAGTTCTCTCTGCTGAACGAGTCCATAATTAGGTCATTGTGGGAGATTGGGAATAAATTTTTCCTGAAGAATCCACATCAAGTCAGACCTGTGGATAGTAGAAAAAAGATTCAGAGAGCTAATACAGGGTAAAATTTCATATATTTAAGATCTGTAATAATATAGATAATTAATTTTCAATATCGAGCTCCTTGAAAGAAAAAAAAAGTGTGTATTTGTTTTTTTGAACTAGATAAGTCTTGTGTGAAAAATCAATTTGAATTTATTCCAAGGGCATATTGTAGAATAGATATAAGTATTGGGTTCTAAAATCCCCCCTAAAAGGAATTTAACACCCATTAAGCCTTTGGAAGGATCTACTATGACTCATGAAGATGAAGAACTACAACATGACAAGTCAAAATTACAAGAGTAAGTGCTCCAAATTTCGCTCTCACAAAGAGAAACAAGAAATGAAATGGAAGTTTTGAAGAAATGCATGGAAGCTAAGATCGATGGCTTGAAGAAAGGCATGGAAACTAAGATGGATGGCATGGAAGCTCGCATGGAGGCTAAGGTGGATGAAATGGAAGAAAAAATGAAAGACAACATGGAAAACATGAAGAATGATCTAAAAGAAGACATGGAAGGTTTGAAAAAGTTGATACAAGAAATGTTTCCTAATGACGAAAATATAGTAGAGAAAACTCATGATGAGAAGAAAATAAATGTTAATCATGATTTCATAAAATCTATTGCTAGATGGAAGAACCACCATATTCCAAATATGGATATGAGGAAGTTTGATGGCAAGGATCGCGTCACATGGATACTACAAATGGAGCAATATTTTGATCTCAATAATGTGAAAAACACATAAAATCTACGCATTGTAACTTTACATTTAGAAAAAAATACATTTGTATGGTATCGATGGCTTTGCTCCCGTAAAAAAATTGTCACTTGGTCAATTTTTATGGAGGAAATGATAGCACATTATGAGGATACAAAGAGCGACACCTTGTTTAGCAAATTGATAAATCTCAAACAAAAGGGTTTAGTTGTGGAGCACATTGAGGACTTCCAAAAATTTAATATAAGGGTAACCGATAATCGAGAGGAACATAGGATCAATGTCTTTATAGGGAATTTAAAGGATAACATCCAACATGAAGTTTGTGTTTGGGAACCTGATTCATTGGAGAAGGCATTCAGATTGACAAGAAAACGTGAATGTAAAATTATGGTGACAAGGAATCCTACCACTCACATCTATAAATATCGAACTATTGCTAATAGTATACTTCCACAACCTACAAGCTTGACACCACAAAAATTGGAAGAAAAAGGAGCAGAAGGTCCTTGCTATAATTGTGATAGAAAATACACTAAAGGTCATGAGTGTGCTAAGAAGAAATTATTTTACATAGACTATGAATAGGTGGAAGAAAATGAACAAGAAACTTCAAAAGAAGAGAATATACACCAGGAACCAACCCTACAAGAAGAAGAAATGAGTCCAACCATATCGTGTAATACATTGGCAGGAATTACTGCTCCTCAAACTCTCAAGATAGAATTAGATATCAAGAAGAAAAAGGTAATAGTGTTGATTCATTCAGGTAGTACCCATAATTTTATTCATTGTAAGGTAGTCAAGGAATTTAATTGTTTCTTATATCGAGCACCAGAATGTCAAGTGACGGATGAAAATGGAGGAACTATAAATTTCTCTGGAAAATGTCATAATATGAAGCTAACCATGGGGGAATATGTATTTAATATTACAATGCTTTCCATTCCAATGGGAGGTGCTCATGTTGTACTAGGAGTACAATGGTTACAATCTTTGGGGATGGTAGCTTTTAATTTTCAAGAACTTTTCCTGAATTTTTTTCAGAAGGAAAGGAAGTCAAATTACAAGGTATCGGAGGGAAGCCGGGATAGATAATAAGCTATAAAGTCATGACAAAGTTTCTGAAGAAAGAATAATGAGGCATAATTTCACAATTTTGCTCACTAGAAGCTCCAACATCAAAATCATCTATTTCTCCAGATATCCAAAATGTCTTGGAGAATCATTCCAGGGTGTTTAAAACTCCCAAATCATTCCCACCTATACGTGATCATGATCATGCTATTCATTTGATTCCAGGAAGTGTTCCTCCAAAAATCACAACTTATATATATCCTTATGTACAAAAGGGTGAAATTGAACATATGATTGCAGAAATGTTAGATGCTGGTATAATTCAACCTAGTCAAAGTTATTTCTCTGATCTAGTAGTATTGGTGCACAATAAGGATGGATCATGGTGCATGTGTCTAGACTATAGGAAGCTCAATAAGTTCACTATTAAAGATAAATTTCCCATTCTAGTGGTTGATGAATTATTGGATGAATTACATGGAGAAATTTATTTTACCAAGTTAGATCTGTTATCACTGTAGTAATTCTAAAGTTGTGAGATTTTGGTTTAAAGTATAAGAACACTAGAGGTAACCACATACCAACTTTTAAACTCTATGATATAGCTTGATTAGGGTTTAGAGAGGGATCTCTCTATAAGATTAAACTCTTTTTGTTTTGTAAAATATTAGGCTAGCTATGATTTTACAATTTGGTTTTGGTTTGATTGATTTGGTGAGAAAATCACCTAATGAGATGGATAGTGGGAAATTTGTTTGTCCATCGGGCCGAGGAGTAAAAAATCAAGTAGATAGAGCTAGGATTAAAGTCAAGAATTGAAATGTTTTCAGGGCAAGATAGATAACCCATGAAGATCTTGGAAGGCTGTTTGGTGAGGTGATATGATCGGGATAAAGAGAAATGAAGGGTTCTTTGATCCAGAAAAGAGAAGTAGTAGGCAGAGGTCAAACGAAAGACGGAGCAATTTAGGGTTCCCTACTCTGGAAATCAACAGAAGACATAAAAATGATAAACAGTAAAGACATGGTGCTTTTAATAAATCCTGAAGTAATGATCCTGTTTATTCATTCAAATATGGAAATCATTATGCATGCATGTAACAAAGAAATATAAACAGTGACAAAAAGGAAATAATTCACTTTAATAGCTCATCACATGAATCCTAAAATATGAAGCTACTTGATCCAATCAAATCTGATACTAGAGATTTGAAACACAAAAGCCTTCAAGTCCAATAAAAAATGACTATAGAAATCTTCAACAATTTATTCCAAAATAATACTTCTAAGGATGAAGTATTTATACATAATTGTTTACAAAATATCCTAGAATGCTTCTAGGAATTATCTAAGGAAAATAAAAGTACCTTTACAACAAAATAGAGACAATTGTTTAACAAATCAGCAAGCTGTCCTATCTATCCAAAAGAAATAGTAATTGATTATGGATGAGGTGCATGTGGCTGCCTTGCTGTCTTTCTTGCTAGCTTTAGATATTTAAAGTTGGTTTTGAAATCTGATCTGCTTATCTTATACTCTTTCACTGATTCTCTTTAATCTCTGATACTCTTTTAAACTTGGATACTCTTTAACCATTGTAAAAATTTGTTTACTGTTGTAAAAATATATTTTAACTACAATTCAACAAATTGTTTTTCTCTTTTATCTTTCTACATTTTTATCTTTCATAGTAAATCTGTTAATGACTCCTAATATTCGTCATTTGGAATTTGTATTTTCTTCAGCTTCCTAAAGTTTTCATCTACTTCTAGATACCTGGAAAAATTTGGTTTAATGAAAAACAAGTGTCTTATTTCATGCTGCAAGTAAAACAAATCCTCAAAACGTCTGAGTAAGACTTTTCTTGTTGGAGTGCCTTGGCCACCTAACTTCTTAACTTGCTCCTTTGCGTATTCCCTGATATTTTTATTGTAATCCTCTTGAGGTATTAATTTTTCATTGATGACCAAAATATTAGGCAAACTTCTTTGTCTCAAATTCTCAAATTTGAACATAAACCTAGTTATGGTGATGTTCATATTCTCACATTTTTCCTCGAGCTGCTTCATCAGGTTCTTTTTGGTGATGACTTTCCTTATCTCAAGGATAGTTTTAATCCTGTAAGTAATTTCAAGTTCTTCTAGCTCTTGCTTGTTTTTGTTGTTAACAAACTTGATCAATTCTATAGCTTGTTCTGTTTTGTTATCAAGTTCCTCCTTAATATTCTGAATCTCTTCTAATGCTGCTTTGAGTAAATCTCTCTGTTCAAAAATCAGTTGAATATATGACCATACATCATTGATGGCTTCGATGATCTTGTTCCATAAATGATTTTTTACATATGAAATCTATTCCTTGAAGGTTAATTCCTTTTGTAACTTCTTCAATTCTTCATTTAGTCTGATATCCTTTTCTCATGTGTTTTGGCATTTATTTGAGCCAACTTGTTTTTATTTTCAGGGTTGTCAACCATATTTTTCAACCAGTTAATTTCACTTGTCTGAAGTGACATTTCTTCCATAGCTTTCACTAGTTTGATGGCCTTATCTATAGGGTCAACTACTGTAGTGGATGACTCTGTAGATGATGTTGTGGATGATGTCACTGGCACTACAGTAGCCAGTGGTACTTTGGGTGCCAAATATTTTTCTAGAGTTGATGGCACAACTATAGTGATCACATGAATAAATGTAGGAATTTCTGGTACTTTTGGTGTTTCTTTTTAATGGACAATTTTATCCATTTGAGTCTCCATTTCTTTGATCTGTGTTGTTAGCTGAAAAATTAAATTCATCATGTCATCCTTCCCATTCTGTCCTTCTATTATTTCTTTAGCTTGATGATGTTCACTTGATGGAAATTTAAGTTCTTTCCTCAACGCTACAATGTCCTCATTTTTATTCTTCACTAAATGCTCTGCTACTTTGACATTTGCATGGTCATATCCAACCTACAAGACCAATTCTTCCAAGGATTTAATTCTGAGATATTTAGCATATAAGGATTCTTTGTCTAGTTTCATTTGATCTTCCATGTCTTTGATAGTGTTATGAAGTTTGTGAACACTCATTGCTTTGGTTTTAACAGTAGAGTATAACATCTCTGAACTATGTCCATGAAATTATATCTGATCAAGAGCATGAATTTTTTCTGTTTGGACTTCTAAATCAATATTATTATAACCTGCCACTGTCTTTGGAGTTTTCACTGTAGGCTGAAATACTGACATGATTAGCCTTTTTTTTTAATAATCAAAGGTAGAAAAAAGCCTATTTTGAACACTTGGTGTTTGTTTCAGATATTCAGAGTAGATATCATTTTTTATCTCTTTAATTTTTAACTTGAACTGTTTGTACTTTTCCCTAATATCTAAATATTTCTCCTTAGCTGTTTGTGATGATGAAGCTTCCATGTCCTGATGTTTCTCTATCAGCTGTGTATTTCCATTATCAACTTGTTCTTCATTTCCATTCTCTGTATTCTGCTCATTTCTGATAACAGTGGCAACATTTGTATTGGTGTTTGGGAGATCTGTTTCTTCAACACCAATGGTTACCTTATCTTTACCTACTGAATCTATTTTATAACTTTTATTATACATTATCTTGAACCTAGTTTCAGTATTAGTTTCAACAACATAAGTTTCTTCTTCTCTCACCCTCTTGGTGGCTTTTTCTGTTTGATATGCAGCTTGTAAAGTGTGACTAGTATCACTTTTATTCACTGCATCTACTAAAGTATTTTATGTCTACTCAATTTGATTGACATATATCTATATCTATGGTTTTGTCTCATAAAAGTAGGGTGTCAATTTACACTTAACCCTCATTTTACTTAGTATCCCTTGTGGATCATTCTTCTAAGAAAATATCTCTTCAAACATGTATTCCAATAATTGCGTAGTTGATTCTGCCTCTGCATCTCTATGATTGCAAATGAATGTTCCCCCTTGATTCTTCAATTTAAACTGTGTTTTCTTCTTTGCTACTAGGAAATTTATAGAATCACAGTTTAATATTTGCCTGATATACTCCAAGGAAAAAAATACTCATTCATACAAATTTGGGTAGCTTATAAGGTAATAAATTTGATCCAAACACTCTAATATCAGTGTAATTTTCATACAAGTACCAATCACTAGCCTTGATCTACTCTGACAACTGTAAAATATTCTTCATATCATCATTTATCCTTGGTTGTTTAGTATTTTTCAATATTTTAATCAATGGATGGATGAAAGAATCTAAAAACTCTATATGTGTGAACTCTATAGACTCTTTCCTGATGAAAGAGGTCCATAAAATAACTGAGAGAGGATTCCCTTCTACATCAAGCTTTTGAAGGGTTAATGGAAAATTATGTGCTTGAAAATATAAGAGCATGTGGAAAAGGAAGGATGTGTACCTAAACACTCCTTCAATTGGCAGTTTGACCAATTGGTCATGAATATTATCAACAATATACCCAACATAATCAAAGATAACAGATGAAGGTTGTTCAGGTGTGAAAGTGGATAGGAAACCTAAAGTGGATTCATCTGTATGTTCATCAGTAAAGAACCCTAGGATGAAAGATAACATGGAAATTACATGCCTAGAACCCTCTTGAAATTGTGAAGTGGAGTATGGAGGATTAATTTGAGGAATTTCTACATCGAAGGGCATAAATATTTGGAATATTTGAAATCTTCTAGGAAAATCAAGGCCAATATACAGCTTGGTAAGTGCTTCAATGGACAGAGGAACTACTTGAGGATCAGGCTTGAGCTGTAACATTTGATTAATGGTTTCAGCAGTAATCGTGAAAAGTACTTCTTTATTGGAAATGACTATTGCTATTTTCTTTGGCATATAATGATGATGACATAATCTAATGACCTTCGGGCATGAGTGGGTAATTGGAACCACATATTTGGGTAAGTTTGATTCCCAAATTTTAACTTCTTCAACATTATCCAGAGACTTTTCATAGCTCCAGTTATGAAGTTCCAGCAAATTGAATTCTACAATAAAATCTGCTATATTATATTCAATATATGCTAATGGGGTGTGCTCAATATCTACAACAGGGGGTTGTAGAGGATTTATAACTATGGCAGTCTTATAAGATGCAGCTAGAGTAGGTTTAGGCATTTTTGAAGCTTTTTGGATTACAAAACTCTACTTTTTGGCTTTTTTTCTTACTTCTGCAAGATTAAATAGTTTGCAGAAGTATTCTTCAGTCTGACAGGGATTTATTGGATGAAAATAAGAAAAATATAGTCTTTCTTTGGGCTTTTCCTTTCAATTTTTTATTTTTAATAATATTTACAGACTTTTACTGGTTTAGAAATAGGAAACAGGGGTTTCCTTGGCTTTTTTCATGAGTAATTGGGTAAAAAGTCTTTTGAGATTTAGGCAAAGAGGCTTAGGCTACCTTCAAAGGGTTTCCTGGCTTAATTTGGAGTATTAAACAATATGTAGTATAAACAATTTTTTTCAGAAATTTTGACAGGGTTTGGCCTATTTTTTGGATATTTTAATGAGTTTTTTTGGGTGGATTCAAGCTTTCAATGTAATTGGTTACATTTTAAAGTCATTTCAAATAAATAACATGCTTAATTGCTGGAGGAATACCTGTTTTACGTAGGTACTAGTTTTTGAAGACGTATCTGAAGGTTTTGAATAGTTTCTATGGTATATTTTCAATCTCTGGAGCAATGCTAAGCTCCTCAGCAATCTTCAATAGGTTCCAACTAAAATTTGCAGGTTTTTGGCATGAAAATGGTGGGAAATGCTAGTTTAACAATCGGGATAGGTTATACAGTGGTTATGCACATAAAATATAGGAAATTAATATATTTAGAATGTTATTTAGGCAAATTAGGGCTAACAGGTGCCTGTGATAAATGGTCGTCATATCAAAAATGTTAGTTTTCGGGCTTAAAGGGTCAAAAACCGTGAGTGGTTATCATGTTCACTTTGGATGGTAAGCTAGTTTGGTTGAAATGGACACGATCCAGTAGGAAGGAAACACGTGGAGGAGAGATAAAGTCAAAATACCACCCATTTCGCTTAGAAATGAGATGGTGGTTATCGTGCAAGTTTATTTGTGATTTTGTTTGTTAGCCGTCGGATCGTGGGGTTCGATTACGAACAACCCTAACCTATTGTAAAAGCTACATCAGGATTTTTGGAGTGGGGCCCAAGGCTTATATATGCATAGGGGTCTATTTATAAACTTTAGGAATATGTATTTAACTAAATTTTATACCTTAGGGTTATATGATAGGTGGGGTAAGATTTATATACGAAAATCAAAACATCTTACAATATTTTAATCAATACATATGCGTGGGTTTATTATATAGCTTTTAAACGTTTGATATTTATTTAAAACCATAGGGGTAGGGTATTTTGTTTTATCGATAGGTTTAAACCAATGGGATAAGGGAGGGGTTTATATTTCACACATGGGATATTTAAACATCGGCTTAAACATAAAATATAGGGTTTTGTGGGTTATTTTAAATATAAGGGTTTAATACTATAGGGGAGGGTGTAGTTTAGGGTTTTAATAAACATAGTTAGAAGTTAATATGAAAAGGGATAATGTATATAATTAATAAAATACATATTTTAACACTAAGTAAAGTGCAAAATAAAGCATAGATTGTCTTTGTTGTATTTTTTAACACTTTAACTTAGGATAAATGCATTTTATGGGTTTTTTAATTATTTTTGAAAGGAAATGAAATTAGTTATTTAGGGTTTTACTTTTACTAAGTAAAAATGGGATTTTACTTAGGAAAAAGGGATTATGATTATGGATGAAGGGTAGATGCTGATGAATATGGGTTTTATGTAGGAATTCAATATTTTTAACCAATTAGTCAGCAAGCCTTGGCTCCGGCCCCAACAAAAGTCAGAGAAATGCACTGACCCTCTTTAATTGATAGTTTAGAATACTGAATATTTGTAGGGGAGGGGAAATTAGTGATTTTTTACCAATGATTCTTCATTACATGCTTTCACAACTGCTTTCTACCTACCCATATTTATTTATAACATTTTCTATTTCATTTTAATGGGTGCATTTAGGCTTGCAACCTTAAATCAATATTCTTTCAAACCATAAAAAATATCTAAGTCTAACCTTATTTCATCCAAGGGCTCAGATTAAATTGTTGAGCTCCTCATTTATTGTCTATTTAATCTACTGATTTGTCAAGTTTACACTGTTTGACATATCTTTATTCTCTATCTAAGACATGAAATTCAAAACATGAGAAGTTAATATTAAGTTTTTTAATTGATCATTGATTATGACATTTTTTGACAATCTGCACATAATCATTATTCTTCCAGTAAAGTAAATAGTAGTGGAATTTTGACTTGCTCACTTTTAGGTTTTATTTTCATCTCTTTTTTCTTTTGGGGTCAATATTTTTTCCAAGTCCTTTGATCATTCTGTTATGACTTTTACCCTCTTTTCATTTTTATTTTTTATTTTTCATTTTTCAAATATGGGAAAAAAACTCACAGAAAGCAAGGAATGTACATATTTACAAGACTATCAAAGCTAATTCAAAAAATTATGAATCCTACTATTATAGGACCCTAATAGTGGCTCCACATGGGGATGGAATTTCCTGGTGAAATGTGAAGAACTTTAAGACTAGTAGCCTTTGAATTTTGACCATGATAACCCTGTAAATATGTTTATGACCTCTGCAATTATTCATACTTATGATATTTTACCTCTCAAAGCTTAGGGCCTTCTCTACGGGCTTCAAATTTGGAGTGGGGCCCAAGGCTTATATATGCAGAGGGGTCTGTTTATAATCTTTAGGAATATGTGTTTATCTAAAGTTTATACCTTAGGTTTATATGATTTTCGGGGTAAGATTTATATGCAAAAATCAAAACATTTTACAATGTTTTAATCAATATATATGCATGAGTTTATTAGATAGTTTTTAAACATTTGATATTTGTTTAAAACCATGGGTGGGGGCAGGGGGGTTATTTTGTTTTATATAGTTTTTTCAACTTCTTCTTTCAATCTAGAAGCCCGGAGAGAAGGCCCTAAATATTTTTTAGGACCAAGAAATGAAACTAACTAATTTTTAACTCAGGAGAGTAGTAGTGCTTCAACATTATTTCATTTAATGGTCCATATAGTGTTGTTGATCCATCCATTTCTTTCAGGTATAAAGCATTATTACCTCCATATCGATAAATCACAATAGGTCCTCTCCATATAAAATCAAAATTTCCATGTTTACCTTTGTATTCTCTTCTTGAATCCCATTTTAACACTTTATCTCCAATGTAGAAATCATCTTCTTTAGTATTTTTATCAAAAAAATTCTTTATCTGATCCTGGATAACTTGAGACTTGATATAAAATTCTTCCTTTGTTTGTTGCAAGTGAATAGTTTGATTGATTCTTCTTTTAATGTCATTTGTTTCAATTTGTAAATCTTGGATAGTCTTCATCACTGGTATTCCTAGGGAGGATGGAAAAACATCATCCATTCCATAGAAAAGTTGGTAAGGGGATGTACCAATAGATTTTTTAGTTGTAAGTCTATCTGCCCATAAGGCAATGACTAACTTATTATTCCAAGTCTTTTCGTTATCTTCAAGTAACTTTTTGATGATGTCTACAAGGCTCTTATTTGAAGATTCAACTAGACCATTACCTTGAGGGTAATATGAAGTAGAATTACCTAGGGTAATATGGTATTTATGGCAAAATTTAATCATTTTATTAGATTTGAATGCTCCTGCATTGTCAATAATTATCTTTTAGGGACATCCAAATATTGAAAGAATGTTACTTTCTAGGAAGGAGATTATGACAATATCTATGGCTTGCCTAGAGGGGATGGCGTCAATCCACTTGGTAAAATAGTCAGTGGCTGTCAAAATCCACTTATCTTGGGCTGATGATGGGGGGTGAATTTATCCAATGAAGTCAAGACCCCATTGTTGAAATGGAATTTTTGTAGAGTCGGGCTTCAAGGGTAGGTGTAACAACTTTTTCTTACCCTCAAATATTTGGCACTTATGGTAGAAGGTCACATATTTTTTTACATCTGCAAACAAGGTAGGCTAGTAAAAACCAACTCTTAGGATCTTGTATGCAGTAATTTTCCAGTATATATGTCCTTCACATTCACTTGCATGAAATTATTGTAGTACTTTTTCAGCTTCTTCTTTTAACAAACAATTTAATAAAATCCCACTTTGATCTTTCCAAAAAAGTACATTCTCTAAAATACAAAATCTTACTACCTTAAGGTTTAAAAATCTAGCTTTTGTTCTTGATAAAATAGGAGGAGATTGTAAGTTTGGTAATATAAATATAATATCTGCATACGATCTCTATCTCTGGATTCACCATCTCTTCCTGATCATCGATTTGTGCAATAAAATTTATGTCTAGGGCATGAAAATTTGATTCAGCCATAAGTCTGGCTAAACCTTGACCTTTTATAAACTTTGTGGGTTTTATCTCTATGTCATATTATAAGATAGTGGTAATCCACTTACCTCTTCTTCCATTAGGACCATCCCGAGTAAGAATGTCTTTTACAACAACATTTGGGACATAGGCAATGATGTGAGAATAGAAAATGTAAACTCTAAAGTCTATAATGCCCTTTACCAAAGCTAAGGCTTGTTTTTCCATAATATTGTACTTCAAAGTTGCATCTCTACGTGTTCTGCTAAAGAATGCTATGGGTTGTTCATAACCCTAGTCATTTTTCTACAGTAATGGTGTGTTCTGAAGCAAATGAAAAATGATGAAATATTTTTTGAAATAAGGACTTATAAGCACTGGGGTTTTGGTTAAGTTCTGTTTGATGGATTCAAGAGATTGTTTGGCCTCAACAGTTCATTTAAGAACTGAATCCTTTTTAAGCATGTTATTTAATTCTCTAATTATTTCAGATAAATTGGATATGAATCTTCTTAAAAAATCAGTCTTACCTAGAAAGGCTTATAACTCTTTTATGTTTCTTGGTGGATTGATGTTAAGAATTGCTTCTATTCTTTCAGGATCTATTCCAATTAATTCTTTAGAAATTATGTGTCCTAATAACTTTCCTTCTTCTAATCCAAATAAGGTTTTCCTAGGATTTAATGAGATGCCAAATTTTCTGCATTTTATAAAGACTTGTCTAAGATGATCTAAGTGTTCATAATTAGTCTTAGAAAATAAATTTATGTCATCTAAGTAAATTACCAAGAATTCATGAATTTCCTTTGCAAAGGATATATCCATAGCTCTTTGAAAGGCCGCCCCTGCATTCATTAAACCAAAGGGAATTTTTACATACATAAAAGTGCGCTACGGAGTAGTAAAAGTTGTTTTGGCTTGATCCTCTAGTTATACTAAAATCTGGTTGTATCTTGAAAATCCATCTAAAAGAGAAATCCTATAATATGCAACTACCCTTTATAAAATATGATCTATTTTTGGTAAAGGATAATTATCTTTTAAGGATACTTTATTTAGGTTCCTAAATTCAACACATAATCTAGTCTCTCATGTTTTCTTTCTGGTTGGAACTAGGTTAGAAACCCAATCATAATATCTGATTGGTGCAATTATTTGTGCAACATACATTCTTTTCACTTCTTTTTCTATTAAGTGTATCAAAACAAGGTTAATTATCCTTAACTTTTGTCTAAATGGATTTTGATCTTCTTTTACAGGAAATTTATATTGAATTTTATTGGTGTCATAGGATTTAAGGTCCTCATAACTCCAAGCAAAAACATCTTGGAATTCCTTAAAAAAAGTAATGTATTTTTCCTTTTCTTGTTTGAGGTAAGGCTTTGGAAAGTTTGATAATTTTGGGTTTTAGTTATGTGGGTATGTTGCATTTCTCAATGTCAGATCTAAGTGGCTTCATTTTGGGTTTTCTAGAAACATCATTTGAGTCAAATAAATGTTCTGATGGAGCTAAACCTTTTTTCAAGAAATTATCTTTGAGATTTAATATTTCAGATTCATCATGAATTATTTCATCAATTTCTACTCTTTCTAATTTATCTATATGTGATTGTTGAACTTAGATGGTCTAGAAAAATTTAATTTATTTACATCTACATTATTCAAATCTATTTCACTATCTAAATCTTCATCTATGGTACAATCAATATCTATTTTACAGTTTTGAAATTCACCTTCAATATTCATAAAATTATAAATTTGCTAATCTTGTGAAAAATATGCCAATATTTGAGGTTGTCTAATATTATTGGTCTATGCTTTACTTCTGCAGTATACATATGATTAGCCTGAAAAGGTAAATTACATGTGCTAGCAAATGTTTCTAAAGAATGTGCTTTTAAATTTTTCCTTTTGGTATTGCAGAGAAAACACATTCCAATAAATCATCAATCAAATCTAATACAATCTCTCAATATCGACCTAATCTAGTATTGTAAATAGAATATTCACCTTTAATTTGTTTTACAATCAACTCTAAGTCTCTCATTATTACTATTCTTTTACCTCCTAAATTTTTGATTATTTGGAGTCCTAAAATGAGGGCTTCATACTCAGCCATATTGTTTGTGCATTTAGAATTTAGTCTAAAAGCATGGCCTTCTACATGATTTTTTCTATATTTGTTATCCATACTCCTGTTCCTGCTCCTAACTTATTTAGTCAGCCATCAAAATATAAATTCCATAGAGATTCATGAAAGATATTACCATTGTTTTGTGTTTTATTTTCTTCCTTTAGTTTAGTCTTGATTTCATTATCAGTTTCAACATTATATAGGATGAATGAATCTAAGTCAGTAGATGTAGCACAAATTGGGTAATTTATTGATCTTGCTACATTAGTTACCATGTATTTCATTAATTTTTCCCTATATAACTTTTTAGGTTGATCAAAAACTGATATAGTAGCATAAGAAATGTCCAATTGTAGAGATCCTTGTAACTTTTCTCCCCATGAGCATGATAATAACATTCCATATTTGGGTGGGATATCAGTTGCTAAAATGTCCATAAGTATACTCTTACTGGGATATTGAACTAGTGTTACACATAAATCTTTGATTAATCCTAGGAATTTTACTTTGCTTGAGTCAAACGAAAATAAATCCTTGTAACGCCTTTTAATGTCTAAGTTCATGGTTTCCATTATAGCTTTGGGCATCAGATTATGTGAAGCTCCTGAATCTAACATTGTTTTGTCTAAGATTTGATCATGAATGGTTAAACTAATGTAAAATGGAGGAACTGATCCATCTTGATGTTTTCCATTTACATTTGGCCCAAATATCAACTCTGGTTGATCATCATTCAAGTTTATGGAGTCTTATCCATCATTTATGTTTAGTGTTTCAGTGATGCTTGATTTATAAAAATCATGTTTTACCAATTCTATCAAAGGAATTGGTATTTTTAACTTTGCAATTTCAGTTTGTATGTTGAATGAGGCTTGAGATTTACTTATTTTAATCAAATCTTCTTTGGTAACTATAGTTTGTGTTGGTTTATCTTGTTTTTCTATAGTTATATTTTCATTTTCTGTTTGAGTTTCTTATGTTTTACTGCTTTTTGTTTTCTTTTCAGGAATGGTTTGTGAAGCAGTAGATGCTTTTTCAGATTTAGAATTGTCAGAAGCTGTTTTTGCAGTGGCGGCTTTTGGATATGTTGATTTTGGATCAGCTGTGAGTGTTTTAGGATCTAAGTTTATTGTTTTAGCAGAATCAGATACTTTAGCAACAACAATTTTTTGTGAATATTTTTTAGCTTGAGCAACTTCATCTGTTATGTCGACAATATTATGACTTGGTGAAATTTTAGGATCAAAAACTTTTTGGGTAGAACTAGAGTTTTGCTTATTTTCCTTGGGGAGAATTTGCAGAACTTTTGGTTTTGGGGCTTCTAATTTTTTCTTATGTTTATTTTGTGTTTTTTTCTTAGTAGAAGTTTCAGTATTTTTCTTACTCCTAAGGTTATATTGCTTGTGAACTTCATTTATGGCAAAATCATAACCTTGTTTATAGTCGAAGGATTCCCCTAAATCTAATTGGAGTTGTTGTAGTTTAAATAACTCCTGATCTTCTTGTTTGAGAAAGATAGTGTTATTATCATCTATTCTCATTAGATTTATGGTAGCTTCATCTTCAACATTGTTTTGAGAACTCTCAGCATATTTCTCTTGAAATTGTAATATCTCTCATTCACAAAAGTTTTTTTTTTTTTGTTCTACATAAGATTCATATATTAACTGCCTCAATTTAACCACTTCTACTTCTATTTTTAAATTATCATTTTTTCATCGTTTAAACACTATCAGAAATTACCATTTCTATTTTCCAACGATATATATATATATATATATATATTGCCACCTAATGACCTTATTTCACTACACTCTTACTTAATTTATTTTCTTCTTTTAAACCCTTGGATATTATTAAAATCTCAAATTCTTAAATATGAACCTTAATGCTACTTTCCATTTGGTCCCCTAAGTTATAGACAATTAGGATATGTATATGAATGCATATTCATAACTAGTCATCTTATCAATTATCTATATATCCCACTTAACATATGTACTCACTAAACATATACATATAACCCATTTTTAATTAGATATATAAATATACCACTTTCTATATAGTCTTCCACTTAACTAGTTAACACCCTAACCATCGATAGGAGGTAAACCTTATATACATATCTTTTATATGATTTACATGGAGTTATTAAGTGATTTAATTCTCATTCCACTTGATTACGTTATCACTTCCCAAGGATCCCAACGAACGTTAAAGCTATTCCACCAACTCTTAAATCATAATTCTTATACGAATGACACCTCCCATGGTGGTTGAACTATTAACTTCGAAGTCAATTTGGTATGCACTCATCGTTCATATGCCCAGGAGACTTTATTGCTAAACAAGACTTTCACTCGATGCCTTTAATAAGTTTGGCTATGGCCCATGTGACTTGGTACCACAACTTTTAATTCAAGTTAGATTTATGATCTCTCTCAAGATTTGATTTTCAATGGGTTGGAGGAGATCTGAGTACCCATCTCCAAAATGTTTCCCCACTCTTGAGCACCCAACGTATGGACAATAGGATGCTTGCCTAAAGTTAGGGTTTGCATATCATGTTAATCCCTTGTTTCATTCATTGCTTTAGCTCCTATGTTTTTGAGTTTTCATTTTGTGTTCCAAGATGATGTTCGAGGATCCGAGATTGACTGAGAGAAAGCTATTAGTGGTTCCTCTACAATCCTGGACCTTGTCATTATTCTTTCACGGTAAGTGTTATTCATCCTTGTTCACAATTTTCGTTGATTCTACTATTATGTATGCGTGAAGCTTGTTTGGATTTATACACTCCTGTTCTCTGAGTAAATTCGAATGGCTGTAGAATAATATCGAAATTCTTAGTGAACTGTGTATGAAACTTAATTCAACTTTAGTTCACGTTACATGATGATTTTTTTTTTAATTCTGTAAGCATTTTTGTTCCACATAAGTTCCTTCACTTAAGATAAAATGTTCACTTTCATTCTGGATTGAGTCATTTCAACTCAGTGACTTCTCGTAGCCTCTGTTTTCTTAAACTCAAACCCTGGCTCACATTTTCTGGTTTTTGGTTTCTATCTTAGTTGCATATGGGGAAATGTTCCCAATTGCAGAGTTAACTCTTCTCATCGAGGGAACTACGATGCAAATCAAATGCCAGTCTTGGCTTCCACGAAGCTCAAGAAATATCAAATTTAATTCTCTAGTCAACGGTTAGAGGTATAACCTTCTTTAGACCCATTCTTTCATGTTTATAGATAGTGCATTTTTTATTTAATATACTCTGCAACATATTTTAATTTGATTTCATGTTGGTCAATGTATAGGCTATGGAGATCATCATATGTTTTACAATCATAAGGTATAATGGTAATTACATTTTCTGAAATGATTACAATCTTTCTTAGATTATCTCTTTTGTATTGTAAACCCTCAAAATTTCTCTCGATTCTAAATTTTGGTTATTCCCTGTGTGCAGGTATCATTTGTTTGGGATTTCGTTCCAGTTTACATTGCCAACGATTTTCATCTAGCAACGTTATTCCAACTAATCCACATGCTAATATCTTGCACATGTTTGTTACCAACGTTATGGTTTTATTCAGAACTAAACTTCCATTTTGGCCTTCCGCCGATCTATCTATTTACCATTTCTGTCATTCAAAAAATAGTAGCACTGCTACAGAGTTTTCATAAGAAGTTGATTTCATATGTATATTGACATTCTGGGCTTTTAGCCCCGAATTCTGAATTTTGTAACTCTATATTATTTTCATTCTTATTTTACTTTCTTTTCTTCTCTCCCGTTCTATAACTAGAGGAGAGTCAAGTTTGACTCCTGAAAAGTTTTAGGCAAACAGGATATTGATTTGACTATTGTAGTTAACCTCTTTCCTACTTTATTAATAATTTTAATTCTGAGGTTGTGACACATTAGTATAAATAAGGGTCATAGTTAATTAATAACAATTTTCTACATGCTTATATATATATATATATATATATATATATATATATAGAGAGAGAGAGAGAGAGAGAGAGAGAGAGAGAGAGAGAGAGAGAGAGAGAGAGAAACATACTTGTGTAGCTTTTCTCATACTCATATATATTCATTATGGGTTATTGAATTCTCTATATTTTATAGTGGCAGTACTAAAGTAATCACTGTTTCTCTTCTATTTGTCTATAGTTTCGATATACTGAAAATTTCCATTATAGTATGGTTTTAATTTTCTTAACAGAATTATCGAATGAAAACTTCTTTAACTAGTTGCATTATAATATTTATCACATACATGGAAAGTACTATACTAGTCTCCCATTAATAGTTTGCTTCAATCGAAACAATTTCCGTTTAATGAATTTTTGTACAACATTTGTTCCTTATTTCTGCTCATATGAATTTCTTCAAAATTCTGAGTACTACTTTATAAATTCAACAAATAGAATTTGTGTTTCCATATATAATAATGATTCTTTTCCTTCAACCACTATTGTGTACTTTTCTGTGAACTTAAGATGAATTAGAATAGACATAGATAGTTATAAACAGAGTTATAACTTATTGTGATAGGTTTTCTTATGTATATCAGCTTTGCTTTATTTCATATCAGCATATACTATTTTCTTTTTTGCAGGTATAACTCTATATCATACTATTACTATAAAATGTTAATTAAATTTAAATATTCATGAGAAATATCTAAATTTAATGTTGTTATATAATATTCCATATCTTAAATTTCTTCTGCAACTACTGTCAATTTCGGTTAGCTCTCTTAACCTCAGATTTAAATCTGTGCTTAGATTTAGAGATTCTGCTGGTTGGAACTAACTCGATTTTTACCCATACAACTATATTGTTTTGTAATTACTCTGGTAACTAATTCAGTTAAATGTGTGGCTTCATTCGAGAATTTGAACCCATTAATCAATCAAATTTTTAAAATATTTCTACACTCCTCCAATGTAATAACTTGTATCCACATAGGCATGACATTCTACTAAATACTTCATAACACATATTGTAGCATCAATAGAATTTTAACAACATACTAGTTAGGCATGCATGCCAAATTCTCTGACTAGTTCCTCCCAACCTTAGAGTTCTATCTCCATAACTCAACCCCGAGATGAGACCTTTTCTTCGAGTGATAGAAAACCTTTTGTCTATCCTGGATAAGCTTATTTAAGCAGTGCTTTCCCAAGCCTGTTTCTAATTTCTGCGTCCAGAAATTTCAGGATGCTTTCTTCCTGTTTTGCCTAGGCTTTCCCTTAGTGAGGTACATTAAAGTTGTCTTTTCCGCTTTTCCAACTTTTCTTCCTCTTCCCAATTACTTTCCTCTTCATTGGGGAAATTATATATTTCTCTCCAAACCTAATTTTTTTGTAATATTCCTTCCAAGTTTTTCTAGAAGGTTTGGGAAAGTCTAACCTTATCCATATCCTCATGGATCTAGGTTTAAGATCTCCATTATCATTGTAGTCATTGTACACACATAACTCTTCCATTTATTTTTATTAATAAATAAAATATATCCACACATTGTTTCTCCATTGGGGTCCACTTCCCATTTGGATTTGTTCAAATGTTACGTTAAAAATCATAGCAAATTGGGGTGTTACATATTCCCCCTCTAAAAACGAACACTATCCTCAGTGTTGATAGAAAAAACTTAAACAATTCATTGTATAAATAGTGATGGGTATTTTTCCATCATTTCAGTTTCTCGTTCCCAAGTAGCCTCTTCAACAGTAAAGTTCTTCCATTGCACTTTTACTCTGGCTACTATCCGCTTTCAAAGTTCAATTTCTTCCCACTCCAAGATTTGTAGCGGCTCTGGAAGGAATTCCCCTTCTGGTTCCACCTGGATCACATTCAAATCAATAAAGTGAGCAACATCATGTACATATTTTTTTAAGAAAGAAACATGAAACACATCATGAACCTTAATATGAATAGGTAAGGTTAATTTATAAGCCACTAGTCCTACTCTTTCCAGCACTTCAAATGGTCTACAATATCGTGGAGCTAATTTTTCACAACTACCAGTGTGCAAGGTGCTATTTTTAGGATTAATTCTCAGATATACATGATCACCCACCTTGAACTCTCGGTGAATTCTCTTTTTGTCTGCATAACTTTCTGTCGATCCTGAGTTGTTTTGATATTTTTCTGAATCTATTTTACAATTTTATCCATTTCTTGCAAAGCTTCTGGGTCAAGTAGTAATTTATCCTCAGGTTGGCTCCACCTTAAAGGAGTGTGACATTTTCTACCATAAAGTGTTGCAAACGGAATCATCTTTATGGAAGTTTGGTAGCTATTGTTATAGGAAAATTCTTGTAAATGTAAATAATCTTCCCATTTGGTTGGCCTATCCATGACATACATTCTTAACATATCTTCCAGAATTTGATTTGTCCTTTCTGTTTGACCATCCGTTTGAGGGTGATAGGCAGTAATAAAGTTCAATTTAGTACCCATGCCTCCAAAAAGACTCCTCCAAAATGCTGTAGTGAACTTTACGTCTCTATCTGAAATTATCATTTTAGGAACCTTGTGTAGCCTTATGATCTCTTTCATGAACAAATTTGCAACTTGGGTTGTTCCAAAGGTAGATTGAACAGGTATAAAATGAGTAGCCTTAGTCAAAGTATCCACTACTACCATCATAGAGTCATGCTAATATTTGGTTCTTGGTAAACCAGTTATAAAGTCCATAGAAAGAGTTTCCCATTTCCATTTTGAAATCGGTAAAGGATTTAACGATCCAGCTGGATGTTGATGTTCAACTTTTACTTCTTGACATTCAATGAATTTGGCCAAGTAACTTGCTACATGATTTTTCATTCCAGGCCAAAATAAATTCTTTTTCAAAGCTTTGAGTAATTTCTAGTATCCAGGATGTCCAGAATAAGGCTTTTTGTGATATTCATCCATAATTTCCTTCTTTAAAGAGTCTGCATTAGGGATGTACAATTTATCTCTTTAAAAAATCAACCCTTTCCGATTTTGTGTATAGACTTTCATTGCCTTTTTCATCATTTGATTCTGAAGTTTTGCATAGTTTTGGTCTTGATCCACTACTCTTTGCACCAATCCCTCCAAATTAAAGTGGACACTACTCCCAATGTTACTTATCCCTTGCCAAGCATTTCTACTTAAGGCATCTGCAATTTTGTTCTCTTTTCCCTTGATATGTTTTATTTCCATATCAAACTCACTCAGAAAATAAAACCACCTAGCTTGTCTACCATTTAGGTCTGGTTTCGTGAAGAAATAATTTAAACTAATGTGATATGTCATCAGCACAAGTTTATTTCCTAGAAGATAGTGTCTCCACATCTTGAGAGCGTGTATTACAACAACTAACTCAAGATCATAAACATTGTAATTATGTTCATGTTTCTTAAGTTTTCTAGATTCATAAGATATAACAGAATTTTCTTGTAACAGTACTCCCCCTAATCCTTCTCCACAAGCATATGTGCATACTAGAAACTCTTGATTTGGACCTGCAATATTAAGAATAGGTGTAGTAGTAAGTTTCATTTTTAATTGGTCAAAACTATTTTTCCATTTTTCAGTCCACTCAAACTTTACTCCTTTCATTTGCAACAAAGTTATTGGATAGGCTAATGTTGAAAATATTTCTACAAACCTTCTGTAGTATCCCACAATTCTCATAAAGGATCTTATTGATGATATATCAGTAGGTACAGGCCATTCTCTAATTTCTTTTATCTTTTCGAGATCTACATCCAACCCTTGTTCTAATATTATATGCCCCAAGTATTGAATTTAATCCTTAAAAAACTCACATTTACTAAAATTAGCATATAACTGATTTTATTTGAGAGTCTATAACATGATTTTGAGGTTTTCTTGATGCTATGCTTCACTTGTTGAATAGATTAAAATGTCGTCAATAAATACTAGTAAAAACTTGTCTAAGTATTTATTCAAGACACTATTCATTAAACACATAAAAGTAGCGGGTGCATTAGTGAACCCAAATGGTAGGACCACATACTCATAGTGTCCATACCAAGTTCTAAATGTTGTCTTATTGATATCTTCATCTTTAATCCTTAACTGATGGTAACCAATCCTTAAATCAATCTTGGAAAACATTGTTGCCCCTCTAACTTGATAAAAAAGGTAGTCTATCCTGGGTAATGGATATATGTTTTTGATTGTTAGTTTGTTTAATTGATGGTAATCAATACACATCCAGAAGGTACTATCTTTCCTTTTCACAAACAGCATCGGTGCTCCCCAAGAAGATACACTCGGTCTGATGTAACCTCTTTCTAGCAACTCTTGTAGTTGCACTTTTAACTCCATTATTTCATGGGTGCTCAATCTGTAAGGGACTCTAGAAATTGGAGTTTCCCCGGGCACTAAATCAATTGAAAAATATATTTCTCTCTTGGGGGGAAGATGAGGGATTTCATCTGGGAGAACATATTTAAATTCTCTTATCAGTGGTAATGTTTTTAGCTTATTTGTTTATGTTTTCTATCCTAACTCTTCTACATGTACAGAATACACCTCATACCCATTTATGGCAATTCTCTTTAACTAAAGGGTTGAGTTTTTCCTCACAAATATGGGTTAAGGCTTCCCTTTTATTATTACAGGTTTTACTTCCTTATCAATGCAATGTAAGGTATTTTCTAAAAAATTCATAATAGCTTTTTGTTTTTCTAGCCAGTCCATCCCTATCAAGATATCATAAGGTCCTAATGGCAGAATGTTTAAATTTAATTCTGTTTGGTATCCATTCAGATTTGTGGCCATTTGAGGTAACTTGTGAGTTAATTTTTGTTTTGTAGCAGTGGCTAACTATACTAGCCAAGAATGTTGAAACTTCTTTGACATTAATTTGCATTTTTCTACCATTTGACAACTGATATAACTCAAAGATGCACCTGGATCTATTAAAGCTATAACAAATTGGTCAACAATCATACCTTCCATCTTGACCATGGTGGATTGGTGTTCTGCTTGATGATATTCTAAGGCAACACTGATTTTGGGGATGTTCCTAGCTACATCATTTACTATAGTGACCTCACACAATACTTTCATTGTTTGGATATTTCTGTGTGGACAGTCCCTCAAAAAATGAGGTTCTCCACAACCCCAACACTTCAAAGTTTCCTTCATTTTAACAGTCCCTTCCCTCTTGTTATTTCCATTCATTGGTTTGGACCCAGTTTGAGATTGGGCAGTCTGATTTTCACTCATTTTACTAAACTTCTTTCTCTGGTGGTTCCTACCAAATTTTTTCAAATAGGCCGGTTTCTATTTCTTTCCACTGAAATCACCTTTGTTTGACCAAATCTTTCCTTGCTCCGTCTTACCCCTGAATTGTTGGTAGCATAATCTGGCCTTCCTCACTACTTCATCCATTTTTTTTGGATTATCGAACTCTATTTTATCCTTGTAAACAGTAGGAAAATAGTTCAGAAATCTTTGTACCTTTTTCTTCTCCTCTCTGATATAAGGTACATATCATAACAGATTTGTGAAATGGTGACCAATTCATCGATGGTGAGCTATCCCAACCTAAGTTCATGAAAATCTTTTGCCTTGTCATCATAGTAGCATTCGTTCAAATATCGGTTTTTGAACTTGACTTGAAAATCCTCCCAAGTCATTGTTTTCTCGTCAATGGCATGGACCATTTTTGTTTCCTCCCACCACAAGGTAGCCTTACCTTGCAGCTGATATAGCCAGTCTGGGTCTTAAGTTACTTTCCTATTCTTAAACCTGAAAGTACATTATCATATTCAGAAGCCATGCCTCAGCATCCTCTTCTTTCTCTCTGTCATAGGAGGGAGGTTTTATTTTGCAGAATTCACCTTGTAATTCCTTCTTTTTTCTAGACTGTTGTTTAGTGGTGTCATCTTCCTTAGAATATTCTGAGAAATTGACTCTTCCCTTCCTCTTCCTTTTGGAACCTTCACCCTCTTGTCTATTCCACGAAGTCAATTTCCTTATAAGTCTGTCTTGCTCCTCACTGGCTAAAGATAGCCTGTCATTGTGGATTTTAAGTTGTGCCATTTCTCAATGCATTCTACGCAACATAGCCATCAATGGAGCATTTGGATCTGCCGTGTTTTCTCCACCACCCAGATCTACATACAACTCGTCCCCTTCAGTCATGGTTCGCAGTTGTATTCTTCAGTACTATTCATTGTACAGGAAAATAAAATTAGCAAGATTTAAAATTCATCAAATTTTACAGCAACATATATTTTCTGTGTGAGCACATACTTTTCCCAGTGTTTACCTAATGCTTTGATACCATTTGTAATATCTCTCATTCACAAAAGAAATTTTTTTTTTCTACAAAAGATTCATATATTGACTGCCTCAATTTAACCACTTCTATTTCTATTTTTAAATTATAGGTTTGTCACTGTTTAAACACTATTAGAAATTACCATTTCTATTTGCCAACGATATATATACAGATTGCCACCTAATGACCTTATTTTACTACACTCTTAATTACTTAATTTATTTTCTTCTTTTAAACCCTTAGAGGTTATTAAAATCTCAAATTCTTAAATATGATCCTTAATGCTACTTTCCACTTCGTCCCCTAAGTTATAGACAATTAGGATATGTGTTAGACCATTTTTTTGGTCATTTAACCTATTATTATTAGATGAACCCAGGTACACCATGTAAGACCAATTTTACCCTAAGTAAAATTGCTTTCACCATATAAAATAACTTATTTGGTCATATTTAACCCAAAACAAGGAAATTAATTAAATAAATCCTTATTTATTTAATTATTCCCTAAGAATAAGTTATTTAAATCATTATTTAAATAATATTCTTAGTTAAATTTGACTAAATCATCCATAAATAATTAAATAAACCATTATTTATTTAATTATATTCCCATCATTTCCCTAAAATGATAAATAAATCATTTGTTTATTTATTATTTATAAATAAAGGAATTGACCCAAGTCAAAAATCCTTTTCCCTCCAACAAATATAATAAAATATTCCTAAAAGGTGCTTCTAGAATTCGATTAATAATATTTTATTCATGCACCGAGTTCTAGACCACCCCAATATTTTTTTATAAATAGGGGGGTTTTCCCCATTCATTAGTCACCTTCATTGCATTAGATCACTTTGGATCTACTCTTGGTCACCATTTTCCATTTTGCTTTGTGAACTCCCATTGAGTTCCATGTTTGTTTTTCTACACCACTAAGAGAGAGAAATGTTAGATCTGAAACACTGAGGACATTCAAGAACCCATCCCACTGAGGAGAACCGGAGAACACCTTTCTTGTTTTCCTCTTAGGTGCCCCATTCTTTAATATAATATAAAATTCTTTTAAAAACATTGTTTCTTGTCTTGTCTATTGGATGCATGGAGCCATGTTGTATTTTATCTGCTTAATGTCTTTTGTGCTTAGATCTGAATTTGTGCAGCAATTCTAAAGACATTTTTCAGGCATAATCGATGTTAGGGCTATTTGTTATGCGTAGCTAAAGTGATATTTTACGATGAAAGATTCATACTAACAATTGGCGACTCCACATGGGTTTTATTTTACGACCACTGTCATTTTATCTGTTCCTGCATATCCAGTTGTTTCAGACCCTAGGTTTTCTCTTCAGTTTTCTGTTTTTCCTATTTTTATGGTGCTTTCCACCTCTAAAACCCTCAAAAAGTCAAATTTTTAACTTCCGTGTGTTTCTGGCCCTATTGCGCAAGTGGCCGACATCAGCTGCAGCTGAGACGACATTTTTTTTCTGAAATCTGCTGTCGAGAGTGTCGAAAGTGCAGGTCACACTTTTTGGCCCAAAAAGTGCGTCTTGGAGCTTCAGGTCATGGAAAACAGCCCAAAAAGTGCGACCTGAGCGAAAAACAGGTCAAAAACTACGACCTGGCCTTTTTTCTGGAATTTTTCTAAAATTTTTATGGGTTTTGTCTGAAATTCTGTCATGGTTTTCTGACCTTCGTCTTCACCCGTTTAAACCTATTCTTGCTCTGTTTTACTCAACTAAGTGAGAATCTAGCCCCCTAGGGCTTCAGTACCCTCCACCTTTTTTGGGAGAGTTTTCTCTATTTTAGAAGTCTGAATTTCCAGAGTTTCAACCTTTTTTCTTTTTGATCTGATACCTCCTTTTTAAATCCCTACAGATCAGCTCTTCTCCCTTTCAAAACACCTCATATAGTTTTGTTTGGGTTTATTTCAAAGGCCACCTCTTTTTCCATTCTATTTTTAGCTGATCTCATCCTTTTTAACAACAACCTTGCCTCTGCCTCTTTGCTATTTTCTGCACCTCTTTTCAGTAGATTTCTCCTTTAGATCCCTGTTCCTCTCGACTTTAGATCTATTTTCCACCAAATATTAAATCATCATTCTTATACAAATGACACCTCCCATGGTGGTTGAAATATTAACTTCGAAGTCAATTGGGTATGTACTGATCGTTCGTATGCCCATGAGACTTTATGGCCAAACAGGAAATTCCCCCGACACCTTTAATAAGTCTGGCTATGGCCCATGTCTCTTGGTACCAAAAATTTTAATTCAAGTCGGATTTACGATCTCTCTCGAGATTTTATTTTCAATGCGTTCGAGGAGATCTCAGTACCCATCTCCAAAATGTTTCTCCACTCTTGAGCACCCAACACGTGGATGGTAGGATGTTTTCCTGAAGTTAGGGTTTTCATATCATTTTAATCCATTGTTTCATTCATTGCTTTAGCTCTTGCATTTTTTATTTTTCATTTTGAGTTCAAATATGATGTTCGAGGATCTGAGACCGACTGAGAGAAAGCTAACAGTGGTTCCTCTTCAATCTTGGACCTTGTCATTATTCTGTCACAGTAAGTGATATTCATTCATGCTCACAATTTTCATTGATTCTACTGTCATGTATGCATGAAGCTTGTTTGGATTCATACACTCCTGTTCTCTGAGTAAATTCGAATGGTTGTAGAATAATATTTAAATTATTACGGAACTATGTATGAAATTTAATTCAACTTCAATTCGCAATACATGATGATTTTTTTTAATTCTGTAAGAGTTTTTGTTCCGCATAAGTTCATTTACTTAAGATAAAATGCTGAGTTTCATTCTGGATTGAGTCGTTTCAACCCAATGACTTCTCGTAGCATCTTTTTTCCTAAAACCGAAACCCCGGCTCATGCTTTCTGGTTTTTTTTTTTTATCTCTTATTTGCATATGGGGAAATGTTCCCAGTTGCATAGTTAACCCTTCTCATCAAGGGAACTATGATGCAACTCAAATGCCAGTCTCGGCTTCCACGAAGCTCAAGAAATATCGAATTTAATTCTTTGCTCAATGGTTAGAGGTTTAACCTTCTTTAGACCCATTCTTCCCTGTTTATACATAGTGCATTTCTTGTTTAATATACTCTGCAACATATTTTAATTTGATTTCATGTTGGGTCAACGTACAGGATATGGAGATCATCATACATTTTACAATCGTAAGGTATAATGGTAATTAAATTTTCTGAAATGATTACAATCCTTCTTCTTATTTCTTTCGTATTGTAAACCCACAAAATTTCTCCTGATTCTAAATTTTGGTTATTCCTTGTGTGCAGGTATCGTTTGTTTGGGATTTTGTTCTAGTTACATTGCCAACAATTTTCATCTAGTAACATTATTCCAACTAATCCGCGTGCTAATCTCTTGCACAGGTTTGTTATCAACATTCTGGATTTGTTCGGAACTAAACTTCTATTTTGGCCTTCCGTCGATATGTCTATTTACCATTTCTGTCATTCAAACAATAGTAGCACCGCTACAATGTTTTCATAAGAAGTTGATTTCATATGTATAATGACATTCTTGGTTTTTAGCCCCAAATTCTGAACTGTGTAACTCTATATTATTTTGATTCTTATTTTACTATATTTTTTTTTTTTGCTCTCCGGTTCTATAACCAGAGGAGAGCCAAGTTTGACTCCTGAAAATTTTTAGGTGAATAGGCATATAGATTTGACTATTGTAGTTAACCTCTTTCTTACTTTATTAATAATTTTAATTCTAAGGTTGTGACACCTTAGTATAAATAAGGGTCATAGTTAACTCACAACAGTTTTCTATATATATATATATATATATATATATATATATATATATATATATATATATATATATACTTGTGTAGCTTTTCTCATACTCATATATATTCTTTATGGGTTATTGAATTCTCTATATTTTATAGTGGCATTATTAAAGTAATCACTATTTCTCTATTATTTGTATATAATTTCGGTATATTGAAAATTTCCAGTATAGTATGGTTTTAATTTTCTTAACAGAATTATCAAATGAAAGCTTATCTAGTTGGTTGCATTATAATATTTATCATAGATATGGAAAGTATTGTACTAGTCTCCCATTAACAGTTTGCTTCAATCGAATTTATGTTTAATGAATTTTTATACAACATTTGTTCCTTATTTCTTCTCATATGAATTTCTTCAAAATTCGGAGTACTACTTTATAAATTCAGCAAATAGAATTTGTGTTTCCATATATAATAATGATTATTTTCCTTCAATCATTATTGTGTACTTTTATGTGAAATTAAGATGAATTAGAACATACATAGATAGTTATAAACAGAGTTATAACTTATTGTGACAGGTTTTATTATGTATATCAACTTTGCTTTATTTCATATCGACATATACTATTTTATTTTTTGCAGGTATAACTCTATATCATACTGTTACTGTAAAATGTTAATTAAATTTAAATCTTCATGAGCAATATCTAAATTTAATGTTGTTATATAATATTTCATATTTTAAATTTATTCTACAACTACTGTCAATTTCGGTTAGCTCTCTTAACTTCAGATTTAAATCTGTGCTCAGATTTAGAGATTCTGCTAGTTGGAACTAACTCTATTTTTACCCATACAACTATACTATTTTTAAATTACTCTGGTAACTAATTCAGTTAAATGTATGGCTTCATTCGACAATTTGAACCCATTAATCAATCAAAATTTTAAAATATTTCTACACTATTCCAATGTAATAACCTATATCCACACACGCATGACATTCTACTAAATACTTCAGAACACATATTGTAGCATCAATATAAGTTGAAAAATATACTAGTTAGGCATGCATACCAAATTCTCTAACTAGTTCCTCCCAACCTTAGAGTTCTATCTCCGTAACTGACCCTCGAGCTGAGACCTTTGCTTCTAGTGATAGAAAACCCTTTGTCTATCCTGGAGCAGCTTATTTAAGAAGTGCTTTCCCAATCCTATTTCTAATTTTTACGTCTAGAAATTTCAGGATGTGTTCTTCCGGTTTTGCCTATTCTTTCCCTCGGTGAGGTACTTTAAAGCTATCTTTTCCTCTTTTCTAGCTTTTCCTCCTCCTCCCAATTACTTTCCTCTTCAATGGGGAAATTAGATATTTCTCTCCAAATCTAATTATTTAGTAATATTCCCTCCAAGGTTTTCTGGAAGGTTTAGGAAAGTATAACCTTATCCATATCCTCATGGATCTAGGTTTAAGATCTCCATTCTCATTCTAGTCATTGTACACACATAACTATTCCATTTTTCTATATTAATAAATAAAATAAATCCACACATTGTTTCTCCATTGGGGTCCACTTCCCCTTTTGGATTTGTTCAAATGTTAAGTTAAAAATAATAGCAACTTGGGGTGTTACAGAAATGAAGGTATTATTGTTTGGTCTGGGACTGATTCTTTTAATTTTCCTGAATTTATGTTTTTCCTAATATTGGGATTTCTAATTTGATGTTGATTATCCCATTGAGGTATTCTCTCTATGTTGTCTAATCTATCCATAATTATCTCTAAGGTCTTTGCTAACATATCTATTTTTGTGTATAAAATAGAGGCTTCTTCTTTCATGGTTACTCTCCTCTCATTTCTCAATCTAGCTTTTTTAGCTAAAATGTTTATTTCTACACCCACAACATCTGTTTGCATTTTTTCCAATGCTTTTGCATTTCTTTCTCTTAACTGATATGCCAAGTCAATGTCAAATCCATCTAGGAATTTGAGCAAGACAAAGTCAAGAGTGGGTTTTATATTTGCAGGAATTGAGTTTCAAACACTTTTATATCTAGTGTAGTAGTCTTGTACTGATTCATTGGGAGCTCCCTTCATTGCATCAAATTCAGACAATATTTGTAGAGGGTTTTTCTTCTTTTCCAATTTATTTAAAAACAATCTATGAAAAATAGCTAAATCAACTATACTACATGCAGTAAGACATTTAAACCATTTCTTTACTTCTCATGTTAATGTTTGTGCAGAAAACCTCATTTGTACATATGATTCATCTATCTCATGGAGTTCAAAGTAATCTGTCATTTTTTTATGTGTTATTGTGTTGTATAATGTGTAGTAGCATCAAGATCTGGTATTTTAATTTGGTAATCTTGGGGCATGTCATGAGGTTTTCCTACAAGAACTAGGGGAGCATACCTAGCAGCCATAGCTTGAATTCTAGCTTGCCTAGGAGGTAAAGTGGAAGTGATTAGGGCTGAACTGGAGGAAGAAGCTGATGAAACTCGATTATAGAATGCCAAACTAGAAAAAGTAGTGGAAGAACTAAAAGATGAGGTGGAGGTACTAGGAAGTGAAGCTGAACTATATGAGGAACTAATAGGAAATGAGAATGATGTGTTTGAAAAAGTAGAAGGTAAACTAGTGGATGAAATGGATGTAGGGGATGAAGGAAATAATATTCTAGGCTATAAGGGTAATCGAGGACTAAATGTATTTGTAGATTGGATGGTAGTAGAAAATATAGATAATGTAGTGGTATCTAAATGAGGAATGGAAGGTTTAGATGTATATGATAACAATTGAGCTAATTATATGGCTTCATCAATTTCTTTAAGAATAGTGCCATTAATCTCTTCAAGTTTGTCTTCATTTTTTACTTTCTTTAGTTTATAGTTTGCTGCAATAGTTTCTTGTTTTGATTAAAAAAATGAAATAAAAATAGGGTATAAAACAACAATTCTTAAAATAATTTCATATTTTCTTATGAACAAATAATTTTCAAATTTCAAATCAAACTCTATATCCTATAAACTCAATAATTCCCGTGGTAATGAATTGACTCTATTAAATAAAATTTTAACATCTAAATATTCTATATATTTTTTCTTTTTTCCAATTCTGTCTGGGTTGTCCACTATAACAGCAAGTTTAGGGTCCGGGTTAGACCTGGTATAACAAACTTTCTTAGAAGCTAGAATTGCCAATTTTTTGATAAAATGATACTCACAACTTATAAAACAGACTGAAAAGAAAAAAGATAATGGAAAAATTTTCTTTAAGACTTATTTTATGATTGAGGATTGGTTAGTCTCCAGTATGGTAACCACTATGTTATAACTCTAGTAATTCTAAAGTTGTGAGATTTTGGTTTAAAGTCTAGGAACACTAGAGGTAACCACACACCAAATTTTAAACTCTAATATCTAGCCTTCTTAGGATTCAGAGAGGGCTCTCTCTATAAGATTTAACTTTGTTTGTGTTATAAAATATTAGGCTAGCTATGATTGTACAATTTGGTTTTAGTTTGATTGATTTGGTGGGAAAAATAACCTAATGAGATGGATAGTGGGAAATATGTTTGTCCATTGGGCTCAGCAGTCAAAAATCAAGCAGACAGAGCTAGGATTAAAGTCAAGAAGTCAAATGTTTTCAGGGCAAGATAGATAACCCATGAAGATCTTGGAAGGCGGTTTGGTCAGGTGATATGATCAAGATAAAGAGAAATGAAGGGTTCTTCGATCCAGAAAAGAGAAGTAATAGGCATAGGTCAAATGAAAGTGGGAGTAATTAAGAGTTCCCTACTCTGGAAATCAACAAAAAAATTATAAATGATAAGCAATAAAGACAGGGTGATTCTAACAAATCCTGAAGTAATATTCTTGTTTATTCATTGAAATTTGGAAAAAAATATGGACGTATGTAAGAAAGAAAGACAAAGAATGACAAGAAGGAAATACTTCACTTCAATAGTTCATCACATGAATCCTAAAATCCGATGCTACTTGAGCCAATCCTGTCTGCTACTTGAGATTTGAAACAAAAAGGCCTTCAAGTCCAATAAAAAATGACTGTAGAAATCTTCATCAATTTATTCCAAAATAATACTTCTAAAGATGAAATTTTTATACATAATTGTTTACAAAATATCCTAGAATGCTTCTAGGAATTATCTAAGGAAAATAAAAATATCTTTACAACAAAATAGAGACAACTTCTTAACAAATGAACAGGTTGTTCTATCTATGCAAAAGAAATAGTCACTGATTATGGATGAGGTGCAGCTGGCTACCTTGGTGTCTTTCTTTCTGGCTTTAGATATTTCAAGTTGTTTTTGAAATCTGATCTACTTATCTTATACTCTTTCACTGATTCTCTTTAATCTATGATACTCTTTTAAACTCGGATACTCTTTAAGCACTATAAAAATTTGTTTATTGATGTAAAACTATGTTTTGACTGCAATTCAGAAAACTGTTTTTCTCTTTTATCTTTATGCCTTTTTATCTTTCATAGTAAATCTATTAATGACTCCCAATCTTCATGATTTGGCTTATGAATTTATTCAGCTTCCTGAAGTTTTCGTCTGCTTTTGTATACATGGAAAAAGTTGGTTTAATGACAAGAAAGTGTCTTATCTCGTGCTGCAAGTAAAACAAATCCTCAAAACTTCTGAGTAACACTTTTCATGTTGGAGTGCCTTGGCCACCTGACTTCTCAACTTGCTCCTTTGCATATTCTCTAATCTTTTTATTGTAAACCTCTCAAGGAATTAATTTTTCATTGATGACCAAAATATTAGGCAAAGTTGTTTGCCTCAAACTCTCAAATTTAACCATAAACCTGGTTATGGTCATGTTCATGTTCTCACATTTTTCCTCAAGTTAATTCATTAGGTTATTTTTGGTGATGAATTTCCTTATCTCAAGGATAGTTTTAGTCATGTTAGTAGTTTCAAGTTCTTCTAGCTCTTACTTTTTTTTGTTGTTAAGAAACTTGATCAATTCTATAGCTTGTTTTGGTTTGTTATCAAGTTCCTCCTTAGTCTTCTAAATCTCTTATAATGCTTCTTTCAATAAATCTCTCTATTCAAAAATCACTTGAATAGAGGGCCATACATCACAAATGGCTTCAATTATCGTGTTCCATAAATTATTTTTCACATATGAAATCTGTTCCTTTAAGTTTAATTTCGTCTGTAACTTCTTCAATTCTTAATTTATTCTGATAGCCTTTTTCTCATGTGTTTTGGAATTTATTTGAGCCAAATTGTTTGTATTTTCAATGCTGTCAACCATATTTTTCAACTTGTTAATTTCATTTGTTTGAAGTGACATTTCTTCCATAGCTTTCACTAGTTTGCTGGCCTCATCTATAGGGTGAACGGTTGTAATGGATGAATTTGTAGCTAATTTCACTGGCATTGTAGTAGCTAATGGTACTTTGGGTGCCAAATCTTCTGTTAAAGTTGATGGCACAACTATAATGATCACAAGGATAAATTTAGGAATTTATGGTACTTTTCGTGTTTCTTTTTCATCGACAATTTTATCCATTAGAGTCTCCATTTCTGTTATCTGTGATGTTAGCTAAAAAATTTAATTCATCATGTCATCCTTCTCATTTTTTCCTTCTATTATTTCCTTTGATTGAGGATGTTCACTTGATGGCAGTTTAAGTTGTTTACTCAATGCTGCAATGTCCTCACTTTTCTTCTTCACTGACTTCTCTGTTGCTTTGACATTTGTAGGGTCATATCCAACCCGCAAGACCAATTCTTCCAAGGATTTAATTATGAGATCTTTAGCATATAAGGATTCTTTGTCCAGTTTCATTTCAAATTTAATGTTTGTTATAGTGTTCTTAATTTTCTGAACACTCATAGCTTTGGTTGTAATAGTAGAGTATAACATCTCTGAACTCTGTCCATGAAATTCTATCTGATCAAGAGCATGAATTTTTTCTGTTTGGACTTCTAAATCAATCTTCTTATAATCTTCCACTGTCTTTGGAGTTTTCACTGTAGGTTGCAATAGTCACATGATTAGCTTTTTTTTTGAATAATCAAAGGAAGACAAAAGCATATTTTGAACACTTGGTGTTTGTTTCAGATATTGAGAGTAGATATCATTTTTGATCTCTTCATTGTTTAAGTTGATCTGTTTGTACTTTTCCCTGATATCTAAATATTTCTCCTCATCTGTTTGTGAGGATGAAGCTTCCATGTTCTGTTGTTTCTCTATAAATTGTGTATTTCCATTTTCATTTCTATTCTCAGTATTCTACTTATTTCTGATAATAGTGGCAGAATTTGTGTTGGTGTCTGGGAGATTTGTTTCTTAAACATCAATGGTTACCTTATCTTTACCTACTAAATCTATTTTAGGACTTTTATAACATCTTTTCTTGAACCTAGTTTCAATAGTGGTTTCAACAACATAAGTTTCTTCTTCTCTTACCCTCTTGGTGGCTTTTTCTGTTTGATCTGCAGCTTCTAAAGTGTGACTAGTATCAGTTTTCTACACTACATATACTAAAGTATTCTCTGTCCACTCAATCTGGTTGGCATATTTCTCTATCTCTGGTTTTTCCTCATGAACATAGGGTGTCAGTTTACACTTAACCCTCATTTTACTCAATATCCCTTGTGGATCATAATTCCAAGAAAAGCTCTCTTCAAACCTGTATTCCAATAACTCCTTAGCTGCTTCTGCTTGTGCATGTCTATGATTGCAAATCAATGGTCCCACTTGATTATTCAATTCAAACTGTGTTTTCTTCTTTGCTGCTAGGAAATTCATAGAATCAGAGTTTAATATTTTCCTGATATACTCCAAGGAAAATTCCCTCATTGATACAAATTTGGGTAGCTTGTAGGGTAATAAATTTGATCCAAACACTCTAATATCACTGTACTTTTCATACAAGTACAAATCACTAGTCTTGGTCTACTCTAAAAACTATAAAATCTTCTTCATCTCATCATTTATCCTTGGTTGTTTAGTATTTGTCAATATTTTAATCAATGGATGGATGAAAGAATCTGAAAGCTCTGTATATGTGAACTTTGTAGACTCTTTCCCGATCAAAGAGGTCCATAAAATAACTAAAAAAGGATTCCCTTCTACATCAAGATTTTTAAGGGTTAATGGAAAACTATCTGCTTGAAAATATAAGAACATGTGGAAAAGGAAGGATGTGTACCTAAACATTCCTTCAATTGGTAGTTTGACCAATTGGTCATGAATATTATCAGAAATATACCCAACATAATCAAAGATAACAGATGGAGGTTTTCAAGGTGTGAAAGTGGATAGGAAACCTAAAATGGATTCACCTATATGTTCATAAGTAAAGTCCCTAGGATGAGAGATAACATGGAAATTACATGCCTAGAACCCTCTGGAAATTTTGAAGTGGAGTATGGAGGATTAATTCGAGGAATTTCTACATGCAAGGGCATGAATATTTGGAAGATTTGGAATCTTATAGGAAAATCAAGCCTAATATACATCTCGGTAAGTGCTTCAACGGATAGAGGAATTGCCTGAGGATCAGGCTTGAGCTATAACATTTAACTAATGGTTTCAACACTAATGGTGAAAAGTACTTCTTTATTAGCATTGACAATTGCTCTTTTTTCAAGCATATAATGATGATGTCATAATCTAATGACCTATGGGCATGAGTGGGTAACTGGAACCACATATTTGGGTAAGTGTGATTCCCAAATTTTAACTTCTTCAACATTTTCCAAAGACTTTTCATAGCTCTAGTTATGAAGTTCCAGCAAATTGAATTCTACAATAGGACCTACTATCTTATAGTCAATATCTTCTCCTAGAGTGTGCTCAATATCTACAATGGGGGGTTGTAGAGGATTTATAACTATGGCAGTCTTAGAAGATGAAACTGGAGTAGGTTTAGGCATTTTTGAAGCTTTTTGGATTACAAAACTCTGCTCTTTGGATTTTTTGGTTACTTTTGCAAGATTAAACAATTTGTAGAAGTATTTTTCACTCTGACAGGGATTTCTTGGATGAGAATAGGCAAAATATAGTCTTGCTTTGGTCTTTTCCTTTTAATTTTGGAATTTTAATATGATTTACAGACTTTTACTAGTTTAGAAACACGAAACAGGGGTTTCCTGGGCTTTTTCAATGACTAATTGGGTAAAAAGTCTTTTGAGATTTAGGCAAAGAGGCTTAGGCTACCTTTAGAGGGTTTCTGGGCTTAATTTGGAGTTTTAAACAATGCGTAGTATAAACAAGGTTTTCTCAGAACTTTTGATAGGGTTTGGCCCTTTTTTTAGATATTTTAATGAGTTTGTTTGGGTGAATTCAAGCTCTAAATGTAATTGGTTACTTTTTAAAGTCCTTTTAAATATAAAACAGGCTTAATTACTAGAGGAATACCTGTTATACGTAGGTACTAGCTTTTGAAGACGCATCTAAAGGTTTTGAACAGTTTCTATGGTATCTTTTCAATCTCTGGAGAAATACAAAGCTCCTCAACAATATTCAATAGGTTCAGACTAAAATTTCAAGGTTTTTGGCATGAAAATGGTGGAAAATTCTTGTTTCATAGTAGGGATAGGTTACACAGTGGTTATGCACAGAAAAGATAAGAAATCAATATATTTCGAATGTTATTTAGGCAAATTAGGGCTAACAGGCACTTGCAATAAATGGTAGTCATATCAAAAATGGTGGTTTTCGGTTTTAAAGTGTCAAAAACCGCGAGTGGTTATCGCGTTCACTTTGGGTGGTAAGCTGTTTTGGTTGAAATGGATGCGATCGTATAGGAGGGAAACACGTGGAGGAGAGAGAAAGTCAAAATACCACCCATTTTGCGTAGAAGTGAGATGGTGGTTATCCCACGAGTTTATTTGCGATTTCATTTGTTAGTTGTCGGATCGTGGGGTTTGATTGCGAACGACCTAGATCTATTGTGAAAGATGCATCGGGATTTTGGAAGTGGGGCCCAATGGTTATATATGTCGAGAGGTCTGTTTATAAACTTTAGGAATATGTATTTATCTAAAGTTTATACCTTAGGGTTTTACGATAGGCAGGGTAAGATTTATATGTGAAAATCAAAACATTTTACAATGTTTTAATTAATACATATGTGCGAGTTTATTATATAGTTTTTAAATGTTTCATATTTGTTTAAAACCATAGGGGCGGGGTATTTTGTTTTATCAATAGGTTTAAACCAATAGGATAAGGGAGGGGTTTATATTTCACACATGGGATATTTAAACATTGGCTTAAACATAAAATATAGGGTTTTGTGGGTTATTTTAAATGTAAGGGTTTAATACTATACGGGAGGGTATAGTTTAAGGTTTTAATAAACATAGTTATAATTTAATATGAAAAGGGATAATTTATATAATGAATAAAATACATATTTTAACACTGAGTAAAGTGCAAAATAAAGCATAACTTTTCTTTGTTGTATTTTTTCACACTTTAACTTAGCATAAGTGCATTTTATGGGGTTTTGAGTGATTTTTCAAAGGAAATGAAATTTGTTATTTAGGGTTTTACTTTTACTAAGTAAAAATGGGTTTTTACTTAGGAAAAAGGGATTATGATTATGACTGAAGGGTAGATGCTGATGAATATGTGTTTTATGTAGGAATTCAATATTTTTGACCAATTAGTCATCAAGCCTTGGCTCTGGTCCCAACAGAAGTCAGAGAAATTCTCTGAGCCTCTTTAACTGATAGTTTATAATACTAAATATTTGTAAGGGAGGGGAAATTAGTGGTTTTTTCCTAATGATGCTTCATTACATGCTTGCACAACTGGTTTCTACCTACCCATATTGATTTCTCACAATTTTTACTTCATTTCCATGGGTGCATTTAGGCTTGCAACCCTAGATAAATATTCTTTCAAAACATAAAAAACTATCAAAGTCTAACCTTATTTCATCTGAGGGCTCAGATTAAACTATTGAGCTCCTCATTTATTCTCTATTTAATATAATTATTTGTCAAGTTTAGACTGTTTGACATATCTTTATTCTCTATCTAAAACATGAAATTGAAAACATCAGAAGTTAAGATTAATTTTTTTAACTGATCATGGATTACGACATTTATTGACAATTTGCGCATAGTCATTATTCTTGCAGTAAAGTAAATAGTGGTGGAATTTCGACTTGCTCACTTTCAGGTTTTATTTTTATCTCTTGTTTCTTTTGGGGTCAATCTTTTTTCGAAGTCCTTTGATCATTATTTTAGGAATTTTACCCTTTTTTCATTTTTTAATATTTTTCATTTTTCAAATATGGGAAAACAACTTGTAGAAAGAAAGGTATGTACATATTTAAAAGGCTATCAAAGTAAATTAAAAAATTATGAATCCTATTATTATAGGTCCCTAACAGGATCTTCATTTAGGATATCATCAAACTAGAATGAAGATGGAAGGTATTCTGAAAACAAAATTTCAAACTCATGGGGGTCATTATGAATTTGTGTTCATGCATTTTTACCTTACCAATTCACCTTCTACATTTCAAGGGTTGATGAATTCCGTTTTCAAACCCTTCCTTAGAAAATTTGTGCTAGTATTTTTTGATGATATACTAGTCTACAACAGGTCTTGGAAGGATCATGTTCAACATGTTAATAGGGTTCTCAAACTGTTGGAGAAGAAACAATTATATGAAAAAAAAAACCAAATGTTTCTTTTGAGTACAAGAGGTGGAATATCTGGGTCATACTATATCTCATGAGGGTGTTAAGGTAGACCCTAAAAAAATTAAGTCCATTAAGGAATGGAAAGTCCCCACAACCATAAAGCAGTTGTGAGGATTTCTCGAGGAAAATAGGTTATTATCGCAAGTTTGTTATGAATTATGGGAGAATAGAAACACCTCTAACAACATTATTGAAGAAAGATGCATTTTCATGGACTCTTGAAGCAAATAAGGCCTTTGAACCTCTTAAAGAGGAAATGTGCCTAGCACTGGTCTTAGCTATGCTAGACTTCACAAAAACCTTTATTATGGAATGTGATGCGTCAGGAAATGGAGTTGGTGTTTTTCTAATGCAAGAAGGAACACCCATTGCTTTTGAAAGCTGTCAAATCAAAGGAAAGTATTTACAAAAAGCTGTTTATGAGAAGGAAATTTTGGCAATACTACATGCACTAAAGAAATGGTGACCTTACCTAATGGGAATACACTTCAAGGTAAAAAGTGATCATGATAGTATTAAACACCTTTGGGAACAAATACTATATACATAAGAGCAGCAGAAATGGGTCACAAAGATGTTGGGTTATGACTTTGAAATCATCTACAAAAAAGGGAAGCTAAATGTCGTCGTAGATGCACTCTCAAGAAAGAATGAAGAGGTGGAAGAATTTCTTTGTGCCATTTATATTATCCAAACAGATTGGATAACTGAAGAAAGAGATGAATGGAAGAAGGAAAAAGAAGTGTGGACACTCATTCAAAAGTTGCAACAATATCCTAGTACATCTGATACATTTAGTTACAAAAATGATTACTTATTGTACAAATATTGCTTATATATTTATAAGAATTCCCAACTAAAACAAAATATTATTTTTGAATTGCACACTTCTCCTTTAGGAGGACACTCATGATTTTTAAAAACTTCCCACAGGGCAAAGAAATATTTTTTTTTTCGATGGACTTAAATCTGATATTCAAATTTTTGTTGCGGAATGTTTAGTTTGCTTGCAAAATAAAGTTGAGACAATTAAGACCCCAAGTCTTATACAACCTTTATCCATTTCAATTCAACGTTTGGAGGATATTTCAATGGATTTATCACAGGTTTACCTAACTACAAATGAAAGAGTGTCATTGTGGTGGTAGTTGATAAACTTAACAAGTATGCACACTTTTGTGCATTATCTCATGCATTTAAATCAAGTATAATTTCTATTGCTTTTATGGAAACAATTCAAAAGTTACATGGAGACCCAAACATTATTGTAAGTGACATAGATCTCATTTTTACTGGAAATTTTTGGACAAAATGATTTTCTTTTTTGGGTACTCAACTAGGTCATAGCTCATCTTATCATCCTCAATCCGATGGTCAAACTGAGATAGTCAATAAATGTTTGGAAGGATATCTTCGTTGTTTTTTGTCTGATAAGAAAACATAATTAATCAAGTTGTTACCTCTCACTAAATGGTGGTATAACACTTCCTTCCATACTGCAATAAAAATGACCCCATTTATGGCACTTTATGGATATCATCCACCATCCATCACATCATCTTCAAGAGAAAATTATAAGTTTCAAGAAGTGGAATATCACATCGAGCATCAATAAGAAGTTCTCCAAATCTTAAAGGATAAACTAAATTTGGCACAAAATTGAATGAAACAACAAGTAGATCAACATCGCAGTGAGAGATGTTTTGATGTAGGAGACTGGGTATTTTTACGGCTACAACCATACAAAGAAATTTCCCTCAATAAAGCTAAGAAGGATAATAAATTATCGCCAAAGTACTATGGTCATTAGAAGGTGTTGCTAAAGATTGGTATTATGGCATACAAATTGGAGCTTCCTGCTTCTTCACGAGTGCATTGAGTTTTCCATGCTTCGTGCTTAAAGAAGGTTATAGGTGACAAACTTCCAGTTCAAACAATATTGCCAGAACTTAATGAGGAGGAAAAATCGTATTCGAACCTGAAGCATTCAGAGAAACAAGAACTTTAGAGCTACAAAGTCGATCAATTTCAGAGTATCCCATCAAGTGGAAGAACTTGCCCATTGAAAATTCTTCATGAAAGGATGAGAATTTTATATGGAAGCATCCAGAGCTACTTAAGCATTGAGGACAACACTTTTTTGAGGGAGAGGGGCATTTTAGGTCCCTATATTACTATTATAGTCCCTTATTTTTGTTAGTGTAACCCCCTTATTGTTATTGTTGTACCCCTGTACCCATAATATTGTTATTATTGTTCCCTTACATTATTATTGTTAGGTTGGCTAGGATTATATTGTGACCCCATGGACTCCTATATATAGAAGTAGGTTTTTTTTTATTTGTATCATCCAATAATTTTTCATTTATGTAATGTATTGGAGGTTTCCCCTTCAAAGTGGGTGATCCCCAAGGCATTGATCTCTCTTTTCTTCTATTTTTTAAACTGGTTTCATAACATAGGCTATTGGGGTTTTCTGAAATTTGTATATTAGTTTTTAAAAAGCATTGATCTCATATTTAGTTTCATCTTCCATAGGTATCTAGTGCCCCCAAATATGTATAAAAAAATATCTAGTTTCCACAAGGAAATAATGTCGATTAAGAAATGAAAATTGCATATTTGTATCGAGCATGTCTATCGAGATCCCCTTTGACATGCCATTTATACCATACAAAAGGTCAACTCGTGTGGAATTATTCTTACAAAGTTTATCATGTTGCGAGCTTAAAGGATGTTTAAAAGCTTCAAGGCATTTTAACCCATTCATTTTTTATATATCTTTGTTTTCTTTTTGGATGCGAGAAAAGCCTCATTTTATATTTGTTTAGGAGATGCATTTCCTAAGGTGGGTTGTGCTCTATAGGTTGAAGGTGTATGGTATAAGAATAATGAAGTTGTAAATGATTTCAACAAACTCCTACTCTCTCTCTTGGTTTATTGAAGGAGTTATTCCCGGTCCTTCTTATTTTCTAGATTTTCTTCAAGTATATTTTTTTGAAGAGAGACGTGGCCAATGGAAAGTGCAGCAACCTAGTCTTGTACCTACAGTAGAAAACCTTTGAAATCTTCCTTACTCTAGAAAAAAAAATCTTGAAAATTAAAACCAAACATAGTTCTCAACCTCACATGTATTTTATGCACATACAACACCACCCTAAAAATTCTATACTTTTGATTATAGAAACAAAATTGTGACAACATGTTGGAATTGACATAAAAATTGACTCAAAATGCACAAAACTTATCTTGAATCTCTTCCCAAAAAAACTATTATCAATTTAAATGTGAACTAAATTTGAGATGAGATTATATGTGCTATGAAATGTTTGATATAAATAATTTCCTTATATAATGATGCAATCTTAATGAAGAGAATTTTCATATATCCTTTGGAGTTAAGGTGTTGTGCTTTTAATTCATTTTGAACATATGATGGAATATTGTCTTGGTTCGAATCTTCCTAAAAAATACAATGTGATAAAAAAGAAATATCAGTAAAGAAATAAAATTGCATAAAAAGTTTAATTCTTTCTTCTATGTTATTGCTTCCTATGTTTCTGTCTTACGAAGTTTCCTTTGTAAGATGTGGTGCAATTGCTAGTATATACATATTTAAATATTTTTTTCTTTAACTATTTTATTTATGCACTGTATTCTCCAAATTAAGATGATATTTTTGTTATTAATATATTTTTTAATACACTTCAATATTAATTAACCCTTCATATTAAATTCTTTTATTAATGAGTTACATTAAAAAAATTTATTTTTAATAATATTTCTTAAATGTTAAATATTAATTGTATATTAAAAATTAAATGAATAACATATCTAGTTAATTTTATTTCCTTTTAATTCTCTTTAAGCAATGAAATATTTTATTATGATTCACATGAAGATAATGTTCCCTTTACTTTCTCTCCATATACATATGATGAGGTTGATATTCAATGTTACTGAAACTAAAAATCATTCTAGAAATCATTAATTAGGTTATGTACACTTGATTTGCAGTTGTACTTACACAGATTCCTCTAAGTCAATAAGAGAAATAGATATAAAAAAAACTACCTTTTTGAAATAGGTAATTGTTAATAATTGCATGTAAAGTTAAACAAAATTGACACTCACTTTCCAACCTATAGGCCATAATTTCCTAGCATTATAGTGCCTAAATAAGATGTGTGAAGTAGGAGGACAAAGCGTGGAGATTAAAATTATATTTTCATTGTCTTCAATTCATGGATATCATTGTTATTCATATAAACTTTAACAATTAATGCAATAGAATATATTGATATCTACATGGTTAATCATTTAAAGTGAATAGGTTACATTTACAAACCTTATTAATCTGTACATCGTGATGGATTGGTATGCACTTGGTTAAGAAAATTGTTCGTTAATCATGTAGTATGAACAAATCACATAGGAACTTAAGCATTTAAAAACTGAAATTGTAGAAATGTTTAAAGCCATAATTATATTTTATAATAAATCTTTGGGTAAATCATATAAGAAATTTTAGAACCACATGTTTCGAACAACTGAATGTATTTCATCATCATAATATTTGTAGAGTGATTTGAAGATGATGAACTTCATTTAATAGTTCAAAACACATTGGTTCTATAATTTATTATGTGATTTCCCTAAAGATTTATTATAATATGATATTGATCACAAAAGTTTACACTCCCATGATTATGTATTATTTAGGAATTACTAATTTATGACCAATAATTAATATTTTCCAAGTCCAAGAACCACTTAAAACAGGTGAATTCCACGCTTCATTTTCCTCCAAAAAATTTCAATTTTTGGTAGTTTTCCTAAAAAAAAAAAAAATACAAAAATCACTCTACAAATATCTAAAGATCATGTAATGAATATTGTCAATGCATTTATAATTTATGGTACAAATTTTGAGGTAGTTATCCACATGGATTTTTCAAATGAATCATTAAGTAGTTTAAGTATGACCCATAAGGGTTAGGTAAAGTGGTTGGTTAAAGAAGATCTAGAAAAAAGTGATTATTTTGAGTAAATATTCCTGGATGACACATACTAATATTGTCAATGCATTTATAATTTATGGTACAAATTTAGAGGTAGTTATCCATATGGATTTTGCAATTGAATCATTAAGTAGTTTAAGTATGAGCCATAAGGGTTAGGTAAAGTGGTTGGTTAAAGAAGATCTAGAAGAAAGTGATTATTTTGAGTAGATATTCCTGGATGACACATACCCCTCGACTATTTCTTATTTTCATCTTTCTATATCTATTTGTGAGATAGTAAACAAGTCTGATATATCATATTTTTTAATCCCTACAATTTTACATATACCATTCAATACCTATATGCATTTATTATGGTCTTGTTTTCTAATGTAGATAAAAGTTGTATATGAAAGTTATTAAATAAATTTTGTTTATCAAAAATGTATGGGAACATTAGCCCTTATGTTGAGCTTCTTCCATTTTGTTTTAAAGGGTTTTATACTTCCTTGTTATACATAGAGCACACTGATTAAGTCTTATGACTATCGTATCTTTCATGCAAGTAGGAAATTGAATTGGATTTTTTTTTTTTTTTTTAAATGAACAACGTTGAACAAACCCTTTCCATGAATTTGTGACCCATGTGACATTCACGTGCATATGATGTGTTTTCCAGCCAGACGATTCATGTCTGGAGGTATGGTCCAACAATTTACCCGGTCTGAATCAAAACCTAGCCTTTTAAGCTTGATCAATTTTTTTCTTTCTTTCTTTTATTTTCAGTTCTCTGGCTCTCAGAGTGTCACACTAGTGAAATCATAGATGCGAGGTAGAGAAAGGAACCTTTGGTCATAGAGCATGCACTTTCTATTTCATTACTTCTGGTCTGTATAGAAAGGAAGCTTTGTTCTCGTGGAGGGAGCTCAGGGTTCTCTTTACCGCTTCCTTCATCAGATAATCTCTGTAGAAAAAAAATCTTATTTCTTATTTGTCTCTACAGTTTTTTTTCGCCCTAATCTAGAAATGCTACTCACTGACTGAATTCTCATTTTCTAACCATGGCCACTATTCGATAGAGAGAAAATCTCAGTTTACATTCCTCCATGTATTGGCAAAGTAACTAGCACAATCATGTTGTTGATATACATGACAGTGTGCCTATATCCACTACCTACCACATATATTTCACCAAAATTAATATTATATATTTATGATTAAAATCACCTAAATATTTTATATATAATATTTACTTATAATATTTTAATAATATTAAATATATACATATATATATATATATATATATATATATATATATAATATTAGAATATATAATATTATATTATTCAATACTAAAATATATAATAAAAATGTGTTATTAATTTTTTTCAATACATTAATAGTTTTAACTCAAACTATAATATAATTCTATTATAATATAATAATAATATTTTATTAATATTAATAATAATTGTATATCTCTCTTACCAATATCTCAAGGGATTATTAATATTTTACACCAAAGGAACTAATAAACCCAATGTAATATCTCGTTTTAGGATGATTCAAAACACGGAAAATTCCAACTAGAGATTGACAGGGAGGGCATTTACCGGATATGTTGCCTCTAAAAGAGGACAAGATTCGGAGGCTACCTTGCCCTTTCTAAACTCTGTCTAGGAGTGAAAGATAAACACTCCATGTGGTATAGAACTAGAGCGCTCAAAAATAATAATACTACAACAGACATATAAGAGAATACGACAACTACAACAACTCATCCAGAAAACATAGAAAGGAAATGCTGAGCCATTTTATTAATCTAAGAAATGTAATGAAGTAAAATAGGCTAATCTTGCTCAAGGCAAGTGAGAAAACACTCAGAGAATACCGGAAATGGCTGCTCTAGGAACTGCATCCTAGCTACTGGAAATTGCCGTGTAGCTGCTATTGCTAGAATGGAATGAAGACTAGGGGATGATACCCTTGCCAGAATAAGCTAAGAATTGGAAAATATACTATCCTCGACAATGCAGACAAAATCCAAAAACCATTCCAAGAATGGCTAACCCTAGAAATCACCAGAAACTGCCTCCCCATTGAATTACGCTGGCCTCCAAGGCACTGCCCAGTGGCTAGATAGATACAGTTGAAATACTGCCACAAACTCCGCCAAAAACCATCTGATGGAAAAAGCTGACCCTCTGCTCAAAATATCAGCGAAATCACCTGCAGAAACCCCAATCCAAAGCTCCTCCACAATGGACTACGTCCTCTTTCCCAGTGACTGTGTAGTCTCTATAAGCTCCAGCTCCGCAACAAACCCAAACAATGAAACGACTCACAAAAAACTGAAAAACCAACCTTGCCCGAGCAGGCACTCGAAGTCCCCCGGGGCTAAGGGTGATGTCTCCGACCGGAGACACTCAATGCACGAAATAGTGCTGCAGACAGGCTAAACATCCAACGTGCTCAAGAAGACAAAAGTCTCACTCCAAAATAATCAACTCAAGAATGATCCAAATGAGGAGGCTCCTCCATCTTTTATAACATTGGTTTCCCTCCAAAACCCATTGTACCCTCTCTCTCCTCCACATCCTCATCCTGATCTACACAGAAGCTTCTAGAGTGCATGTAGGCTCCCCTCCTCTACGTGGTGTGTGGCCCCCTTGACCCCCCTTGAGTCACAACGTTGTGCTACTAGGCGGATGTTTTATTCTACTAAAGTGAGTTAGACCCTCTTTACTCACTTTTTATTTATTTAAAAACCATAGATGGAAAAAATATAAAAAGTAGAATATTCCAATTAGCTGTCACTAATTAGGAATATTATAGTCCCCCCCATAAAAATGTTGCTTGCCCTCAAGCAACTGAAGTGATGGATGCTGAAGAATCTTCTCACTCTCCCAAGTGGCATCCTCATCTGGAAAATTCTTCCACCACACCAAGAATTCTCGGACCATCCTACTCCGTAACTGCCTCTCCTTGGTATCAATAATGGCCTCTACCTGCAACACCAAGTGCCCCTCATCATCTGTCAGCGGTAGATCCTCTGTCACTGTTACCTGCTGTCCTAGTGCCTTCTTCAGGCATGATAAATGGAAAATGTTGTGGATATTGCAGCCTTGGGGAAACTCCAACTCATATGGAACCTTTCCAATCCTGTGTATCACCCTGTATGGCTCGTAGAAATGAGCCTTGAGCTTCTCAACTCCCTTTTGGTTCAGCGATGACTGTCAGTATGGCTGTAAGCATAGGTAGACCAAGTCCCCTACTAAAAACTGTCACTCCACCCGACCTCTATCGCCATACAACTTCTGTTGGTTCTAGGCTATAGCCATATTGTCCTTGAGAGCTCGGAGGATATCTTGAATCTCTTGGATCCACATCTTGGCTCTAAGAGCCTTACACGCACCGAACATCACATCAACAAATGATAAAGGATGGTACCCATACAAAGCATAAAACGGTGACATACCAATCGACATGTGATGTGTCGAGTTGTAGCAGTACTCCCCCAAATGCAACCATCTCAACCATGCTCGCTGCTACCCACTGACATAGTTACGCAAGTATCCCTCTAGCCACTTGTTAACTATCTCCGTCTGTCCATCCCTCTATGGGTGGTAATTGGTATTTAGTGTCAACTCCATCCCCACTAGCCAGAAAAGCTCCTGCCAAAATCTACCCATGAAGCGGCTGTCCCTGTCGCTGATGATGGTCTTAGGATGACCATGTAACCTGAAAACCTCCCGGAAGAACAGCTCCGCCATCTGTGCTGCTATGTAATGCGCGGATATGGCAAAAAAGTGTGCATACTATGTCAGTCGATCAACGATGACAAGGATACAACCCTTGCCCTGCACCATGGGCAACCCTGTGATGAAGTCCATCAATATTCTCTCCCATTTTCCCTCCAGAATGGGAAGAGGCTGCAATAGTCCTGCAGGATGGCTCATCTCACCCTTGTTCCTCTGACAAACATCACACTCCGTGATGTGCTGGAGCATCCTCCTTGAGGCCCCTCCATGAGAACCTCTCTCTAATGGCCCTGTAGGTTTTGGTAAACCCCTGATGGCCTACCAATGGAGAATCATGTGATGCCTGGAGTATCTTCTTCTTAAGCTGAGATCCCTCAGTCAAGAAGATCCTATCCCTGTAATAGATGATCTCATTGACCACCCTCCACCGGTCATCCGCCACCTATCCATCCAGCACCTCACATGCAAATCTCTCCTTGGAGTACTCAACTAAGAGTCGAGACCTCCAATTTGCATCCAAGCTCCTAAGAGATAATGTGGCTAGTCTACGTGAAAGGGCATCTGCTACCACGTTATTCTTACCCTTGACATACTCAATGTCAAAGTCATATGCTTGGATCTTACTGATCCACTTCTGCTACCTCTCCGGTAGCTGCTTCTGCTCCAAAAAGAACCTAAGGCTATTGTGGTCAGTTCTCACCCTGAATCTATTCCCTACCAGATATTGCCTGAATTTGGCCAATGCATGCATGATGGCCAACATATCCTTGTCATATATGGGATACAACCTCTCATGTGGAAGGAGTTTCAGTCTCTCAAAAGATATAGGGTGTCCCCCCTACATCAATACTGCGTCGATCCCCTCTCCCAACACATCAAACTCCAAGACAAATGGCTGCAAAAAATTTGGCAACACGAGCACTGGGCAGCTACTCATCACCTCCTTAAGCCTATCAAAGGCTTGCTGCATTGTATCTGTCCAACCGAATGCCCCTTTCTTTGTCAAATCTGTAAGGGGTGCAGCAAGATGTGATAACCCTTTGACAAACATCTTGTAATAGGCACATATCCAAATGAATCCTCGAAGTTCCGTCACACTCTTTGCCTTCAGCCAATCTCTAATGGCTCTAATATTCTCCTCATGGACCCTCACTCCGTCCACTCCAATGATGTGACCCAAATATATCATCTCTGTCATTCCAAACTCACACTTGGGGAGCTTACCATAGAACTGTTTCTCTTGCAAGATGCGTAGCACCGTGTCTATATGTTGGAGATGCTCCTCCCACGTCCTAATATATATGAGTATGTCATAAAATAAAACCAATATAAACTTCCTCAGATGACTGTGGAAGATATGGTTCATGCAAGACTTAAAGGTGGCTGGTGCATTGGTCAGCCCAAAAGGCATAACCAAAAACTCAAAGTGCCCATAATGACACCTAAAGGTAGTCTTGGGAATGTCCTGTTCCCTCACGCGAATCTGATGGTACCTTGATCTCAAATCAGTCTTTGAGAAGACCTTAGCTCCTCTCAGCTCATCCATGAGCTCATCGATCCTGGGTATAGGGTATCGATTCTTTAGATTCTTCTTGTTCAGGGCCCTATAGTCAATGCACATCCTCATGGTGTCATCCTTCTTCTTCACCAGCACTACAGAAGAAGCAAGTGGACTCGTGCTCAGTCTGATGTGTCCAAGGGCCAACAACTCTTGGATGGCCCACTCAATCTCATCCCGATAGGCTTTGGGATGCCTATAGGGTGTATTTATCATTGCCTAGATACCCTGCTCCATCTCTATGGTATGCTCAAACCCTCTATCTGGTGGCTGACCTGGTGGTATAGCCCTAAACACTACCTCATGCCTGTCAAGGATGGCCTGTATATCTGGATGAACTGCTCAACTGGTGGTCTTTGCCTTTGATGCCTGCAACTCAACCGCCCACTCTATGTTTCCCTTCTATAAGTCTTCCTCCATCCAATGTGCCGAAACTGTCTGAGGTGGGTAAGTATGCATCTCACAGATCTTCTCATGCTTCCCGGTCTTCTTGTCATCCCACTCCATATCTAAGGCCTCCCAATCCGTGGTGACCTTCCCCAGTGTAATCAGCCATTGAACACCCAATACCACATTGGTATCTGGTATGTTGACCATGAAAAAGTGATCAGTCACGGTGCAAGTACCCATCGTCACTGCTAACTCTAGAACATATTGGGCACACTGCATCGCCTGGGCTCCTGGGACCAAGACTGAAAACCCATTAAAACTCTCGGTCGGTATACCCCTCCGCTCGACCATCTGTGCATCAATGAAGTTGTGGGTTGCCCCACTGTCAACCAAGAGTGATACTCATTGGCCACGTATTGTCCCACGTATGCACATCGTCAAATACTCAGGAACGCCTCTCAAAGCTACAAGGGCCCCTCTAGTGGGTGCAAAAGCTGCACCTCCTGTCCCTGGAGGTGGAGGCGAAAACTGATCCTGGGCCATCTAACTATCTCGTGCCTCCTGATCATCCTCCTCATCCTCTTCCCCGCTATCATCGGAGAAGACCTCAATGAAGTGTGCTTTTCCAGTAGCACACCTATGCCCTGGTGCCCACGGCTCCTGACAAGTGAAGCACAGCTGATTCTTCCTCAACTCCCTCCTGGCCTCATCATCTACCTATGCCCGTCCTAAATTCCCCTTTGAAGGAGGAACCCACACATCCTTCCCCTTGGGCTGGGAACCCTGTCTCTAGGGGTAAGCTATCTGTGTCCTAGGCAATGCATCCTGAAAATCCCTGGTCTTGTTGATAGCATCCTGGAGTGTAGATGGTCTAATGGATCTGACTAGACCTTGCAGTGGCTCTGCCAATCCATCCACAAACATATAGATCATCCATGTCGCGAATAGATCTGGTACCATCACCAAAACCCTCAAGAAATATGCAATGTATGTCTCGGGGCTCCCTGTCTATTTGAGCTTCGTCAGCTCAACAAAATGCTGCTCCGGATCCCTCTGGTCAAAATGCTCTATCAACCTCCTTGTAAACTCGGCATATGTCATCATTGTGGAATGCCCAAGTGTCACCATCCCATGGAACCATTAGCCCTAGGCCTCACCATCCAAATGTAATGTTGCCACCTTGATGGCCTCTGTCTCCAACATCTGGTTAAGATGGAAATAAATATCCAGATTCTCCACCCAAGAATTTGCCGAACTGTTTGATGATCCATCAAATCTAGGCAAATGAAATCTACTAGAGGCACAGTGGGAATCTCCGTCATGGTAATGCCGGTGCCCTCTATGATGGTCGCGGGGTCTACTGTCCCGCTGGAGTTGCACAAAATCTCTGAATGTGAGAGCATCCCTGAAATCCTGCCCATAGGAATGATACTCTGCAAAATACTCATCTAAGTGTCCAGGCTCTGCCTCCTGCTGGGCTCCTGCCCCTGTATCTGCTCCCAAGAAAGTGGGCATAGTAGAGCGGGTAGGTGCACATGAAGCCATCGGCTGAGGAGTATCACACTGAGTAGCACCCTACTCCGAAAAATGGTGGGATGTACCTGATCCCTCTCTGACCTGGAAAACCCCTGGAGTTTCATGCTGCCTAGCCTCGACAGCTGTGAACCTCTGTCCCATCACCTCAATCTGTTGAGCTAAATCCTGCACCGACTTGAGGAGTGCCTCTCCAAACTGTTTGGTCTCTGTATCATCTGCCATCGGCTCTTTCTACCTCAAATCTACTACAAGCTCCACCTGATCTGCGTCCGTCACAGGCTCTCTCTCCTGATCTGCATCCTCTACCTGGGCACAGTCTCCCTCTTCGTAGGTGGTCTCCAACCTACACTCACGGTCTCTATACTTCCTGCCTCTCTCAGGTCGCTTTCCCGATGTAATAGACCACAGGCTGAGCTAGAACTATGCTCTGATACCACTGTAGTATCTCATTTTAGGGATATCTCTAAAACACGCAAAATCCAACCAGAGATTGACTGGGAGGGCATTTACCGAATATGTCGCTTCTAAAAGAGGAAGAGATCTGGAGGCTACCTGGCCCTTTCCAAACTCTGTCTAGGAGTGAAAGATAAACACACCAAGTGGTATAGAACTAGAGCGCTCAAAAATAATAATAGTGCAGCAGACATATAAGAGAATACGGCAACTACGGTAACTCATCCAGAAAACAAAGAAAGGAAATGCTGACCCATTTTATTAATCTGAGAAATTTAATGAAGTACAATAGGCTAATCTTACTCAAGGTAAGTGTGAAAACACTCTCAGAGAATACTGGAAATGGCTGCTCTAGGAACTGCATCCTAGCTACTGGAAAATGCCATGTAGCTGCTACTACTGGAATGGACTGAAGACTAGGGGCTCATCCCCTTGCTAGAATAAGATGAGAATCGGAAAATCTCCTCTCCTCGACAACCTGGAAAAAATCCAAAACCATTCCAAGAATGGCCAACCCAAAAAATCACCAGAAACTACCTCCCCATTGAATTACACTAGCCTCCAAGGCACTGCGTAGTGGCTAGATAGATACAGTTGAAATACTGCCACAAAATCCACCAAAAACCCTCTGATGGCAAAGGCTGACCCTCTGCTCAAAATCTCGGCGAAATCACCTGCAGAAACCCCAATCTGAAGCTCCTCCATAATGGATTGCGTCCTCTCTCCCAGTGACTGCGCAATCTCTATAAGTTCCAGCTCCGAAGCAAACCCAAACAATGAAATGACTCACAAAAAGCTGAAAAACCAACCTTTCCCGAGTAGGCACTCGGAGTCCCCCAGGGCTAAGGGTGAGATCTCCGACCGGAGACACTCAATGCACTAAGCAGTGCTACAGACAGGCTAAATAGCCAACGTGCTGAAGAAGACAAAATTCTCACTACAAATTCATCAACTCAAGAATGACCCAAATGAGGAGGCTCCTCCATCTTTTATAACATTGGTTTCCCTCAAAAACCCATCGTAGCCTCTCTCTCCTCCACATCCTCATCCTTATCTACACAAAAGCTTCTAGAGTGCACGTAGGCTCCCCTCCTCTACGTGGTGTGTAGCCCCCTTGACCCCCCCCCCCTTGACCCCCTTGAGTCACAACGTTGTCTTTACTAAGGCGGATGTCTTATGTGACTAAAGTGAGTTGAACCCTTTTTACTCACTTTTTATTTTGGATGAAACCATAAGAACGGAAAAAATTATACAAAGTCGAATATTCCAATTAGCTATCGCTAATTAGGAATATTGCACCCAAGGGTTTAATATTATAAACCGAAGTAATTGGTGAAGCAAAAGATAAATATTAATATTATAAAACAAGAAATAAAAAAACCTAAGAATAAATAATTTAATCTAAGAGATTAAAAAACCCTCAGAAATAATAATATTTTAAACCCAAAAACATAAGAAAGTAATAAACTCTAAGAATTAATATATTAAACTAAAAAGATTAATAAAGCATATGAAATAATATTTAAAAACAAAAAACCTAAGAACAAATAAACCCAAGGGTTTAGTATTATAAACCAAAGTAATTGGTGAAGCAAAGGATAAATATTTATATTATAAACCAAGAAATTAAAAAGCCCTAAGAATAAATAATTTAATCTCAAGAGATTAAAAAACCCTCAGAAATAATACTTTAAACCCAAAAACATAAGAAAGTAATAAACTCTAGGAATTAATATATTAAACTCAAGAGCTTAATAAAGCATATGAAATAATTTTTAAAAACAAAAAACCTAAGAAATTAATAAACCCTAACAATTAATATTTTCAACTCAAGATATTAATAAACCCAAGAGATTATTAATAATACAAACAAAAAGAACTCATGAACCAAAGGTTTAAATATTATAAACCAAAGGAATTGGTGAACCCAAGGGAGAAATATTATTAAGATAAGGGATCAATATTAAAAACATAAGAGATTAATAAACCCTAAGAATTGATATTTTAAACTAAAAAACCTAATAAATTAATAAATCGTCAGAATCATTATTTTAGACATAAGAGATTAATAAACCAATGGGATTATTAAAATTATAAACCAAAAGAACTAGTAAACCCAAGGGTTTAATATTATAAACCAAAGGAATCAGCGAAACCAAGGGATAAATATTATAAACCTAAGGGATCAATATAAAAAATAATAGAGATTAATAAACCCTAAGAATTAATATTTTAAACTGAAAAATCTAAGAAATTAATAAAGCCTAAGAATTAATATTTTAAACTTAGGAGATTAGTAAACACAATGTGTGATTAACATTATAAACCAAAAGAACTAATAAAACCAAGAGTTTAATATCATAAACCAAAGGAATCAGTGAACCCAAGGGATAAATATTAAAAACCTAAGAGATCAACAAGGCTAAGGACAATATTAAAAACAATAGAGATTAATAAAACCTAATAATTAATATTTTAAAATAAAAAACCTAATAAATTAAAAAACCCTATGAAATTAATAAACACCAATAATTAACCCAACGCATTATTCATATTATAAACCAAAAGAACTAATAACCCAAGGATTTAATATTACAAACAAAAGGAATTGGTGAACCCAAGGGAAAAATATTAATAACCTAAGGGACTAATAAGACGAAGGATCAATAAAATTAATAAAAAAATACTCAAGTTGAAGAAATTAATAAACACTAATAATTAACCCAAGGGATTATTGATATTATAGATCAAAATAACTAATAAACCCAAGGGTTTAACATTATAAACCGAAGGAATTGGTGAACCCAAGGGAAAAATATTACCAAACAAAATAGTATTAGAAATAAAAATTATTAATAAAATCAAGTGATTAATAAATTCAAAGGATCAATAAAATTAATAAAAAAAATATAAAAAACTAAAGAAATTAATAAATACTAATAATTAACCCAACGTATTATTCATATTATAAACCAAAAGAACTAATAACCCAAGAGTTTAATGTTAGAAACCAAAGGAATTGGTGAACATAAGGGAAAAATATTAATAACCTATGAGACCAATAAGGCGAAGGATCAATAAAATCAATAAAAAAATACTCAGGTTGAAGAAATTAATAAACACTAATAACTAACCCAAGGGATTATTGATATTATAAACCAAAAGAACTAATAAACCCAAGGGTTTAGTATTATAAACCAAAGGAATTGGTGAACCCATGGGAAAAATATTACCCAACAAAATAGTATTGGAAATAAAAATTATTAATAAACTCAAGTGATTAATAAAGTTGAAGGATAAATAAAATTAATAAACAAAATATAAAAACCAAAGAAATTAATAAACACTAATAATTAACCCAACGTATTATTCATATTATAAAGAAAAAGAACTAATAACCCAAGGGTTTAATATTAGAAACCAAAGGAATTGGTGAACCGAAGGGAAAAATATTAACAACCTAAGGGACCAATAAGGCGAAGGATCAATAAAATTAATAAAAAAATACTCAAGTTGAAGAGATTAATAAACACTAATAATTAACCCAAGGGATTATTCATATTGTAAACCAAAAGAACTAATAAACCCAAGGGTTTAATATTATAAACCAAAGGAATTGGTGAACCCAAGGGAAAAATATTACCGAACAAAATAGTATTATAAATAAAAATTATTATTAAACTCAAGCGATTAATAAAGTTGATGAATCAATAAAATTAATAAAAAAATATAGAAACCAAATAAATTAATAAGCACTAATAACTAAACCAACGTATTAGTCATATTATAAACCAAAATAAATAATAACCCAAGGGTTTAATATTAGAAACAAAAGGAATTGGTGAACCCCACGGAGAAATATTAATAACCTAAGGGACCAATAAGGCGAAGGATCAATAAAATTAATAAAAAAATACTCAAGTTGAAGAAATTAATAAAAAATAGTAATTAACCCAAGGGATTATTCATATTATAAACCAAAAGAACTAATAACCCCAAGGGTTTAATATTATAAACTGAAGAAATTGGTGAACCCAAGGGAAAAATATTACCCAACAAAATAGTATTGCAAATAAAAATTATAATAAACTCAAGTGATTAATATATCGAAGGATCAATAAAATTAATAAAAAAAATATAAAAACCAAAGAAATTAATAAACACTAATAATTAACCCAATGTAGTATTCATATTATAAACCAAAATAACTAATAACCCACGGGTTTAATATTATAAACCAAAGGAATTTGTGAACCCAAGGGAAAAATATTAATAACGTAAGGGACCAATAAAGCGAAGGGAACAATATTAAAAACACAAGAGATTAATAAAGAACACGACCCAATATTTTAAATAGAGAGGAATTTTAAAGTCACATGATCATTATTATGATAAACAACAAGTGATCAATCAACCATACTGATTGTTAATATCATAAACCGATTGAATTAATAAACTAAAGTGATATTAAATTCTGCTAAAACCTAAGAATTTAATAAACAATAGTATTTAATATTTGAAAATCAAGAAATTAATAAACCCGAGGGAATATTAATAATACAAACCAAAAGAAATAATAAACCCAAGGGTTTAATATTATAAACAAAAGGAATTGGTGAACCCAAGGGAAAATTATTAAAAACATATGTTATGAATAAGGCCAAGGGATCAATATTAAAAACACAAGAGAGTAACAAACCTTAAGAATAAATATTTTAAATTCAAAAATATAAGAAATTAATAAACCATAAGAATCAATATTTTAAAATCAACTAATTAATAAACACAAGGGATTATTAATATTATGAACCAAAAGAACCAATAAACGCAAGGGTTTAATATTATAAACCAAGGAATTGGGGAACTAAAGAGAAAAATATTAAAAACATAAGAGATCGACAAGGCCAAGGGATACGTATGAAAAACAAAAAAAAATAGTAAAGGCTAGGAATAAATATTTTAAATACAAATGAATGAGAAACTCACATGATTAATAAAGAGATTAATAGATCTTAGCAATCAATATTTTGAATAAAAATCATTGATAAAGTCACATTATTATTAATATTATAAACCGAGGGGAATAAACATGGTTTACCATGCTTGATTTAAACATTGAGACAATTGTTGTCACAATGCGACGTTGTACCAACTATGACCATGGCTGACAATGGACGATTTTCATATTGAAACAATATTTTTCAGAATGTGACATTTGAACATGGATGACATTGATCGACTATGGCTAATTTTAATTAACAATGATTTCCAATGGTTGATTTTCATATTGAGTGAGTGTTTTTCATAATGTGAAATTGGACAATGCATTAGTATTAAACTCTAGGACTAATATTTAAACCTCAATGTTTGGATTTAATAAACTGAAGGGAATAATATTACGAACTGAAAGAATCCAAAAAATTAAGGAATCAATAAGGCCAAGGGATCAATATTAAAAATAGAATAGAGTAACAAACCCTAAGAATAAATATTTTAAATTCAAAAACCTAAGAAATTAATAAACCATAAGAATCAATATTAATTTTAAGATCAACTTTTTATTAAACAGAAGGGATTATTAATATTATAAACCAAAAGAACTAATAAACGCAAGGGTTTAATATTGTAAACTAAAGGAATTGGGAAACCCAAGGGAAAAATATTAAAAACATAAGAGATCAACAAGGCGAAGGGATACATATTAAAAACGAAAGATTAGTAAAGGATAGGAAAAAATATTTTAAATGAAAATGAATGAGAAACTCACATGATTAATAAAGAGATTAATAAATCTTAGGAATCAATTTTTTAAATAAAAATCATTGATAAAGTGAAATGATTATTAATATTATAAACCGAGGGGAATAAACAGGCTTTACCATGCTTGATTTAAACATTGAGACAATTGTTGTCACAATGTGACATTGGACCAACTATGACCATGGTTGGATATCGATGATTTTCATATTGAGACAATATTTGTCAGAATGTGACATTTTATCAGGGATGAGATTCATAGAATCTGGCTAATGCTAATTAACAATGGTTTCCCATGGTTGATTTCATATTGAGTCAGTGTTTTTCATAATGTGAAATTGGACAATGCATTAGTATTAAACTCTAGGACTGATATTTAAACCCCAATATTTGGATTTAATAAACTAAAGGGAATAATATTACAAACCAAAAGAGTCTGAAAAATTAAGGAATCAATGTTTTTTTTTTCTAAGTAAATCTAAATCTATTATGGAAACATATGGTACATAGCGTTCATGGCCTCCATGAGGCATACTGTCAGCAGAATATCTAAGTATTGAGCCGCCATAGAAGGAAACCGACCCGAACAGAGTTTGAGCGCTGCCTCAACTGAGGAAACCAGCTTATACTAGTATAGTTTCAACAAAAAAAAAGAGCCACCCATAGGGGGAAACCTACTCGAACTAAAATCTTGCGTAGCCTCAAGAGAAGTAGATAACTTTGACAAACAGAAACCAGATGGAGCCAAAAACGGAAAAAAAGCAATTAGACAGCAAAAAACATAGAGACCGATAAGAATTACTTGTGCAAGGAGCACATCTAGAGACCATAGTTTCCCGAGGGCGTTTCTTCCTCCATCCTGCACCATCCAGCTTCTTCGTTGTTGTGGCTCGGACCGCTTGGAGTAGCAGTAGCGCAATCATCACGAACACAAACCTGGATACTTTCGTTTTGAGGCGGACTGGAACTGCATTCCCCTCCTTTGCCAGAGGGATCCATACCTGCAGGTAGAGTAGGGTGCAGAGCAGTAGGAGGCACAGGCAAATTATCTGTCTGAGCAGCTAGAGGGGGAGCAGGAGTACTCTTAGAGATTTCTTTGAAGGAGACGGTCATAGTAGCAATGACAAGGGGTCTATGAGAATTTCTCTGGAAATGGAAGATAGCGGTGGAGGGGTTCTGTAGGGGAGCAGAGGGAGCTGGGCGTGGCTCATCAGGCATTCTAGGGGTAACAGAGCCTCGCCGGGAGGGGGGAGAGGCTTCTCACCCAAGATCATGGCCATGCTGGAAACGTGCACGGGGAGGCTGCTCATAGAGATCTCTAGAGGATGATGAAGTCGAGCTTGCCAAAGGAGAGCGACGAAGACTAGAAGAGGGGCCACGCGAGCTGCCACGGCGGCATCTAAGCCTGTGTCTGAGACGAGGCATAGAAATCTGATGGCTAAAGGGGTAGGCGGGAGAAGGGTAAAGCAGCAGGGGAGAATAGGGATCAAGGAACTCAATCGGGGTCGCAGAGAGACTGGGGCAACAGGGGCTGTGGGAGAAATGCAAACCTGGCAGAAGGTCGATGCAACAACCTAGCTAAGAATGCCTACCCACATGAGTGCGAAGACTGGGCGAATTAGCCTCTTGAGAGCATCTATAACGAAGAGGCCGAAGCTGCATCGGTATGGAGCTCAACTGTCTGTAGTGAAAATCCGCAGAGAACAGGGAGAGGATGGCGAGGAAGAACCAAATGCAAATGGGGATTAAGCTGGACAGGTACCAAATGAATGAATTGTTGTCTCGACCATTCCACCGGCATAAATGCTGCGTAGGGTGGTGGACTGGCGTGTAACTGATATCAATGGCAAATAAATTTTGCCTTCGGGAGCCCATGTGGCCTGGCCACACGCCATCCTGCTGCGTCCCTCCAATCATATCAACCTTGATCACCCACATTTGGGTAATTAAGGAATGAATGTTATAAACCCAATGGATCAACAAATACAATGAAATATTAATATTATAAACACAAAACATCAATAGAGCAAAGAGACTATTAATATTATAAAAAAAGAACATCCATAAACTGAAGGGATTATTAATATTATAAACCCAACAAATTAGTATTAGAAAAAAAAATTATTAATAAACTCCAGTGATTAATAAAATTGAAGGATCAATTAAATTAATGAAAAAATACTCAAGTTGAAGAAATTAATAAACACTAATAATTAACCCAAGGGATTATTGATATTATAAACCAAAAGAACTAATAAACCCCAATGGTTTAATATTATAAACCAAAGGAATTGGTGAACCCATGAGAAAAATATTACCTGACAAAATAGTATTAGAAATAAAAATTATTAATAAACTCAAGTGATTAATAGCGTCGAAGGATCAATAAAATTAATAAAGAAAATATAAAAACCAAAGAAATCAATAAACAATAATAATTAACCCAACGTATTATTCATACTATAAACACAAAGAACTAATAACCCAAGGGTTTAATATTAAAAACCAAAGAAATTGGTGAACCCAAGGGAAAAATATTAACAACCTAAGGGACCAATACGTTGAAGGATCAATAAAATTAATAAAAAAATACTCAAGTTGAAGAAATTAATAAACACTAATAATTAAACCAAGGGATTATTCATATTGAAAACCAAAAAAACTAATAAACCCAAGGGTTTAATATTATAAACCAAAGGAATTGGTGAACCCAAGGGAAAAATATTACCCAACAAATTAGTATTATAAATAAAAATTATTAATAAACTGAAGTGATCAATAAAGTCGAAGGATCAATAAAATTAATAAAGAAAATATAAAAACCAAAGAAATCAATAAACACTAATAATTAACCCAACGTATTATTCATATTATAAACCAAGAGAACTAATAAGCCAAGGGTTTAATATTAGAAACCAAAGGAATTGGTGAAACCAAGGGAAAAATATTAATAACCTAAGGGACCGATAAGGCGAGGGATCAATAAAATTAATAAAATAATACTCAAGTTGAAGAAATTAATAAAAAATAATAATTAATCCAAGGGATTATTCATATTCTAAACCTAAAGAACTAATAACCCCAAGTGTTTAATATTATAAACCAAAGGAATTGGTGAACCCAAGGGAAAAATATTACCCAACAAAATAGTATTACAAATAAAAATTATAATAAACTCAAGTGATTAATAAAGTCTAAGGATCAATAAAATTAATTAAAAAAATATATAAAAACCAAAGAAATTAATATACACTAATAATTAACCCAACATATTATTCATATTATAAACCAAAATAACTAATAACCCAAGGGTTTAATATTAGAAACCAAAGGAATTTGTGAACCCAAGGGAAAAATATTAATAACATAAGGGACCAATAAGGCGAAGGGAAAAATATTAAAAACACAATAGATTAATAAAAAATACGACCCAATATTTTAAATAGAGAGGAATTTTAAAGTCACATGATTATTATTATGATAAACCGCAAGTGATCAATCAACCATACTGATTGTTAATATCATAAACCGATTGAATTAATAAACTAAAGTGATATTAAATTCTGCCAAAACCTAAGAATTTAATAAATGATAGTATTTAATATTTTAAACTCACGATTAATAAACTCGAGGGAATATTAATAATACAAACTAAAAGAAATAATAAAGCCAAGGGTTTAATATTATAAACCAAAGGAATTGGTGAACCCAAGGGAAAATTATTAAAAATATATGTTATGAATAAGGCCAAGGGATCAATATTAAAAACACAAGAGAGTAAAAAACCCTAAGAATAAATATTTTATATTAAAAAACATAAGAAATTAATAAACCGTAAGAATCAATATTTTAAAATCAACTAAATAATAAACACAGGGGATTATTAATATTATAAACCAAAAGAAATAATAAACCCAAGGGTTTAATATTATAAACCAAGGAATTGGGGAACCCAAGGGAAAAATATTAAAACATAAGAGATCAACAAGGCGAAGGGATACGTATAAAAAAGAAAAAAATTAGTAAAGGCTAAGAATAAATATTTTAAATGCACATGAATGAGAAACTCACATGATTAATAAAGACATTAATAAATCTTAGGAATCGATATTTTAAATAAAAATCATTGAGAAATTCACATGATTATTAATATTATAAACCGAGGGGAGTAAACATGGTTTACCATGCTTGATTTAAACATTGAGACAATTGTTGTCACAATGCAATGTTGGACCAACTAAGACCATTGTTGGCCATGGGCGATTTTCATATTCAAAAAATATTTTTTAGAATGTGACATTTGATCATGGATGACATTGATCGACTATGTCTAATGTTAATTAACGATGGTTTCCCATGGTTGATTTTCATATTGAGTGAGTGTTTTTCATAATGTGAAATTGGACAATGCATTAGTATTAAACTCTAGGACTAATATTTAAACCGCAATATTTGGATTTAATAAACTAAACAGAATAATATTACGAATCAAAAGAATCCAAAAAATTAAGGAATTAATAAGGCCAAGGGATCAATATTAAAAACAGAAGAGAGTAACAAAGCCTAAGAATAAATATTTAAATTCAAAAACCTAAGAAATTAATAAACCATAAGAAAAATATTAATTTTAAAATCAAATTGTTATTTAACAGAAGGGATTATTAATATTATAAACCAAAAGAACTAATAAACCCAAGGGTTTAATATTATAAACCAAAGGAATTGGGAAATCCAAGGGAAAAATATTAAAAACATAAGAGATCAACAAGGTGAAGGGACACACATAGAAAACAAAAAAGATTAGTAAAGGCTAGGAATAAATATTTTAAATGTAAATGAATGAGAAACTCACATGATTAATAAAGAGATTAATAAACCTTATGAATCAATTTTTTAAATAAAAATCATTGATAAAGTGAAATGATTATTAATATTATAAACCGAGGGGAATAAAAATGGTTTACCATGCTTCATTCAAACATTGAGACAATTCTTCTCAGAATGCGACGTTGGAACAGCTATGACCATGGTTGGCCATGGGTGATTATCATATTGAGACAATATTTGTCAGAATGTGAAATTTGATCATGGATGAGATTGATCGACTATAGCTAACGCTAATTAACAATGGTTTCCCATAGTTGATTTTCATATTGAGTCAGTGCTTTTCATAATTTGAAATTGGACAATGCATTAGTATTAAAATCTAGGACTTTTATTTAAAACCCAATATTTGGATTTAATAAACTGAAGGGAATAATACTACGAACCAAAAGAATTTGAAAAATTAGGGAATCAATGTTATAAACTCAATGGATCAACAAATACAGTGAAATACTAATATTATAAACACAAAACATCAATTAAGAAAAGGGACTATTAATATTATAAAAAAGAACATTAATAAGCCGATGGGATTATTAATTTATAAACCCAAAAAAATAGTATTAGAAGCAAAAATTATTAATAAACTCCAGCGATTAATGAAGTCGAAGGATCAATAAAATTAATAAAAAAATACTCAAGTTGAAGAAAATAATAAACACTAATAATTAACCAAAGTGATTATTCATATTATAAACCAAAAGAACTAATAAACCCTAGGGTTTAATATTATAAACTAAAGGAATTGGGGAACCCAAGGGAAAAATACTAAAAACATAAGAGATCAACAAGGCCAAGGGATACATATAAAAAACAAAAAAGATTATTAAAGGCTAGGAATAAATATTTTAAATGCAAATGAATGAGAAACTCACATGATTAATAAAGAGATTAATAAATCTTAGGAATCAATTTTTTAAATAAAAATCATTGATAAAGTGAAATGGTTATTAATATTATAAACGGAGGGAAACAAACATGGTTTACCATGCTTCATTTAAACATTGAGACAATTGTTGTTACAATGTGACGTTGGACCAACTATGACCATGGTTGGCCATGGGTGATTTTCATATTGAAACAATATTTGTCAGAATGTGACATTTGATTATGGATGACATTGATCGACTATGGCTAACGATAATTAACAATGGTTTCCCATGGTTGATTTTAATATTGAGTCAGTGTTTTTCATAATGTGAAATTGGACAATGCATTAGTATCAAACTCTAGGACTAATATTTAAACCCAAATATTTGGATTTAATAAACTGAAGGGAATAATATTACAAACTGAAACAATCCGAAAAATTAAGGAATCAATGTTATAAACCCAATGGATCAACAAATACAATGAAATATTAATATTATAAACATAAAACATCAATAAAGCAAAGGGACTATTAATATTATAAAAAAGGAACATCAATAACCGAAGGGATTATTAATTTTATAAACCCAACAAATTAGTATTAGAAACAAAAATTATTAATAAAATCAAGTGATTAATAAAGTCGAAGGATAAATAAAATTAATAAAAAAATACTCAAGTTGAAGAAATTACTAAACACTAATAATTAACCCAAGGGATTATTCATATTATAAACCAAAAGAACCAATAAACCCAAGAGTTTAATATTATAAACCCAAGGCATTGGTGAACCCAGGGGAAAAATATTAATAACCTAAGGGACCAATAAGGTGAAGGGAACAATATTAAAAACACAATATCTTAATAAAGAATACGACCCAATATTTTAAATAGAGAGAAATTTTAAAGTCACATGATTATTATTATGATAAACCGCAAGTGATCAATCAAACTTACTGATTGTTAATATTATAAACTGAATGAATTAATAAACTAAAGTGATATTCAATTCTGCCATCAATGAAACCAAAAAAATAACATTGAAATTAACATATGTTTTTTGTTGTCTTTACATAAAGAAATCCCACTACAAAAATGGACTTGAAACTCTCCATCAAAGGTCATTTATCAAATAGCCTCTTTGAGAACAAAACCAAACGAACCACAAAAGGAACACCAATTCAAATCAACAGGATAATGATCACGATACTTAACGCTTTTCAACCAATCCCTTCTTGTTTTTCTTCCAGCCTCCCTCATGTGCACATGCAACAAGTATTTTACATTCATTTTCATTTCATCTAGCACACGAAGATGCTCATCAATAAAATCAGGATGGAAACCATGTTTTCTATCGAGCTTGTTCCGAAGATAAGAAAGAAAACTAATGAGTCTAGAAATATTTTCCACCACTTGATTATAATAGATGCCATCATTATTATCCATATCTGCATTTGAAAGGAAAAACGACAAAACAAAAATTAATACACAAAGAGATAGAAACATATATATATATATATATATATATATATATATATATATATATATGTATGTATGTATGTATGTATGTATGCCTCATAGAAATAATATAGCACAATCATTAGAAATACATATTGTACACATGAAATGAGTGATAAAATTAAATGAGTGATATGACCCCTATTACAATAATCAACAAGAAAACACAAATTTTTAAACTTAATGTTTAAAATGAAATATTAATAACGTTAGTAATTCTATATTTGTATTTAAATTAATGTCAATGTATATATAAATTTTAGTTTAATATAAATATCAAATATAAATATGTTGTCATTGAACCAAACCACAACATATTTAGCAAACCACATTGATAAATATTTTTAGTTTCATGTCATACGGATATGGACTTCAATCTTGATTTTTAATGATTGGCTCATATAACTGGTTGTATATGTCTGAATGGTTTATTGTAAACAAAAGAACAATAGCGACTTAGAAAAAGGAGGTAAATTGAACAACATGAAAAATGATGTAAGAAATTTCTCATATATTACTATATTGGATCTCACGAATGTATTCATTTCATTAATACATGAAAATAATTATTATACTAAATGAAAATAGAGAGGACAATAAAAACAATTAATTTCTTTGTTATAAATATGTAACAGTACTATTAGTTACATGTCACAGTGATATGGAATTCCATCTTGATTTTTAATGATTGGCTCATATAACTGATTTTTTATCTTTGAATGGTTGATTGTAAGAAAAATAAAAATAACCACTTTAAAAAAATAAGAAAATTAAACAACACGAAAAATGATGTAAAAAACATTCCAAAATACTACTATGAATTTGATGAATGTATTCATCTCATTAATATATCAAAAGCATTATTCTATTAAAATTAACTAAAGAGGACAATATAAGAAATTTAAAAAAAATAAAAAATCTATAAAGAGCTAAAAGTTTCAATAGTTGCATGTCATAACGATATGGACTTTAATCTCTCCTCTTCTTCCTCCCTAATTATAACATATGCACTATTTTTCATCTTGGCATAACGCTAATAAGATAAAGGTGGTGCAATGCGTAAACCATTTATTGATTTCACTCTTGATATGGCTGTGAAGGTCAAGCCTTGCTTCTCTTTATTCCTGATATCAATTGATGCTCATTCTAAAGTCAAACCTTGTGACTTGTGAATTGTAAGAGCCCATGCCATCTTTATAGGAATTTTTTTTTGATTCCTCTTATCACTGGTGTGATAGGTACAATGTTTGGATTTATTGCATCAAACGGAATACCAACATACTTATCAAAAATAACAATTGTGAACATTGGAAGCTCAGGTGGCTTAGAGGCAGGATTAAATGGATATTTTGCAGCGTTTGGCCTTTCTCAAAAGATGCAATTGCAGAAACAGAAGGGTTAGGGTGAAAATTTTCATCCACGTTATCAATATGATGTTCTTCCTTATTGTGATATGTTTCCCCAATATTACGAAAATTTTTAGGAGAGCATTGAAAAACAAGATTATGCTGACGAGGAGCATATTCTGGCAATGAAATATCAAGGGGAAATGTTCTTTCCATGATATCATCCGTTGTAAGATACCTAAGAGAAATGATACAATGATTTTGAAGAGTTTTTTCACTTGTTCTTCTATGATATTTAGCTCTCCTACGCTCATTTACTCTTTCCTTATTTTGTTGATATCATAAATGACGATTTTCATTAGAATTGTCACGTGATGCTCGTGACTGATTCCTTTTTCTTCTACTCTTGCTTGTACCTTCAGATGACATGTCTACAATGAATAATAAAATATTTATTATAGAACAATAAACAGGGAACATATAATATATCGAATATACATAAACACAAAAGAACGAAAAACGAACACATTTTTTCCCAACCACATAAAAAAATAAAAATCGTATATGGTATTTTTTCAACCATACAAAGTTATGAAAACATAAAATGAAGTGGAACAAAATAATAAAATAATTTTATGAATTTGAAATGTGTCTAAATATTTGGAACTATATACCATCAAAATATAAATTTAAATAATAAAAATAACATAAGATATAACACTGTTTGAAAATCAATTTGGAAAAACTAATGGAAACACCATGTATAAAATAAGTCACAGTGATTATAATTATATACATATAATTATCCATGGATTGGTAATTTTAAAGTCTTAGCATACATACCCAAAAGTATGTAAAATAAAAAAAAGGGAATATTTTCCACGACCATAGAGAGAATACAAAATGACTAATAGCCTAAGATTCCATGTCCATATCTAATGGTGGAATCTCATGAATAGAATCCATATGGGGAGAAATTGAAAAAACATTTCCAGAATCGACCAAATAATTGCAATCCTGCAACGTTGGAGACCAAAATCCATGCATCTGTTGATTAGCTGAATTATCAATATCTGTTGGGAAGCAGAGGCTAGTCATCATGTCATATAGTAGGAAAGGAACTTCACCGCATTTGCACATAAGAACCACTCCTTGGACTATTCGAAATGGAAGATAACCAGTACATTTGATATTTATATCTATATACATTTCTTCCAACAACTTCCATATGAAGCCCCAATCATCCTCAAAGTAGTCAATTCTTCGTTCAATACACGGGTGACCAAATTGGAAATTATGTATTTATTCAATTGAGCATATAGAAAGCAAGCCATCATCGATGAGACATATCAACTGATTCTTGCATATTTCTAATGACATACACCATATGTCAGTTATTGGAACAAATGAAAATCACCATTCATTTTTTATTACATCAAACCAGTATATTGTATACCCATATTGAGGATAATCTTCATACTCTGTGTAGAGATAGAGCCAAAAAAATTTACTTTTAAAAACTCCATTCTGAGGGGGTGAAGTGCCACCAAATGGAAGATCAGCCCTTTGCTAAACCCTATCAAGGCTACTGCAAACATAAAATTTAGACTGCATTCTAGCATAGATATGTTTTAGAACAACCCAATCATATTTGTTGCTGCTCACATTTTCCAATAACGAAAAGAATCCCCAGTCTCCAATTCGTATTCGCCCAATGTTTTTTAAGTCCTTTGTAAATGGATTCATCACAAAATAGTTTCGTGAATGGCATAATTCTATTGGTAAGTATAAAACTACCATTGGTCCAATAGTAGACTCTACTTTGTATCTTGAATCTATGAATCGCAAATCAAAACGAGATATGCGACCATTTTGATTAAGGTATTCATCAGAAAAATAATTGTCTTCATTATTCAGGAAAGGAATCATAAATCCAAATTCATTTGTATAGATATGCTTGCAACGCAGTAAGAAAGAAATATTTTGCAAAACATTCTCCCATTGTCGACAAACAGTGCTCAACCTTATCACAACCAATAAAGGGAGCCAAAGGAAGACAATTTGAAGAATTTCAAATGGAATACAACTCCAAATAGGTGGATCCATGACGAAACAAGGAAATCACCTAACATAAAAGAAAACTGACATGATACCAACAAAAAAAATTTCAATTAATGGTGAATAGAATAAGAAATCTAGATATGCAATTTTCCATCTACAAATATAGTTAAATGCACATATACATAATGTATAAAATCATATGAGCTAGAAGAACATTATTACAATAGTTAAAAAGACAAAAAGAAACAACTATTTTGAAGATAAATCTCAACCATCTATTTTTATGTATTGTTAAAAAAAATTACAATATTCAATAGAGATAAAATCTATACCTTTCAAATCTACACTAATATGGTATTTTAGTGTAGATTTTCCTTTTCAATCTTCAAAATCATTATTCTTGATTTCATACTCATACATTTAAGGTTTCTTTTTTAATCCAAAATGTTAATAAAAATAGTTTTTTTTTTAAACTATTTTTGTTTTTCGATTTTGTAAATCCACCCTCATTGAAAAACGAATTATCAGTTTTGTTGCCTAAAATATATTTAAAAAACAAACAATTTTGAAAACAATTTAACCAATAAGTAACTATTTACCTTGCAAAAAATATCTACCATTTTACCAAATATTAAAATATTTAATTAACAAAAATCATATAAACCCAACATAAATAAAACAAATATTCCTTTAAAATAGTATATATAAATTATAAATTAATATTTATGTTAAATTATTTTTGTTATTTTAGACAAATTGATAATAAAAATTAAATTTTATAGTTTTCTAGAACTATTTATCGTATACTTTGTAATAAGTCATAATAATTCTAAATTTATATGGTTAAATATAAATATGTAAAAAATAATTATTTTTTACATATACAAAATTCGCATACGAGTCAATTTTAGAAAGGAAAACATTGCACTCTATTCCCTATTGTTTTGAACCTGTGACCTCTTAGAAAGAAAGACATGTTCTTAATCACTAGTACCATTCAAAATGTATATCTATTCAAGTTATATATTATAAGCAATATGGTACATAATATAAATTAAGCCTTTTTATTTGTATTACAATTGATGCCTATATTTTATAACCCACTAAATTTATATAGCTAAAATAACTTTAAAATATAATAAATGCCATAAAATATATTTTGTAATTTATTATAGATATTATACATATTACCATAACTATATAAATCTATAAATAAATTTTAAATTTTTAAATTTTTTTATTTTGTTTAATTCATAAGAATTTAAACTTTCAATTCTATTACTTAAATACAACGCCATAACAAAAAAAAATCTACCTTATAACTAAATAAACTTTATAAATTATTAATTTAGTAAACTTAAACGAAATTCCAAACATTAAATATACCTATACATTAAGAATATAATCAAACATTTAAATAGTAATTTAATAATTCGACCAACTTCTAATAATCAAAGTTCAGGTTTAACTACCAAAAGCCTAACAATACAACCTCTACCAAGTATAATTCAATTCACAATCCTGGATAATCCAATTCTCTACTCATTGTGACAAGCAATCCTCTCCTATTTATGCCAAGCCCCTCAGGATGACCTCTTATGTTCTACAGTTTTTCGATCAATTACTTCAAAATTGCCATCAAGAAAGTTGTAGTAAATCTCTTAAATGTTATCAATAATGTTTTTCTTTTTATTGAAATATATCATTTTAATTTTTTATATAAAATTTAAAAAAAAAATTGTTCTTATTATAAAAATGGAAACTTTTATTAAAAAAACAGTAGCGGAATGCCCCGTCAAAATGTATATCATTATGTTCATCAACTTAGGTTTAAAATGTTGCTTTGTAAAAAACGGATACATAAGAAAACAAAGGAGTACAAATAAATTTGCATAATGTTAAAACAATGACCATCTATCATCAACAATAAAATAATGAAGTCAAATCTTCAGTTAACCTACGGAACTAAGTCAAATTTGGGTCATGACTGAACTAAATTTTTTCTGCATGTTAAATGATGATAGTTGTTTTGGAAACATCCTGAAGAGGAAACGATTTGGAAAATATCTATATCGATAGAGGACATAAAGAAGAGACTAGGTTTGGAAAATTCTTTGAGAACTGTAATTATTGCTGGTGAAGAGAGTGTGAAATAGAAAAATTGTATGTGCTAAAGTTATAGCTTCAGAAAATTGCATTATCACTAAAGATTTTGGGCCAAATAAGTAGTTTGAAATGGTTCAAAATCATAAATATTTCAAGATAGCTAGACCGTGAAATAAGCTCAGAAAAACAATCCTCTACTCATTGTGACAAGCAATCCTCTCCTATTTTGTTGAAATGTTAAATTCACTTGTAAATTTGAGCAGAAGGACGAAAGGACGTCGCAGTAGGAATTAATTTTTTTTTGTTGTGTGCAGTCAATCTCTGAGATTTTAAATTTCCTGCATGTTTACATTTTTGGTTCAAGGCCGTAGACCTGTTATTGCATTTAACAACTAGAAATTCAAACATTCCCTCTGCGCATTTAACTCGTGCCATACCGCCATTAAACCAACTCACCAACCAACAGATTTGACCGCTAGCTTTGAATTTTTTTTATAGTTGTCAAGTCAACCAGAGACACGTGGACCAATCACAGATTATCGTGCTGAATTTTGGCATGACGTCACATGGAGCATTTGGAACGCGAATTTTGCCTACAATTCGGTTCATAAACCTTTTGGATTCTGGCGGGCCCCAACACCAGCCAATAGGTAGGCGTTTGCATTGAAAAAGGCTTCAGTGACAACACAGCAAATTGTGACGCGAATTTTGATTGCAATCTAGTTTAACAGATTTGAGGTCCGGGTTCATTATTTCATAAGACTTTGGTTAAAATGTTATGTCTCGGCAGATCATATTAATGGTTCTAAACCTTATTACATGGAAGTTTTTTTTTGATATGTTTTGTTTTGATTAACCACCGCGACATAGTCTTTTGACTATTGGACATATATATATGGGTTATAATATATATATATATATATATATATATATATATATATATATATTGTAAAATTTAAGTTTATTATATATATAATCTAAATATTTTTTTTTCAATTTTTAAATATATGCTGCTCCATATAAAAGCATAGGACAAATACATTCCATAAAATGAAAATAGACAAATACGTTCATGATACTTATACCTCACTGTCAAGTTGTTGGTAACTAGTTTCAATTACCAAAATTGGAATGGGTGTGTAAGAGGTTGCTATGATTGTGAGTAAGGAAGAATAAAGTTACATTGATATTAATTATTCATCGAAAGGCCACATGGAAATTGCAAATATATGGAAAGATTACATGGGTCAATGCTCACCAATTTGGAGGGCTCGCCCATCCTTACCCTATCATTAGATGGAGACACTTATTATGATAGCTCTGGCTTATATAATGTTTTATAGAATTTAAATAAAATCAAAATGTGAATTCCCAAAGTCTTTCAGCATGCAGACAAACAACAGACATCCCTATAATGAATAGGCACTTTTAGCACCACATTTATTTATTTTTTTAAATTCGTTGTTAAACGTGTCCTCTATTTCCAAGCACTTTCATACTCGCAAATTTATGGACAGTTAGAGCGACTACGGAGAAATAATTTTCTCTAACGTCTTCATCCACGCATCCCACATGTGTATGACAATTTAAATATTTTGAAATGTAATTATATAAAACTAAAATATATATTGAGAACGGTACCTACAGTCTAATATGCCCATAATATTGCTCAATTTGTGGATAGGGTTTCATTCTAACGAATCTTTCTCAATATCGTGGATAGGGTTTAATTCTAAATAATTCGAGACTCATTTGAAAAGTGCATAATTATCAAAACAAAGAAGTATATTATTTACAAGGGTTCAATTCTAACTAATTCCAAACTCGTTTGAAAGGTGCATAATTATCAAAACAAAGAAGTATATTATTTAGTAAGACATAGGTTTATTTGTAAAAAAAAGTGGATTGAAGGCTAAAACAATATATGGGTGTAATTTTTTTTTACTCTATAAAAAGTCTCGCATGTACGCTGCCAAAAACAACTAATACATACCGAAGCAGGAGTAGAGTGTAATGGTCACGTCCAAAAGGAGACTAAAGAATCAAATTTTCATCAACAAACAGTACTGTCGATAGAGAATCAAAGAAAAAAACACAAAATACATGGCAATTTAAACAAAACAAAAAAAACAAAATTTAAAGGAGAATTGCGCAAATCGCACAAGATTTAAAGAGAAGTTTTAATAAGAGATCAAGCGTTACCTATTCAATATATTAACTATTATCTTGTAAACTAAAATAACTACTAAATTATGAAGAGGAACAGCTGTATAGCTCCTACGAAGGATTTATTACTTTGATACGAGCCTCTACAATCCCGGTTCTCTACGTCCAAATGTCTCGGCTACTCTGAATGGGGTGGCCTTATGGCCTGAATGAAATTTGGAGCGTTACAGAATTTCAAGCATCACCTTTGGCCCATTGGAGAATGTCAACAACAAATTCATCTTCCTAATCAACGTGTCGTTATTCCTTCAACATTCACACATTTCAGAATGCAAATAGACATGGATTTAAAATTTTAGTTCTAATCCCTTCATACGTGGAGATAAATAAGACGCACACTAAATTTTTAATGATAGTTTGGTAAAAAATTAATTTAAGTAGGGTTTAAACACTTGATTTAGACATGCAAGGAGGTTATGGTTTTTAATTTCATTCATTGATTGAGTGGAAATGACCAAACTACTCTTCTATCTCTAAATCTACACCATCCGATCAATGTGATTAATTAAAAACTCATTAAATCATCCAATTCCGATAGGGGGGAGTAACAAGATTATTCCTATTGAGCATTACAAGCTACTACATCTTTGGGAATCTGGGTTCTACCCACTTTGTTAGATTTGAACATTTTTATGTTTTAATGATTTGTTTGTTGTGTAGTATTGCAGAACCTTGGTTACATCTGAGAAATTACAGTATTCCCATTATTTAATGTTCTCCACAGCAATTTCAAGATGCAATTTTCACTTTCAATTCGACGTGAAATCTAGGCTGTCACTAGATTTTGAAACCATTTTCTCAGTGGCTACTACAGTTACGCTCCTTTTTTTAAAATATTCCTTCCCTTCATATTTTCTTTGTCTTCTCACAACTCTACTTACATTTCATTTTTTTTTTTTTGCCTATTTCCTCATTTGTTTTTCAAGTCGGGGATGGAGGTTCAAATTTTCTGTGAAGAAATATCAAGACCATGCCTATTCAGCTCTTACGTTCACGTAATCACCTAACCCCATTGACCCATCTAATATCCGTTAATTGGATTTACAAATCTGCTAGGGCATGTGAGATTTCACGCGGTGTCTCAATTTAAAATGTGTTGAATGCTGTCTTTTTTTTGTAGAAGGTTTCTATTTTATATATACCAGTTCTACTATGGATATTACAATGGATATTATAATGGTGTTTCCATTTTTCCAATGGACTCAGTCGAGTGCCCATGATATTTGTATCTAACGTTGCTTCCTTTTGGGTTATTACAGAGCTTGTGGAGGTCCATGCGTCTTCTCAGTTATATGTATCTTGTGTTCATTTTCTGTTAAAAATATTATAGTCACCTGCCAGCCTTGGGCACGAAGAAGATGAAACAAGTACAAAGGCAGCAGCAGCAGAGCTTGAGTGCACAGCACTGTAAATTGAAGAAGCATGGAGAATGTAAGGATGAATTTAATTTTGATGGGCCGTAGCCACAACATAAGAGGAGAATTAATTTGGATTATGGGGGAAGTTACTTTTGCATGTGGAATGAAGATTTCCCGTAGATCTGAACTACGGAGGAGTAGTTTTATTTAAAATAGTCAATTCGGGCTTTAAAGCCCTCAACAACCAAAAATGGAGAAAATTGAATTAAACAGGTGGAAGACCTATATTTTTGAATTGGCGGACAAGTGGTCCCCACCACTTGATCGCTAATCGCAATCGCAAGTTTTCTTTTGGAGTAGTGTCTTATTGATGTGAAGATATGCGATGCCATCGCAATCACAAATCACAATAACCAAGTGTCTTGTTGATATGGGAGAGTTCCACAAGCGAAACGTTTAATACATTGAAAAATATGTTATGAATCGCCCCCACAACAACCGAGGCCCGTGGGTCCACAAGACCACGTGGCAGTGATTCATTGCGATCGCATGTTGCAAATCGCAAGGATCAATCGGAGTGGTTTCATTGTATGCTTCGATCACTTTACCATAGGCCGGACCCGATCAAGTTATGCAGCAGAGTTAAATGGTTCATCGCGTCCATGATTCCAATCGCAATCGCAACATTGCACGGTGCACAAATCGTAAATTTGTTTGTCAAGCTGATCCGCCGATCGCTGATTGCCAACTGCGATGTGGTCCCCACTCGTACGTCAGGAATTTGATAATTTTTAAAGTTCCGCAAAGGTTTTTCTTTGTATTTTGGTTTATTTATTTGTTTTTAGGTTTTTTCTGCCGCGCCATATATATAATGAAAAGGCCCGAGAGCTGTAAAAAAAAATGTTATTTTTGTTTTGTTTCGCACAGTAGCGTGGAAGAAGAAGAAAAACACAGCAGTGTTGGGTTTATGAGACAGAGAGTATTATTCTGATAGAATAGAGAGTTTTTTTAGATCATTGCATCTGTAGCAGTCTTATTCTGTGAATCCCTCCATTGAGGAAGAATTTTGTAATATTTTTTTTTAAGTTCTGTTAATGAAATAGAAAGCATTTTTATGCCATCTCTGTCTGCAAGAAAATTTTAGTTTTTAACTTCTCTGTGTTGTAAGAGGAGAGTTTTATTCTCTCCATTTTTTTTTTTGGAAATTTCAATATTCCAACATGGTATCGGAGCTAGTTTAGGCTCTTTGAAGGTTTCAAAGAAGCTGGAGAAAAAGAAGACTTGTTGCAACGTTTTCTCCAACAGTGTGAAAGCCCAATAGAAGTCAAAAGATCAGGTATTTATCAAAGATAACAGAGCTGTTTAGTGTTTTAAAAGAGTTTTTTATTTCAAAGAAATAAAGACAGTTTGTTTAAGTCCAGTGTTCAATTTAAGAGCAATGGCTGGACCAAGCACTGGTATGAACATTGAAAATGTTCAGCTTCCACAATTTAATGGAAAGAACTATGATTATTGGGCCATTACCATGAGAGCCCTGTTTGTCTCACAAGACTTATGGGAGTTTGTAGAAGATGGTTTTGTTGAACAAAGCTGATGAATATGCTTTTAATTCCTTAACTCAAGCAGAGAAGGATTTATTGAAGAACAATAGAAAGAAGGATGTTAAGGCCCTCTTCTATTTGTATCAGGCAGTAAATGAGAGTGTGTTTCCAAGGATAGTAGCAACTAAGAGATTCAAGGAAGCATGGGAAACTCTGAAAGTAGCCTATCAAGGTATGGAGAAAGTTAAGACAACAAAACTTCAGTTGCTAAGAAGAGATTTTGAAACTCTTTGCATGAAAGAGTCAGATAATGTAGACACATTTTTTACACATGTGATTGGGATTGTAAATCAGATAAGATCCCATGGATAAACTCTTGAAGAAAGAAGGATTGTGGAAATTTTTTTAAGATGCTTACCCTCAAAGTTTGATGTTATTTTTACCACCATAGAAGAGACCAAAGATCTCTCAAGGTTCACAGTAGATGAACTTCATGCCTTGTTGATAACTCATGAACAGAGATTGAGCAGAGATGAACACTCATCTCTTGAGCACGCCTTCAAGACCCATATGCCTTCAGGAAGAGAAAGAGGTCAAGGAAAAGCAAGAGGAAGAGGCAGAAGCCAGAACAGAGGTGGAAGGAAAAACCCTTCACATTCACATGGAAGGAGAAATAGTCAGAGTCAGAGCCACGACCACTGCAATAGCCAGCAAGGTGGACATCAAAACCAACATGCTCATGGATAGAGGTATAACAAATCCAATTCCAAATTTCATTATTGTAAGAAATATGGGCACTATGCCAATGAATGTAGAAAGAAGCAAAATGACATGAAAAATAGGCAGAATGATAATGTAGCAAAAGAGGAAAAGAACCCAAGTAATGTGTTGTTAGCTTGTAATGTAGCACAAGATAGAGAAGATGATGTTTGGTTTTTAGATTCAGGATGTAGTAATCATATGTCTGGAAACAAAGCAATGTTTTCCAATCTAGATGAAGAAGTAAAATCAGAAGTGACCACAGGGACTGATACTAAGATCTCTGTCAAAGGAAAAGGCGGAGTTAGTATTGGAGCAAGAAATGGGGAGCAGAAATTTGTTCCTGATGTGTATTATGTTCCAAGTCTGAAGTGTAATCTCTTGAGTGTTGGGCAGCTCATAAACAAAGGTTACAATGTAATTTTCAAAGATGATGTGTGCACAATAAAAGATATTCCTCCAAGTAAGAAAATCATTGCTGAAATACAAATGACTAGAAATAGAATGTTTCCACTCAAGCTCAATATTGACTTGAAGGGAAAAGGAAAGAGCATAGCAGCCGTAACACAAGAAGCCTTTCAGAAGGAAGAGAAAGATTAAAATTGGTTGTGGGACCTGAGATTTGGACATTTCAATTTCGGAGGATTAAACTTGCTGCACAGAAAAGGAATGGTAAAAGGTTTGCCATTGATTGAGAAGCTTGATAGCCTATGTGAAGGTTGCATCTTGGGAAAGAAACACAGAGGAAATTTTCCTTCAGGGAAAAACATAAGTGTGAAAGCACCCTCAGAAATCATTCACTCAGATTTGTGTGGGCCGATGCAGACAGCATCAATTTTAGGCGGCAATTACATGCTGACCTTCATAGATGATTTCACAAGAAAATTGTGGGTTTATTTATTAAAATACAAGAGTGAAGCCTTTCAGAAATTTCGCCATTTTAAAGCTCTTGTAGAAAAACAAAGCGGATTGCACATTAAAGTCCTCAGAACTGACAGAGGAGGAGAATACATATCAAAGGAATTCCTGCGTTTTTGCAGAGAGAATGACATACACAAGAAATTTACCACAAGGTACACACCGCAACATAATGGAGTTGCTGAAAGGAAGAATCGAACCATAATGGAAATGGTGAGAAGCATGCTGAAGGCAAAGAACTTGCGGAATGAATATTGGGCAGAAGCAACAAACTTTTCTGTGTATATTTTAAATATATGCCCTACAAAAGCTGTGATGAACAAAGTCCTAGAATAATCGTTGAGTGGCAGAAAATAGGGAGTCACCCACATGAGAGTTTTTGGATGTGTGGCATATGCACACATTCTAGACAAGTTGAGAAAGAATTCGGATAGTAAGGGGGAGAAGTGCATTTTCCTTGGATATTGTGAAGATTCCAAAGGATACATATTGTATAACCCATATAGAAAGAATTTTGTGATAACCAGAGATGTGCAATTCATTGAAGAGGAAGCGTGGGATGGAACCATTGAGAAGACAGTCAATGTTAAAAATTGTTTGTCTCATGATGAAGAAGAAGGAGATGTGGTTGAGATTAATAACCCATCCGTAGCACAGCCTCCACCATCACAAGGACAACATGGGACGCCTCAAGCGGCAGCGAGAACACCCTTGAGAAGAAGCGGGAGTGCATCACCAAGCACACCACACGGAGAAGAATTGAGTGCTTCATCAAGCATGACTACACCAAGTGAAAATGGAACAAGATTCAGAAGCATTAGAGAAATTTATGAGTAGGGAGCAGCAAATGAAGGTATGAATTCCTTATTTGCGTTGTATTGTCAAGTTGATGATCCTATTCATTTTGAAAATGTAATTAAAGATAGAAAATGGATAGAAGCTATGGATGATGAAATCAATGCCATAGAGAAGAACAAAACATGGGAGTTAGCTGACCTCCCAGAAGGCAAAGAATAAATTGGAGTTAAATGGGTCTATAAGACCAAAATAAATGCTGAAGGAAAAATAGAAAGACACAAGGCCAGACTAGTTGTCAAAGGATATAAGCAGAAGCAAGGGATAGAATATGAAGAAACTTTTTCACAAGTTGCAAGAATGGAGACAGTAAGAGCAGTGTTGTCCATAGCAGCACAAAACAAATGGAAAGTATACCAGATGGATGTAAAATCTGCATTTTTAAATGGAATTTTGATGGAAGAGGTATATGTGGAACAACCTCTTGGATATGAGAAGAAAGGCCAAGAGAATAAGGTCTGCAAATTGAAGAAAGCTCTTTATGGGCTGAAGCAAGCTCCAAGAGCATGGTACAGTAGGATAGACTCCTATCTACTGGAAAACAGATTTGAAAAGTGTGAGGGAGAACCCACCCTTTACATCAAAGAAAAGGATGGTAAAATACTCATTGTTGTTTTATATGTTGATGATCTAATTTTTACAGGTAATGACGATTACCTTATTGAGAATTTTAAAACAGTCATGAAAGATGAATTTGAAATGAATGACATGGGTTTGTTGAGATACTTCTTGGGAATAGAAGTAGAGCAAGGTGAAAAAGGAATTTTTATTTCTCAAGCAAAGTATGTAAATCAAGTTTTAGAAAGATTTAATATGCAGGAGTGCAAAGCTGCAATTACTCCCACAGTAATGGGATTGAAGTTGAGTAAAGATGACAGTAGTAAGGATTTTGATCCAAGTTTGTATAAAAGCATAGTTGGCGGCCTCACGTATTTGACTGCAACTAGGCCAGATATTATGCATGTTGTTAGTTTAATTTCCAGATTTATGGGGAAGCCAAAAGAAACACATTGGCAAGCAGCAAAGAGAATTCTGAGGTATGTGAAAGGAACTAAAAGGTATGGTATTTTGTATACAACTTCAGAAAATTCAGACTTAGTTGGATACACTGACAGTGATTGGGCTGGAAGTGTAGATGATCGGAAGATCACTTCCTGTTATGTTTTTCATATGGGTTCAGGAGCCATTTCATGGGCTTCTAAGAAACAGCCGATTGTAGCATTATCTACAGCAGAGGTAGAGTATGTGGCAGCTACAGGAGCAGCGTGTCAAGCAAATTGGATGAGAAGAATGTTGAGAATTTTATGCCAAGAACAGGAAAAAGGGACAGTGATTTATTGTGACAATAGCTTAGCTATTGCATTGTCAAAGAATTTTGTATTTCATAAAAGAAAAAATCACATAGACACAAAATTTCATTATATCAGAGAATTGGTGAACAAAGGAGAAATTGTTTTACATCATTGTAAAACAGAAGAGCAATATGCAGATATCTTAACTAAACCATTGGGGCAGAAGACCTTTGAATTTTTAAGAAAATTCTTGGGTATGATGGATAACCCAGCAGCTGACTTTAAGGGGGAGTGTCAAAACTATTGAAGTTACCTACCAGCCTTGGGCAGGAAGAAGATGAAACAAGTACAAAGGCAGCAGCAGCAGAGATTGAGTGCGCAACACTGTAAATTGAAGAAACATGGAGAATGTAATGATGAATTTTATTTTGATGGGCCGCAGCCACAATAGAAGAGGAGAATTAATTTGGATTATTGGGGAAGTTACTTTTGCAGGTGGAATGACGATTTCCTATAGATCTGAACTACGGAGGAGCAGTTTTATTTAAAACAGTAAATTCGGGCTTTAAAGCCCTCAAAAACCAAAAATGGAGAAAATTGAATTAAACAGGCGGAAGTCCTTTATTTTTGAATTGGCAGATAAGTGGTCCCCACCACTTGATCGCTAATCACAATCGCAAGTTTTCTTTTGGAGTAGTGTCTTGTTGATGTAAAGATATGCGATGCGATCGCAATCGCAAATCACAATAACCAAGTGTCTTGTTGATATGGGAGAGTTTTGCAAGTGGAACGTTTAATACATTGAAACATATGTTATGAATCACCCCCACAACAGCCGAGGCCCATGGGTCCACAGGACCACGTGGCAGTGATTCATTGCAATCGCATGTTGCAAATCGCAAGGATCAATCAAAGCGGTTTCATTGTATGCTCTGATCACTTTATCATAGGCCAGACCCGATCAAGTTATGAAGCAGAGTTAAATGGTTCATCACGTCCATGATTCCAATCACAATCGCAACATCGCATGGTGCACAAATCGCAAATTTGTTTGTCAAGCCGATCCACCGATCGCCGATTGCTGACTGCGATGTGGTCCCCACTCGTACGTCAGGAATTCGATAATTTTTAAAGTTCCGCAAAGGTTTTTCTTTGTATTTTGGTTTATTTCTTTGTTTTTAGGTTTTGTTCCACCGTGCCATATATATAATGAAAAGGCCCGAGAGCCATAAAAAAAAAATGTTATTTTTGTTTTGTTTCGCATAGTAGCGCGGAAGAAGAAGAAAAACACAGCAGTGTTGGGTTTATGAGACAGAGAGTATTGTTCTGATAGAATAGAGAGTTGTTTTAGAGCACTGCGTCTGTAGAAGTCTTATTCTGTGAATCCCTCCATTGAGGAAGAATTTTGTAATAGTTTTTTTCAAGTTCTGTTAATGAAGTAGAAAGCATTTTCATGACATCTCCGTCTGCAAGAAAATTTTAGTTTTTAACTTCTCTGTGTTGTAAGAGGAGAGTTTTATTCTCTCCATTTCTGTTGTTTGGAATTTTCAATATTCCAACATTTTCTGAAAATATTTCCAACTTATTTGAAATGAAATTTTCCTTACTCAAAGGTCCTCTAATATTTTCTCCTCTCCTCATTCCCTCTAGGTTTTTTTCGCTCCCATTATGCTCAAAATTTTTCCCTCAAGGAATTTTCTCTCCTATTTGCAATGGATTAACTTTCTTTCATCGGTGCATGTTTCAGGCCATCAAAAATTTGTTTGGACTTACATCTTGTTCCCTAATGTTAACAGTCCCCTAGAAAATTTGTTTTGGCACTCTACTCCCATTTGTGATGTTCACATGGCTAAATTTTGGTACTGTTAAAAATATCACACTTACGATGCCATTATTATATATATAAAAATACAATATTTAATTAGCATTATTTTCTTACATTGCTTCCATGTGGTTGTGATATTTACGCCGAAGGTGTCCCTATTATGAGCTTTGCTGGGATGAATAGTGCTCCCAGCCAATCTTTTTGCTCCACCTATCGCTCTTCTGCCCTGTCAAAATTTGACACTTGGCGGGAAACCAACCTCCTGCTGTCCAATCCTCGCCTGGGCCATGCTGCTGTCATCTCAGCCACTCCGGAGTTAGCGGCGGGAGTTCGGGGTTTGACGAGCCACGCCTTCGGCGTGCCGTTGGCTCATTTCAAATGAGCAAGTACTAGTTGGTACATATTTGAACTTTCAATCTTAATGCCCCATATTTATGGAAATTGCTCTATTTTCGATAAAGAGACATGCCCTACTGAATTTTTGTATCAACTTCTTTTTTTTATTCTTTTCAAAAGGTAAACAATTATTGAATTATTTTTCTCATAAAGAGGAGGTTTTTATTGAACTCTTCCTTGTGAAAAAGTATTTTAATATTTAACCTTCTTAATAATCTAAATATAGCTCGTTTCCATTATTTAAAAGCGTTCAATTTATAACTTCTAGCATGCTTATGATAAGATCTATCTTATCTTAATATGTATTGTGTGTTTCACATTATTGTAACTGTCAACAAACTTAAAACACATTTTGTTTTATAAGATATTAAGGTTTCAAAGATTGGTTACTCTTTGCATGAAATATAAATATCCTGGTGACTAAATTGAATGACTAAAATATTTACTGCTAAAATATAATTTCTCATTCATATATGTTCTACATTTCTTTGCACCTATTATTTTAGGATCTGGAGTTCTATTCAACTCGGATATAATTTTTCTATATATGACGGGGAATTTTTTTGTAAAATACTACCCTAACTCCATAATTGGGTTTAATAAACACCTAAATTACACTGAGTGTATATAGGCTTAGCGATTTGTGTCCCTTGACTACTTTCACTCACATGTTGATTATCAATCTAGTTGTACTGCTATACCATGTATCGTATAATTCATGCAACAAACATTTTATTTTTTAAATATAATCGTAACATAAAAGGGTAGTAACTGAGACCAAAATTTCTTATCCTCTCAACTTACGATAGTACTTTACTTTCATGGATTCAGATCGAATTTATTCTACACAGTTCCAAGGGAAAATAGTATACATTTTATATAGATGGGTAAAATTTTAGATCAAGTTTTTCTTTCAAAAAAAGTAAGGGTAGTCACAATCATACAATGTTAACCTTCTAAATGAAATTTAATGAAATACGTAGTAGAACGTGTAATACCTTGACTGTATTATTTTTATGTAAATAGGACCAAGACTACCTAGACCTATGGATTTATTATGTTTTTGGTGGAAATATTTTAATTAATAATTATTGATCAAAATTATGGCAACCAGTTTTAAAACAAAATTTTTGGGAAAAAATGATAGTACAATCTAAGCTATGGGAAAGGAAAACCCATAATAACCTGACGTTGTTATGGAAACTCGCTGGGGAAAGTTGGCTTAAAAGTGCCATCACTAGTGTGACAAAATGTTGTCAACAATGGGGAAAATTGATCTCTTCTCGCAAGAGAGCTAGGATAAGCTCGTGGTTGGGAGAAAAATTCATCTTTACAAGTCAGTATGTGGGGTGTAAAAATTTTATACTGAATTCCTTGTGTTTTAGTAATGGATAGAAGCATCAGGTTCTCTAAATTAATAGAAAAAAAAATTTCTTTGTATAAGTGATTAATGTTATATTGAACCATATTGGAATCATCGTATAGGCTAGTTGCATATGTTTGGTTAATATTATATACAATGTTGATACTATGTGTTGAAATCATGGTATAGGCTAGTCACACATGCTTTGTTAATATTATGTGCAATGTGAATACTCTGCATAGTACAATGACAATACTTTGTTAAATACAATGTTGATACTATGTTCTATACAATAGACTAAGGTAATGTAGATGGATACAATTACAGTATGTTTAATTATAAACTCATAACGGGGTATGACCAGAGGGTAAACAAAATATACCTATGTATATATGAGCAAAAGTGCAATAAACAAAATCTATTACTAGAATGATGAGAAAAAAAATGAAAACTTAGAGACTAAGCTAAGAGAGATCTAACTTTGGAAAAGTAATATTCTTTAAATTTTTTGGAAGGAAAAAATAATATTGAATCTGCTACTTCTATCTACTGAGACAAAAAAAAGAAGTGAATGCATGATATAGTATAGAAGAAATTAGAAGTGGAATTTATGAATAAATTACAAATACATTCATAATTTACTAGAAATCAAAACAAGGAAACCATTATTATCCAAGAGAAATATAAAGTCACATACCATTTGAAAGGATTCAAAAAATGATCATTTCATTTATAAAATCTGAAAGTCCGATGCAAAGTACATATAAATGTATCACCGATACAAGGAGGAAATGTAATTCAGATCTCCAAATATAAAAATGTCTAGATGCAACAATTAAATAATCCTTGTACATCTTTTAGAATTACACAATCATCTCTATAATATTGTATTGAATATAAGAAAAAATATTGTGTAGGTTCATCAGTTGTCAAAGGACAAGTATGGAATTTACATCTAAACATAGGAACTACAATAACACCTTCCTAAGCTAAGTAAAACTAAAATCGTTGCGAGAAGGAGAGCCATGGAAGAACAACGTGCTACCAATGTAAGGAAGAATACAGTTGGTATGTAGGGGAAGTGAGAAAACCTTTAGTTTCACGCAGACCAACATAATTCAGAAACATACTCGTAAGAGAGCATAAATGTGAAAATTAGAGAGAGAAAAATAGAATAACAAATCAAAATTATTACTATGTAAGGGACAGAGAGATACCTTACATGAACACGATGTAGTGATTTTTCTTGCTCCAACTGTGTATACAAATCAAATAATGTTTTGAGTGAAGGGATCCTCCATCATTCTTAAATGAAAAAATGAGAAATCCAAAAAAAATACATAAAATATCGAAATAACCTAAATATGGAAGGATGCGAGGATAGGTTGTCATCCTCATATCCTTCAACAAAATTCTCTGTTTGAGAAAAATATTAAACCTGGATGGAAAGAAACCACATTATAAATTCAGATCATAAAAGGAAAATCTACACAGAAGGGAAAACTACAATTAGAATTAAATGTACAACAATGCCGTACAACAATGCCCAAAACTAGAAATAGAATAGGGGTAAGAAGGGTTGTGCCAAACCTCAAATGAGGAACTTAAACCGAGTTACAAAATTGCATGAAAACCTTAATGGGAAGAACACCAAAATAGGTTACACATTTCTCTGAGCCGTATGAGGGGAAATAACCTAGAATGGACATATGCAAGTGCCATGAATAGTATAAGGAGGAAAACCCGAATTGCAAGATAATGAACAAAATATAAAAAGAAAATCTTAGAAATAAATGGAACCAAGGAAAGCACATACTTTGTATAATACTCCAGAGTATTTAACCCAGAATGGTATGGGTAACACAGAGATTAACCAAAGCTATAATGAATATACCCAAATGAGTTTAAATTTATGAACATGACGGAAATGTACAACCCAGGAAATTAATAATCAACCCAGAATTTTAACAGAACAAGGGATATTCATTACTCTTTCCAATATATGCTATTAAAAAAAAATTAGCACTGAAACCAAAAGGAAAATAAAGGGGATTGTTCAATGATATGGTCAGTGTACTCTAATAACCAGGAATCGCATGAAAGTAACCAAGAATCGAACTCAATTGTGTATGTGTAGAATGGCCAATTACAAAGAAAACATTTAAATGTGATTTTACACATAAGATAATAGAGGTTCTAATACTTCGATTAGCCTCTCAAATATTCCGAAAGGAAGACTATAAATCAAATAGGGAGCAGAAATTTTGATCAAAAATAAATGTAAACTGATTAAATGTGAAATACGTAACCTAGCCTTCTGTAGGTGAAGGGAACATAAAACCCATAATCTAGATGATATCACAAATGTAAACCCCAGATTTAAATCCAACAAAGGATCTTAATTCAAGTCAATTGGGTAAAATATCATGTACAAATCATGCTACGGAGTATAGTGAAAAACCACTGACCAAACCCAGAATGTAATGGGAATTATATTTAACTTATGCACGCAAAAAATCAGAATTATGAACTTACCTCGTACTGAAGATAAGGGGCCAGAGGATTTCCACATTTAACTCAGTGATTTGTCACAATAATGTTGTGAGAAGTGTGAGAAGTATTACCCATTCCCAAAATGACCACGCATAGGATCTAGAAAAGGTTAAAACCTTCGTTACAAACCATAACCCTATCTATGTTTAATATGGGACTAAGGGTATAAAACATATACCATATTACAACTATAGCTATGTGAAATATTAGAGTTAGGTATGGAGTATAGGTTAACATATGTGAAAGTAGGTTAATGTATATATAGGTAGGTTAGCAATATTAATCTATGAATTTCTCATATAAAAAGATTAATGAGTTAGGAATCAACTTGCTAAGACATTATAAGTAAGAGTTTAGTAAGTGAGTAATGGTTAGAGAACCATAGTGGTTAGCACACATGAAGTTATTAAAATGATTTAGGTGGCAAAGGAGGGATAAAAATCAGTAAACTAGAAAAGTACATGATAAAAAAAAAAATGGGGACAGGACAGGTCATATGAGAGCCCAAGTTAAAAACATTAGGCTTATTGACCCCAACAGTGAAGATTCCATTGTCTATAAATTTTAATGGCATGGAAAAATTTTGTTTTAGAAAAAAGATCAGTTACATATTATGGTTCTTGAATCTTTTTGTACCTTAACAGACAATCCTTTAGCTGTGGTAAGGAATGAGTGCTTAAGACATTTATATAAATGTCTCACAGAAATATTGGTATTTGTTTAATCACCTTCATATTTTTATCATTAAACCCTCATAGATCAAATACAATGAATGTCCCACAATGCTATTATTTTTTGATATAGAATGGAATGATCAGAAGAACATGAAGGAAAGAAGCCCAAATTGATATGCTGATGTACGTAATATATCATCTCAAATTCAGAAGAATTATAAGAAAAGGAATAGTTAAAATGAAGGAACGCCTATTAAGGATTTTAACTCTTATTCACACAAGTAAAAAGAGACCTACAACTTCATTACTTAATTTTATTTAAAGACAGAAAGCACATAATGTAGACTGGAAGACATATCGATATCGAAAAATACTAGAATATTTCTTCTCATTCATTAATAATTTGAAATCTGAGTACAAAAATAGCAGTCTGAAGGTCCAAAACTCGAAACCTTTTCCTTTCTTTTCTTTCCCTTTAAATACAATAGAAAGTAATTTGTAACTGCTGCAACTAATCCTAACTGCGTCAACTACTTAGGAATTTGTCAAATTCTTATTACATGTCATCAAAATGTATTATTACAATTACATTCTATTTAAAAGAGGAAAATAACATAAAATATAAATCCTAATATATTTTTTGAATGTGAATTGATGACGTTGCTGCTGCGTTTCCTTGACTAGATGGTTTATCCTTCTTTGAATTGGAGGGGTCCTTTGGTAAATCTGCCATCTAGGCTCTGCATTTCTTCCATATCTCAATGTTTGTCTTAGGTGAATGGACCAGTTTGTGATATTCCAATCTAAAAATAGCGATTATGTTGAATGATGGCCTTTCTGCAAATAAAGTCTTCACTAACCATAGTAGCTAGAAATGTCTTTGAAGGAAATTGATCATTGTTGCTCCTTTAAGAACCCGAGTCTTTTCATGAGTACTATCTACCTTACATTTTGCAAACACTAGTAATGGTTCATATGAATCCCATGATAAAATACTACCTCCAAGACCCCAACATGATGGAAAACCTACTCTTGCTATTTTATCAAATAAATTATCAAACTGGTTCACTGCTTCCTTAAGCTCAATCAACTTCGTTTTTGTAGAATTCCTGCAATCATTCTTGACAATCATATTATTAATTTCCACAACATATAAAATCATGTCTTTAATTTCATTTTTTTCCAACTCTTGATCTGTTTTGGAATTAATGACATCAATGAATTTTCTTTCCCAAATGGCCCTATTAATTGTCTTTTGCTGGTTTGTCATGACTTGTTCTTCAAAATCCCTGATAATACTTCTTTCCTTTGCAAGAATAGTCAGAAAACCCAAAATTGGTTTCATTTCTACAATCATATCATTCCATATGATATCCTTAGCCTATATTAGAGATATATTTCCCTTCAATTTTTCTTTGAGATTTTTAATCTCAGCATCAACGGTGTGGTATTCTATTTTGTATTTACCGACTTCTCCTTCTGTGGCTTGTATGATATTTGTTGTTGTTTCCAAATCATATTGTGCCTTCTTTAGATCTCTCTCTGCCATCTGAAATTCAATGGTTAATAGAGATATTTGTGCTAATGGACCTTCATTACTAGATGGAAAAACAAAAGTACAATTATGATATTCGATGTGATTCTGCAATGGCAATGCAATTTTCTTTAGTTTGGTGATTTCTTCTTCCATTTGCAAAAGTTTCTAAAGAATTATTTCTTTCTCATTTTCTACCTCTGCAACCTCTGCTACCATGGAGTGTTCTCCTATAGGCAACTTCAACTTTTTCTTAACCATTGAGATTTCTGATTCGACACTTTGTAGAAGCTTCTGTATAGCACACTTGTCATTGGGATCTACCCCAATCTTCAAAATAATATTTTTCAGTTCTTCGTTTTGGATTGTCAAAGTCGTGGAATTTTCTTTCTCTAACTTCAATTGCTTGATCACTTTTCGAAGAATAATTTTAGCCTTGAGTGCCATTGAATTGGTTTTGGTTAGGTCATTTACAACCAGTTGACCTGTTTGGATATGTAGATTTACTTTGTCAAGTAAGGGAATTTTCTTCACATCTACAGTTAGATTCACAATATTGAAATTATTAGATGAACCAATATACATATCAGAGGGATGTGAAAGAGCAATCTTAAATTGATCCTTTTCAAGATCCATTGAAGTTAGAAGTCTTGTTTGATCTGGGTTATCTGGTACTCAGGTTGAGCCTCCATGCTTGCCTTCATTTTCTGATTTATTTCTGCAATCTGGGAAAACATTTGTTTAATTAAGGGCACTTGTTCCTAAGTGATTTCATGTCTGCCTGGTGAAGCAGTGACATTTTGTTCATCTCCCAGTTGTAATGAGAAGCTAGGTTGAGCATCTACAAAATCCTCACTGAGCTTTGTTGGCTTTTAAGTCCTTTGTTATTCATCCTCTAAATCAATCAATGCTTCTTTACCTATCTTATTTCACTTCTTTGATATGATTGGACTCTGTACATTTGAGCTCATTGAACCTGCAAAACCTTTACTTGCCATTTTTTCTATATTAGGTCTACTTTCATTAATGAATGTTGAATACCCATTTTCAATACTCCTATTAGAAATCACAGTCTTAGGGTCATAAGCCCAATTATCTACTAACAGTTGGTGCATTTCATATAACATATTAGAGGCTTCATCAATTGCTTCTCTCATATTAACTATAAAAGGACCAACAGTTATTGGTAACTTAAACATATGACCTTTCTTCATAGGCACAAAATGTATTTGATCCAAGTTTAAAATTTTCCCAGTGAAATCCAAAGCAAATAATATCATAGGCACAAATATAGGAAGCCTATAAAGTTCTACACCAGCTCCATAAAGCCTAATTTCATAATAGTCTTCAAAGACAAACCAATCACCAAACTTACAATTTGTACCCAACTGCAAGAACTCTTGAGCTTTTGGTAGAAAGAAAGGGGGAGTAATTCCATTCAAAATCTTATAGGAAGTAGACATGAAATGACTAGCAAAATAATAAAAACCACTATCATTATGTTCTTTCCTCACTACATCTTTCCAGAATACTACTGACTGCCTCTTCTTATTCATATCCATTATATTTAATCCCATATGCATGAATACTTCAACATTTTGATATAAAAAGAGGTAAATCACAAGAGAAGGAAACCTGAATGAACCCGTTAGTGATAAGCTTATGAGCGAAGAGTTGATAGCTTTTTTCCAATAAGATGGAATATCGAGCACCACTCTTGGCTTCATCATCAAGGACAACATTCCCAGATTTGATTTGTCCACTATACTGCCATCATCCTTTCCAAAAATATTTTCAATGCACCTGAGCACTGGTTTGACTTCTATATGAAAAACCTCCATCATGAATTATTTATTATCAGGTGTAGACTATTGTGCATCTGGCTTCAGGAAAAAGATAAATTGGTTAAACTCTTGAGCTGCAACACTATCATAATGCACCATAAAAGAATCATCAGTGAATTCGACATACGACTCTGACTCAGGGTAACACAGAGATTGAATAATTAATTGAGCTGAGACTTGCAGAACATTTTCCCCTTCACAATTCAGTAGATAAAATTTTCCAGGGTACATAACAGACACTAGCCAATACAAAAATTCTAGAAAAAGGTGTGTTATTGGGATGCATGCAAACAACACACCAGTTTTAACCATGGTGCTATAAATTGGAGAAGTTTTATCGTCTAGACAGACTTGCTGATAAAATTAAAGGTGGTCTAGAGAACAGACTGTATCTTGGATGTCCCTCTCAGTTTCAATGATCTGGATTTATGAAGGAACACAACAGAATAATAATATAACCATAAATACAGAGATGCAACGGAAATAACACTTCATTTCATTAATATCAAAGAATTGAAATTTTCTTACAGACAGAATGGAAATAAAACTAGCTAGGGCGCTAGTAGCTATCTCTGAGAAGAGATGTGGCAGCTACAGGTCTCTGAACTGAGTTACAATGAGGATTGAGGGCCTATTTATTATTTAGAAACAATGGGATATCTTGAACATCCAAAACCATAACCCTAGGAGATGAAGCACCAAAGCTATGGGCCCCGTTTGGGTAAATTGGTGTTTCAACTTCCGAGGGCATAACTTTGGCATACGATCTTCGTTTGACTCGTTCCATACCTCGTTAGAAATATCTATCCGAGGAATACAAATTTTTAATAAGAAACATCAGTCCATGGGCCCATGTTGCTCTCCTTTTTCCCAAAAAACATTGTTTACGGCCTCAAAATGGCTCCGGATGTTCAAGACCCGAAAAACTGCTAAAAATAGTAAGTTGTGTCGAAACTGAAAAACTGAAAGAGATAATGGTGGGGCCCCAGGTGGAATAGGTGGGTTACCACCAATATCCACCTGGATCATTCCTCTCCACTTAGGAAGAAATGGTCCCCATTGCGTTAAGTTCATCCATGAGATGAGAAAATTTCAGCTGAACTTGGTCCCTGGTGAACCACTTTCCTTGGTGCAGGAGTTGGCCATCTTTGACAACCCGATATAGTTGGATATTCTATTGGTGAGTGTTCTTGATTTGCATTTCCATGATAAAATATATGGTGGCTTGTTCCATGCAGTCCGGGTTTAACTCTGTTGGTGTGATTTGTTCTGTAATGTCAGAGGTGTCCAGTAGAGGTGGGAAATAAGGAAGAAGGCGATCCACATTGAATACTGGGTGCAGACCAAGGAATGGTGGAATACTTAAATCGAAGTCATTTTTCCCTACAGCCTTGGTGATGGTGTACAATCCATATCAGAGCGGACGAAGCTTGCGGTGGGGTTTAGTGAGGCGCTCCTTCTGCAAATGTAGCCATACTTTGTCACCCACCTAGAAGTTGTGTGGCACCTGGTGTTGATCATGGCGTTGCTTGTACTTGGCATTGGCTCTGTCCAATATATCATGAACCTGTTGGCGGATGTGTTGAATGTGCTTGATGAAGCTATTTGCTTTTTCAACTTCAGACTGGACATGATCTGAATCGACCTGAGTAGCTGCAAATGGCATGGCTACATCAATGGGACATAGTGGTTGGAATCCCAAGCCCACCTGAAAGGGGCTATGGCTGACTGAACTATGGAGAGCCCAATTATAACTATGTTGTACATAGGGGAGGCTCTCGTCCCATGTGTGTGGATGCTTTGAATTGTACGTGCGCAGAATGTGTACAATCATTCTGTTGACGACCTCTATCTAGCCATCTGTTTGGGGATGGAAAGTTGTGGACTTGGTGAGCTTTGTGTTGAACATTGACTAGAGGCTGGACCAAAATGTGCTGAGGAACCTGCTATCCTGATCTAATATGATAGACTGTGGGATCCCAAAGTGTACCCACACTCGTTCAAATAAGAGTTTAGGAGTGGCTTCTGCTGTGATATTCTTCTTGCAGGCCGCCATAATGGCCATCTTCTAGAATCTGTCAACAACCACAAAAACAAAGTCATTTCCATGCTTAGTGGAAGGTAGGCCCGACATGTAATCCATGGAGATGGATTCCCAAGGTCGACTAGAGGTAGGTAGTGGAGTATATAGGCCTTGATTCTTGATGGTCGGTTTGGCAATGGCACAAGCAGTGTAGGATCTGATGTGCTTCTCGACATCCTTTCGAAGGTTCGGCCAATAGAAATACTTCTGAAGTATTGCACCTGTTTTCTCGACCCCGAAAATCCCAGCAACTCGACTATAGTGTGCTTCCCATATCATCTTGGCACACTCTCTTGAAGGAACACAAAGGTGTTCCAGGTAAAATAAAAGTGCATCTTGAAGGTGAAATTTTGGAACTTGCGTACCCCCCAAGAGTGCTTTGTAAGCGTGGCCGAATTTTGGGTCACTCTCATAGAGAAGCATCCAATCAGAAGTCTCGTGCCCACAAGATTTGAGCACGGTGGTGAGCGCCATGATCGGTGGTTGGCTGAGGCAATCTGCAACATTATTGGTGCTACCTTTCTTGTACTTGATGTTCAAATGAAACTGTTGCAGATATGTTGACCACTTCTGACGGTGATCATTCTGCAAGTTCCCTTGTGTCTTTATGAACTATAGGGGTCGGTGGTCTCTGTGTATGATTGTTTACTTCCCCAAAATGTAATGTTTCCATTGTCGACAAGCTTGCACAATGGAATACATTTCTTTGTCATAAGTGGGATACTTACGAACTATGTCAGACAATTTCTCACTGTGATATGCCACTGGATGTCCCTGTTGAGTAAGAAATCCCCGAATAGCATAGTCAAAGGCATTTGTCTCAATCTCAAATGGTTGTTGCAAGTCTGGTAATGTAAGCACTGGGGAAGAACAGAGGCGATTTTCAATTTTGTAAACACCTTCTGTTGAGGTTCCGACCAAAATAATTTTGCTCGCACTCCTCCCTTGGTGACTTGACTCAAGGGCCAAGTGATATGAGATAATCCTACATGAACCTATGGTAGAAATTAGCAAGACCTAGAAAGCTGCAAAGCTCTGTTATAGTGGTTGGGGCTGGCCAATCCCGAATGACTTGGATCTTGGCTAGATCCACATGCACCAGCCTTTCATCAATAATGTATCCCAGATATTGAACCTGGGTCATGCCAAAAGTGCACTTCTCCAAATTGGTGCACAACTTGTGTTGCCGCAGTGTTTGGAGGACTTGTCGGATGTGGTGAAGGTGCTTTTCCCAAGTCTGGCTAAAGATCAGAATGTCATCCAAGTACACCACTACAAATGAGTTGGTGAATGGCCGCAATATGTCGTCCATAATCCTCATGAAGGTTGCGGGAGAATTCGTCAACCCGAAAGGCATGACCAACCATTCTAAAAGGCCTTCTTGGGCTTTGAAGGCAGTCTTCCACACATTGGAGGGTTCAATTGGTACCTGGTAATACCTAGACTTCAAGTCGATCTTGCTGAAATATTTTTCAGCTTTGAGTTGGTCCAGAAGGTCATCAATCTGTGGAATCAGGTACCTATTCTAGACAGTGATCTTGTTCAGTGCCCAATAGTCAATACAGAGTCTCCACGTCCCATCCTTCTTCTGTACCAACACGATCGGGCTCCCATAGGGCGATGAACTTGGTCGAATGTGACCTTTCTGCAGCAACTCCTGAATTTGCCTCTTGATTTCATCATTCTCTAGAATAGAGTGCCGATAGATTGGTCCATTGGGTAGCAGCGCACCTGGGGTCAAATCAATCGGGTGCTTGACCTAACAGTGTAGAGGAACCCTTGTGGGTGAGGTGAAGATGTCCCCATACTCCTCCACAACCTTATCCATTTTTTGTTGTCGTGCAGAGGAGCCCTATCTGGAGGTCGTCGCCACAGTCTTCTTCTTACCCTGGGGGTGGATCATCAGGAAAACAAATTTCCTGGTTTTGGAAATGAGCTTACTGCATTGTTTTGCAGTAACCAAAGAGATAGCAGTAGGAGATGGTACCTCTGGTATCCTGTACAGCTTATTTCCCAAAGTAACAATAACAGCGTGAGGCTGAGACTCATACACAGCATGATGCTTCCACAAGTATGGTTGTCCTAATAATACATCAGAAACATCAATAGGAGCAATGTCACATAATACCTCATCCGTGAAGGGCTTGATGCTATAGGGAAGGTGGCACTGCTGGCTGACGCAGAGATCTCGTCCATGGTGAAGCCACTCGATGGTGTATGGATGTGGGTGAGCTGTGGTTGGCAAGCCCAACCGCTTCACGGCATCTGCTGAAATGAGGTTCTTTTGGCTCCCATTGTCGACAATGAACTATACCGGGGAGCCCTTTACCCACATTTGGGAGTGGAAGAGACACTCCTCCTCCTCTAGATCTTCCGGTTCCTCCTTTTGGATCTTTGTATTGGAAATAGTGGCATTGGGTTCAGCATCAATAATCTGTTTCTATTTTTCATTCCCCTTGTCAGGTTCTGATTTAGAGTCTGAGCATGCATCTGACTCAGAAGCCTACATCTCGGCCACCAGTGACTGCTTGGCCCGACACTCACTTGTGTTGTGAGTGGAGCTCTTATGGAACTCACACCACTTTCCCGATCCTTTATTTGGCTTTGCGGTGTTGTTATTTGTTTGTGGCTTCGACAGGTTGTCTTGAGTCACCATGCCTTGGCTCTGTCCTTTGTTCTGCGGTTTGGGAGCACCTTTCCCTTGCTTTTTTATTCACATATCCAAAGTCTCGCTTCTTTTGATTGAATTTCTACTCAATCTTGGCAGCATACCGGTATGCCGTAACAAGCAAGGATATGTCAAGGAACTCCATTTCCTCCTGAATGTATCTGTGTAGATAACTGTGATACTTTAGCACCAAATGTTTCTCTGAATCTTTCATACCCAACTTGGTGCACAGGGTATGGAACAGATTCGTTAGCTCATGCACATCTTGATCCCTTTGTTGTCGCAGCGTGGTCCATTGTATGTACTTGTCCTCATAGCTCCCCATGGGATAGTATTGTTCCTTGATGGCATCTCAGAAATAATTCCAAGTGGGTACGACCGAGAACAAAGAGGGTTATGTCTCATCCTTTTTCTCACAGTGGGTTTCCCACCAATCCTTGACATGGGGGGCAGCTTTGAGGAGTGCAAAAATAATCTTCTCCTTATCGAAAAAGTCATGAACTGAGAAATATCCTTCTAATAGATTCAACCATATGTCTATGGCATCTGCATCTATTTGACCCTCAAATATGGGAATGTCAAAATTTACTTGTACCTTAAAAGGATTTGCACCTCCAGAGTGGCCGTTGGATGCAGATGTGCCGCCAGTGGGTAGTTGTTGAAGGATCTGGGAAAATTTATCCATAATCATGTTCTTTTGCTTTTCGAGGGCCTCCTCAAGCAATATTTTGATAGGATCTCTTGCTCCCTCATATTTATTTTTGTCCCCCATGGGCATCCATCGGGGTTTATGAGGCTGATCTTGAAAAGGTTCCTCCAGATCGAGCCCTAACTCCTTATAACCCGACCTCGTTTGGGGACATGCAAAGAAGGATCAACAAAAAGCAGACCGCTCTGATACCACTAATCCGGATTTATGCAGGAACGCAACAGAATAAACATATAACCATAAATACAGAGATGCAGTGGAAATAACACTTCATTTCATTAATATCAAAGAATTGAAATTTTCTTACAGAGAGAATTGAAATAAAAGTAGCTAGGGAACTGGTAGCTATCTCTGAGAAGAGATGTGGCAAATATAGGCCTCTGAACTGAGTTACAATGAGGCTCGAGGGCCTATTTATTATTTAGAAACAATGGGAGATCCTGAACAGCCGAAACCCTAACCCTAGGAGATGAAGTGCCAAAACTATGAGCCCCGTTTGGGTAAATTGGTGTTTCAACTTCCTAGGGGTGTAACTTTGGCATACGATCTCCATTTGACACATACCATACCTCGTTAGAAAGATCTATTCGAGGACTACAAATTTTGAATGAGGAACATGGGTCTATGGACCCATGTTGCTCTTTGTTTTCCCAAAAAACGTCGTTTAGGGCCTCAAAACGGCTTCAGAAGTTTAGGACCCGAAAAACTGTTAAAAATAGTAAGTTGTGCCGCAAATGAAAAAATGAAAGAGACAATGGTGGGGCCCCAGGTGGAATAGGCAGGTGACCACCAATATCCACCTGGATTAGTCCATGAGAGGAAAGTGACTGGAAGAACCTGAAAGGGATGGATGCTTGGCCATAGTTTAGCTTGGGTTGATAGACAATCAACAAGGTGGCGAACAACAGAGAAAGACAGCACGGACACAACTTCAAACACAAACTAATAACAATAACCTTAGAAAAATTAGAATCCTTCTTAAATAGGTGGCATGGGCTTAAGAATTAAATGTTGATGAGGCGCACCAAAAGACCCTTTAAAGTACTCTGACGTGGACCACATCTGTCAACAACCACCTGCATAGGTCTTTGCGAGAAGTCTCAAAGTACGGAGAGCTCGTCAGGTTCATGCCCCTGCAGTGACTCTTGACCATTGATCTGGATCAGCCCCGCAGTCAACAGGTTCAACTGCGGAGGCACCCTCCTCGTTAACTCACACGCTGAAAGTGCCCGCGGTTTGACACTTTTATTCCCTATTTTATAAATCGTTGGATCCCACTCCATAAGATGCTTGCTTTTTAATATGTGCGTTGGGACCCACTTCCACAAAGCTTAAATTATTAACTTTAAACTGTAATGCAACAAATATTGCATTCTTATGCCAAATTATATGAATATTTATACTTTAACATATATTTTGACAATTTTCTATTTTTTCTATTTTAAAATAAAATAAAATAAAATAAAGGATATCGCAAATGAGCCACAACATCTGGCTCCACCTGGAGATAGTGTTTTTTTCCACGAAACACTAAGAGCCGCAGATTAGTGCCTTCACTTCGGGCATGTAGTCAAATGTTGTTTGATGAAAAATGTACAATGAAGGATACCAAATATGTACAATGATGAACCATAAAACTTCAATGCTAGAAGTAATGTTTTAAGTACTTCCCATTTATAGGTAGCTGTACCGTTTCTCCATCAAGATTCTCCAGCATGAAAGTGTTTTTTGATATTGCTTCAATAATCCTTTATGGGCCATACCAGAGAGGATCAAAATTACCATGCTTTCCTTTTTCTTCTCTTCTGGTATCCCACCTTAATACCAAATCTCCAGTTTGAAAAATAATCTCCTTTTCTTTTCGATCAAAAATGGACTTCATCCTTTCTTCATAGGTGACCATGTTTTCCCTGAATTTATTCCTGATCTCACTCAATTCTATCACTTTATTTAGTCTTATTATCAATGCGTTAGGTTCTTCTTATGCTTCTTGAAGAAAAGAGATTACTGGTCTAGCTAGCTGAGTGGGAAAAAAAGCTTGAGTACCATATACCAATTCATAAGGAGAGTTATGAGTAGATCTTCTAGTAGTCACTTTTACTTCTCAGAGAGAAAATATCAACTTTGAATCCCAGTTGTTCTTCTTATCATTAATTGTTTTCTTCAAAATATTAACCAATGTATTGTTGGAAGATTCAGGTAGCCCATTCCCTTGAGGATGATATGTTGTAGAATGAGACAAAATGACATTATATGTTTGAAAAAAATTAATCAATATGACTGAGTTGAATACCTGAGCATTGTGTGTTACAATCTTGACTGGAAATCCAAACCTGCTGAAGATTTTCTCTTCCAGAAACTTCATTACCACTAGATCATTTGCTTTTCTGGTAGCTATTGCCTCCACCCACTTCGTAAAATAATCAGTGGCAGTCAGAATCCACTTGAACTACCCACTTGATGGCGGATTAATTTTTCCAATGAAATATAATCCCCATTGTCTAAAGGGTTATTCAAAAAATAGAGGGAGAAGAGGTAAAGGAGCTAACCTTTTCTTTTTTGCAAACAATTGACATTTTTGGAAACTTCTAAGCACTTTGTCTACATCAGTAAACAAGGAAGGCCAGTAAGAACCTGATTTCATAATGTTATCAGGAGTAACTTTCCAGCTATAACGACCATTGTTAGTGTCGGTATCTTCATCCCTTAGTCAGTGATCAAATTCTCTTGTTGCATTTGCATATTAGGTGTCTCACTCAGTCAGCTGCATTCCATTAGGAGCATGGATCATCTAATGGTAGTGGCTTGTTGTTGATTTTTCCCTCATGTCCTTTACCTTCTAGCCCATTTCCATTCATCAAGATCATCTGCACTCACTTTTTTTCTTTAAATTTGCAAGAGTCATTTCTAAGGTTTTCAGTCCCACTAGGTCTAGGGTTTCATCAACAAGGTCTTCAAAATGTCCAATAATAGTCAGCAGGCGCATGAGGAGGTCAAATAAATTTCCAGTACCAATAAATTCTATTATCATATGCTCAAAAAAACATATTATTTTAGGTTTTTATGTATAAATTGATGTAATTTCAGTTCTCTCATATGTAAATAACATCAATAAAAACCCCGATCACCTTCCCAGGCTTCAATAGCTCCATCCCCTGCAAGGAAAACAAAAATCAAGTCATTCAGTTCATCAAAGGCATAAATAAGGTAAACTACCCAAAAAACAGAGTTGAAAAAAGCTTATTTGCATTCAAAAGAGAAAGATTTAACAAGAGAAATTTTTGTTGAAAAAAGGAGCAAGGTTGAATGAAAACTGGGAAAAATTAAAGTGCCTATCGCATTGGGTGAGAGGCGTGGGGCATTAGAGGATTTCACTCATTTTTGGTCAAAAACTCTGTTTTTCGCCTAGTTTTTTTACAGTTTGACTTTTTCCTTCTAGTTGTCAAACTGATGATGTAATTAAATGTAACATGATGGATTTTGATGTAATTTTACTAAATTTTCACTCATAGGGGTAGATTCATCCTTCAAAAATTAATTTTCAACTGAATTAATCAGTTTCATAGTTTTTAGAGCAAGTTGTTCCACTCCCTACTTTCTAGTTCTCAGTTTAGATTTTGTTGGAACAACTCCTAAACTTGTGAGCTCAACCCCTAGAGGTTGGGATGAGTTATTGTTTGTCTATATCTTATGGTTTTTCAGTCATTAGGATGGTTGGAATTTTGGGAATGCTTTGAGCACCATTGTACATTCATCTCTACAGTTTGGCAAAGGAATAGATCAAGGTTTGCAGCACTCTATGGGATTCATGTGGCATTTTGCTTTGATAGTGCGTTTCTCTCTGTAAATGTAAGTCTATTGGTGTTTTATCTATACCATTTTCTCTCTTATTTCTTATTAACTTAAACCAACAAGGATAAAGGTATAATTCATTAAAATTTGCAGTGCTCTACCTAGGGTTTGTTTAATTTTCTATGTTTTCAGCTGTTTGAAGAGGATCCCTGAAGGTTTCTTGCCCTCTTAAAATCCTCACATGTCTCAACTCTCCATTTATTTTAAATTGAAGTGTCAAATCAATTTCCTACCTTGCCCCATTCAGATCTCTGCAAAATTGAGCCTCATTCCCCAGACCCAAATTTTCCTTTCCTCTTGAGCCAACAAAATATCATTAAAAATCAATCAAGCTCATTTTCACACATACCTAGCCTAAAATCAGTTTTCATTTAAGTCATCTCAGGCCTAATTGATCATTTTTTGCTGAGATTGACAAGGAGAGAGCCCTCTTCCAATATAGTAGGGCTAGTTACCAAGTTAAGCATGGTTTGATGTTACCCTAAATTCTGCCTTTCTCAGCCTGAGGTATATTTAGGCCATAACATAGTGGTGACCATACTGGGGAAGAAATTTTTTTTGTTTGCTTTATAAACTACAGACGGGGCCTGAAGTTAGCTAGGTAGACTTCGAAACGCTCTTTCTTTGCATTAGCGAAAGTAGATGAATGTTGCTTCATTCAATCTCCGGTCTAGTTTATGAACTGAACATCTGGTTTCCTCAATAAGATCTAATCAAGTTCAGATCTAATTGTTGATGGTGGACAACGATTAGACATCAGAAGCATGAAATCATTCACCTGGAGACTCTAAATCAGTTTGGAGATCAGATCCAAGGACTCCACTGGAGGATGAACCTGACCAGCAGAAACATTAAAGGACAATAAGGAAAGATCAGGTATTCAAGTTGGAATTTCATCCAAGACATTTTGTTCTTTGTCATAAATTATTTCTTCTCTTTTCCCGAGAATGTCAAGAAGGCTTTGCAAATTATATTGCATTTGAGAAAATATGCTTGGCCTGCATTTGATTTCTTCCCTTTGAAGATTGTGAATACCAAAGATTTGCATGCTTTTGAGCTTGATCAAGACCTTTCTTCCGAATCTTGTGATGACCATCTTCAAACTGATGAACCTCAAGAGACCAAGAATGATTCTTCAGCATTTGTACATACCCTATACCTTGTAAAATTCCAAATCGATACAAGCCTCTAATTTTACCTCCTATATCCCATGCTTTCCCTAAAAATCATGACCTATATCTACCAAGATTTGATGGTGAACGTGACAACATCACTGCTGAGAGACATGTTCTGAATTTTGAGTCTTTTCTTGACCTTTTTGAAGTTGATGAAGAGGATTTCAGTATTAGGCTTTTTTCTCTTTCTTTACAAGGAAAAGTCAAGAGTTGGTTCAAAACCCTGCCTGATGCGAGCATCTCAGATTTCCAGAAGTTCGTCAAAGTTTTCCTCAACAGGTGGGTGGTCAGACAGAACCCTTTCTTGATTATATACGAGCATAACTAGCGAAAAAGACTGCCAAGAGAGACAGTACAACATTTTTCTGCCAGATTTAACCAAGTTTATTATTCAATGCCAGTTAATATAAGACCTCCTCTTAGACCTGGTCTCTTTCACTACCTGGGTGCATTTGATCCAGAAATGGAGTTTCAGCTGAGAGAAAGGAACTCAGAAACACTTGAAGAGATAAAAAATAGTGCAGTAGATGTAGAAGCTCATTTACTGATCCGAAGGGCAAAGTTGAAGGAATAAGAGATGAAAAACATAGATCCGAAGGAATCGACATCTCTAGAGGTAAAACTTGACATTTTGATAAGTGCAGTGGAAGTGATGATGCAGAGGATCATCACAAGGAATTAGTATAATGTTCAAGCCCATGGCTCACTGATTGAAGAAGAACAAGTTGATGATCCAAAACATTTTGTTTCTTATCCCAGTTGTCATAGATCTGATAATGATTGTTTTATAAATCATCTTGGAGAAGAGAGAGCTGTTGATATGACATGTATGCCTGATGATGTGTTTTATACTGATGATTTGCCTCAGTTTGATCAATATAACGACGATTATGTTCTCCAAATAGAAGTTAATCTTGCAGAAAAATCAGCAGCTAGTTTGTGGAAGGAGGAATTTCACTTTCAGCAGCTCGAGTATAGTGATCAACCGATGCATATCAGCTATGACACTGACGAGGAAAGTGCAGAAAATTTTGAGGTAAGTGACGGATGTTTTCCTTTTTGTTTTGATTAATTTCAGTTCATTAGAGACAACTTCCATGCAATCAGAAATCAACTATAGACAAGTCTTGATTTCGACCATCTTGAGGGCAATAAAAACCTTGTTCAAGACTTCTCATATCCAGATTTGTAGCCCCTGAATGCCATTGATTGTCAAGTTGCAGATGAGGACTTGCAAGATGGCACATATGATCAAATGATACAAGATGATTCTGTACCATTTTGTTTTGAATCATTTCATTTTTTGAAGGGTAAATTGCATAGTATATCTTCAAATGAGGAGCCTGTGGGAAATCATGTAATCTCATCGGAACCAATAGAAAATGGGTTGCAGCAGTCTTTTCAAGTTTTTCACGATCCAATAGCTGATGTGTTGGATGATTTCTGCAGACAAATTCTTTCTCTATTGACTATATGTGAGCTTCAAATGTGTATTGATACAAGCTTGATCCGGTAGCCAGTTTCTTTGTCATTTTTAGCAGGAGTCTCGTCACAAAGCTCAAAAAAAAGTTTTCATTCATGGTATGAGAAGAAGTGAAGTAATCCATTGGATGAGCTAAGTCCTAGTGTGCATGATCTTCAAGATCCTTATGCAGTGTTTTTGGAGGCGGATAGAGAATCTGTAGTATTCAACGGATCTGTTCACAAGTTTTCATGGGAGTTTCCTTTCAGTAGTTCTCTCTTGTTGTTCATAAGCAAGAACTTGCAGAGAATTCAAACATTAGCTGGAATACTTACCTGGTTGCATTGGTTGATTCATTTCACTTGATCAGGTGATGAATGGAACAACTAGAGTAGCTTGTATTGAATAAGCTTCATATTGAACATCTTTTCCAGTTTTTCGGTTGTGTTTAAGTATCGAGTCAGTTTTTAATTGAATGAGATTCAATTTGTGTCGTTAAGTCAACAGTTTTCAGTCATGCATTTCAGTTTGAGTTTTTTATTCCATTTCCCAATGGACGAAGGCACTACCTGCTTTCCCAAAGATCTGTACTTCTTGGCACCTCCAAGGAGCTACCATCCCCATTGGAGCCAATGTTAGTGTCGGTATCTTCATCCCTCCGTCAATGATAAAATTCTCTTATTGCATTTTCATATTAGGTGTCTCACTCAGTCAGCTGCATTCCATTAGGAGCATGGATCATCTGACAGTAGTGGCTTGTTGTTGATTTTTCCCTCATGTCCTTTACCTGCTAGCCCATTTCCATTCATCAAGATCATCTGCACTCACTTTTTGTCTTTAAATTTGCAAGAGTCATTTCTAAGGTTTTCAGTCCCATTAGGTCCAGGGTTTCATCAACAAGGTCTTCAAAATGTCCAATAACAGTCAGCAGGCACATGAGGAGGTTGAATAAAGTTCCAGTACCAACAAATTCTATTATCATATGCTCAGAAAATGTATTTTTCCTCAAAACCCTGTTTTGAGGAAAAACAGAGTATTTTAGGTTTTTATGTATAAATTGATGTAGTTTTAGTTCTCTCATGTGTAAATAACATCAATGGCAACCCCGGTCACCTTTCCAGGCTTCAGCAGCTCCATCCCCTATAAGGAAAATAAAAATCAAGTCATTCATTTCATCAAAGGCACAAATAAGGTAAACTTCCCAAAAAACAGAGTTGAAAAAAGCTTATTTGCATTCGAAAGAGAAATTCGTGTTGAAAAAAAGGAGCAAGTTTGAATGAAAAATGGTAAAAATTAAAGTGCGCGGTGCATTGGGTGAGAGGCGTAGCACATTGGAGGATTTTACTCATTTTTTGTCAAAAACTCTGTTTTTCGCCTAGTTTTTTTTACAGTTTGACTTTTTCCTTCTAGTTGTCAAACTCATGATGTAATTAAAAGTAACATGATGGATTTTGATGTAATTTTACTAAATTTTCACTCATCGGGGTAGATTCATCCATCAAAAATTAATTTTCAACTGAATGAATCAGTTTCCTAGTTTTTAGAGGCAAGCTATTCCACTGCCTACTTTCTAGTTCTCAGTTTAGATTTTGTTGGAACAGATCCTAAACTTGTGAGATCAAACCCTAGAGGCTGGGATGAGTTATTGTTTGTCTATATCTTGTGGTTTTTCAGTCATTAGCATGGTTGGAATTTTGGGAATGCTTTGAGCACCATTTGACATTCATCTCTGCAGTTTGGCAAAGGAATAGACCAGGGTTTGCAGCACTCTATGGGATTCATGTGACATTTTTCTTTGATAGTGTGTTTCTCTCTGTAAATGTAAGTCTACTGGTGTTTTATGTATACCATTTTCTCCCTTATTTCTTCTTAACTTAAACAAACAAGGATAAAGGTAGAATTCACTAAAATTTGTAGTGCTCTACCTAGTGTTTGTTTAATTTTCTATGTTTTCAGCTGTTTGAAGAAGATCCCTGAAGGTTTATTGCCCTCTCCAACTCCTCACCTGTCTCAAATATCCATTTATTTTAAATTGAAGTGTCAAATCAATTGCCTACCTTGCCCCATTCAGATCTCTGCAAAATTGAGCCTCATTCCCCAGAGCCAAATTTTTCTTTCCTCTTGAGCCAACAAAATATCATTAAAAATCAATCAAGCTCCTTTTAACACATACCTAGCCTAAAATCATTTTTCATTTAAGTCATCTCAAGCCTCATCGATCATTTTTTGCTGAGATTTACAAGGAGATAGCCCTCTCCCGATCTGGTAGGGCTAGCTACCAGGTTAAGCGTGGTTTGATGTTACCCTAGATTCTGCCTTTCTCAGCCTAAGGTAGATTTAGGCCATAACAGCCTCCACACAAAATTTCATGGTATTATTTGATAACTTCCATTGACTCCCCCTTTCTCAAACACAACAACAAAATACCAGTAGGATCCCTCCAATATAATTTAGCATCATTTATAACATAAGGTTGAGCTTTGAGTTTAAGAGCTCTGTACTTTGTTCTATTTATTGAGGGTGGACAAGAGAAAAATCACAAGTAGTGAATAATATACTTATACCAATCATAGAAAAGAAATTTTCATTTAATTGCTGACTTTGTGCTATTTTGACTTGTTTCATCAACATCTACATCCAAACATGCAAGCAGATTAATTCCTAGAGCTTGAAATTTTGATTTTGTTAGCATCTTTTCCAAGCCCTAAACTTGCACCAATTTAATAGGTTTAATGTATAAGTCATACTCCTTGACTTTCGAAATCCACTTTCCTCTTTTTCCTTGGACATCACTTTGAACTAACACATCTTTTACAGCTAATTTAGGTACATATGCAACTATTTGAGATTGTAGAACATAAGTTCTAAAGACTTCCAATGCTTTAACTAATGCATATACCTGTTTCTCCAAGATATTGTATTTGAGTTCTGCATCTCTGAGAACTTTATTGAAAAATGCCATAGGTTTCTCTTTTCCCTCTTCATTCTTCTGTAGCAAGTAAACAATTATAGTAGAAGGTGATGCAGATGGAAATATTTGGAAAGGCTTTTGATAATGTGAGCTGATTAAAACACGAGCCTCTTGAAGAGATTCTTTGATCCTGGCAAGAAACCTCTTTCATCTTTGTCCAATTTTACTTAAGCATTTTTTCTTTAGCATATCTTTTATGTTTCTGACAATCTCAGCATAATTTGGGAAAAACCATCTCAGGAAATTGATTTTTCTTAGAAATCTCTGGATATATTTCTTACTTCTAGGCAACGGAAATTTTTGTATAGCTTCAACTCTTGTTGCATCAATTTTCACCCCCTGATTAGAATATATATGTCCCAATAACTTACTTTCTTCCAAATCAAATAGTGATTTCTTGGGATTCAATGATAATCCAAAATTCTTGCATTTCAGGAAAGCCTTTTGCAAATGCTCCAAATGCTCATCATCAGAACCTAAAAAAATAGTCACATCATCCAAATGTATGGCTACAAATTTTTCACCCAAAAATGCTATGTGCATTAGCCTTTGGAAGGTAGCCCCTGCATTCATGAGACCGAATGGCATCCTAGTATACATGAACGTTCCCCAAGGTATGGTAAAGTTGTTTTCTTCTGATATTCCTTTTCAACAGCCACCTGGTTGTACCGAGAGAAAACATCAACCATAGATAATCTATAAGCTCCTATGAATTTTTTTAAAACACAATCCATATTTGTCAAAGGATAGTTGTCTTTTAGAGAAGCTCTATTGAAGTTCATGAAATCAACACATAACCTTATCTCTCCATTATTCTTCCTCATAGGAACCAGATTAGAAACCCAGTCTGAGTATCTAAGTGAGACTATGATTTTTTCTTGCAACATTTTCTTCATCTTCTTTTCAATTGGGGCAAGGAGGAGTGGATATATCTCCCTAATATTCTTCTTGTGAGGCTTAAATCGATCCTTCAATGGTATCTTACGCTGAATAATATCCAAATCATATGTTTTCAAATCATCATAGTACCATGAAAATACATCCATATACTTATGGAAAAGATCAGTATACATTTCTTTATAATTTATAGGAACTCCTTTGAATAAATTGACCATCTTGGGCTCCTGCTGAGTTCCTAGATTACAGTCCTCTATCTCACTTTCTTAATAAACCTTCTTTTTATCCAGTGCTACATCATTTGCATAAAATAGCCTTTCAAGAGGAACCAAACCTCTAGGTAATACATTGTCTTTCAATTGTATTATCTTCTTATTACCTATTGATTCTTTAAGGTTTTCCAAGCCTTCATTCTGATTAGTTTGCTCACTCTCCTGATTTATTTCACTATCCTCAAAGTTTGCAATAATTGTTGGAAAATGATTGATCTTCTCATCATCTTCGAAAACCTGCCAGTGTCTAATATTATCAAGGATTGGGGGTCTATGCCTCAACTTAATCTCATATCTCGATGTAGGATTTATTGGTGGCTTAAATGTACTGGCTGCAACTACCAATGAATCTTCCATTATGTTTTCCTCTCTTGGAATGAATTGAAGATACAAAGCGTCAAAAATAATTTCGAATCAGGTCCCATACTTCATTCCTATATGACCTCAATCTTGGATGTTTAGTTTGACACAAATTTTTAATTTGTCTTATAATAAATTTAGAATCACAAAAAATGGAGATACATTGAATTCCAATTGTTTAGCAGTTTGAAGACACAATATTAATGCCTCATACTCAGCTACATTATTTTTTGATTCAAATTCAATCTTAAAATAAAAAGGAAAAAGTTTACCTTTTGGAGAAATCAGCAAAAATCCAGCTCCCATGCCATCCTTATAATAGGCACCATCAAAATAACACTTCAAAATTTTATTTGAATTCAACTCCTTATGTACAATTCCTGAGGAGAGTTTCTTCTATGAGTCTTAAACAAATTATGCATCTTCGTGCAGCATAAAACAAGAGAGATCTTCCTTATCTTGGCCATAGATAGAGGAATTTCCTGCATCTTTCTTTGTGGTAGTCTTTACAAATATTGTTTCTCTGTATAACCTCCTTTCTTCCCCATTAAACACAATAATGACAGCATATGTGAAGTCCAGCTTTAAAACATCTCCAAGCTTTTCTCCCCAAGATCTAGGCAAAATCATACCAAATCTGGCTGGAATACTACTACATCCATCTTAATACTCTTGGCTGGAATTTGGGCTAGAGAAACCACCATTCATTTGATAAGCCCAACACACTTCACCCTTTTTTAGTCAAATGAATAAAGGTATCTATAGGGCTTAGTGATTTTTAAATCAATTCTTTCATTACAGATAATGGCATAAGATTATCTGATGCACCGAAATCTAACATACAATTATGCAGAATGAAATCATGAAGAAGCACTAATATATAAAATGGAGGAACAGAAGAATCTACCTCTTCCACATGTGGACCAAAAGTGACCACTGATTTTTCTTCTTGTAAATTCATAGTATCACCAATATCATCAGATTGAGAAAGATTAATAAATTTTGTAATTTCCTTCTTGTAACCAAGTGCCTTATCTAACTCAAGCAAGGGTACTTGAATTTTGATCTTTTCTAATTCTTTGAACAGACTAAAAGCTTGATTATGTTTAATAATATTCTCAGGTTCTTCTTGATTCTTGTTAGAATTAGCATTTTTCTCAGGTACAACAACAATATTCTCAAAAATATTAGAATCAATAGACTTATTCTGGGAACAGTCACCTTCTTTTTCATTTTAATTCACTGAATTCATAGGTTTTTTCCTCTTGTTTGATTGTTTTATTGAGTTCTTTGGTTGCAGAGCTGCCATTCAAGAAGGAACTAACTCTGGCTCTTTTTCCTCATCATCCTTAGTTCTTAATCTCTTTTTTGATCTTAAGTCACACTTCTTATGCAGTTCTGCTTGTATAAAATCAGTGAATTGTTTATAATAGTCATCCATTTCTTCCTCATCAAATGACACATTAGCTTGTGTGAATTCTTCCTCACATTTCTCTTCTTCCTCATCATCTTTCATATAAACAATAGATATTTGATCTTCAACCTCTTTCTTATCATCCTTAGCAGACTGTGAAGGTGATGCTTCTATATATAAGGATGCTTGAACTTGACCATGATCTCTCATTTCCCTCTGCAAAATCTGCAAGGGCTGCTTTTAAATCGTGGATTGAAAACCCCTCTATTTTTCTGTGAAGGTTCCTTATTGTCTAATTACATCTTCACTAATTTATTTGAAAATTTATTCATGACTTTAGTCATGTCATCAATCCTTTGATCCTGTGATTAATCTTCTTTATCCTTACCTTATCTTGAACTGACTTATTTTCCTATGTTTTTCCAGCAATAGTCATGTTAGCTTCAATATCTAAAGCATCTATTTGGATTTGTTCAAGAGTAGAAGATCTTCTCTCTATCAAAGTGAAACTAAAATTTGTTACAAATTTCAAAACAAAAGAAACTCTTGCTCCAACAAGATGTGGTTTCATTTTTGCAGGAAAAATATTATACAATTTGTTAAATCTTTTAATGAAATCATTCATGCTTTCTTCAGAATTTTTCTTAATATCATTAAATTATGTCAATGAATAACCATGATCTCTCTTTTCACCCCATATTTGGATAAATTATGTTTATAATTCATCCCAATTATTAATTGAGCCTTTTGGCAATCCTTCAAACCATTTTCTTGCCTATCCATTCAAAGACTATACAAAAAACCTCTTTACTACATCAATATGTTCAACATTTAATTTTCAGCAAAAGTGAAAAACAAAGGCAAGTGTTGTTCTGCAGCTACTTCATCTTCACCAGTAAATCTAGGAAGCAACTTAAGGTATTCCCTGGGCATTGCATTCATATGTTGTGGAATATCTAATGGTGCATATCTATTTATCAAGAAAGCAGGGATAGGGGCTGCCATGTTTATGCCTTGATTAACTGCTCGTTGAGTAGATGGGGTTTGTATACCAGTTGTTGATGTGAATGGATGAGATGAAACAAATTATATGGGAAGGGGTTGATGAACAATAGCAGAAGAACTGGCAACTATATTAGGATGAGCTTCTATAAATGTGAATGAAATAGACTGAAAATATTATTCTTCTAAATTTGGTTCTTGGAAATGAATAGGTGGGGACAAGGATTCTTTTTCTGAGAAAATAAGTTTCTGGGAAATATCCTTGGATGAGAGGTTATGGGAACTATTGCTTCGTGCAAGAAATGTAGCATCAGGTGTAGAAAGTGTTGTTGATTTCTGGCCTTTTTTAGAAACCATATTTTTAGGATCTAACAGAATAGGAGCTTTCTGTTGAGAGGTATCTGACCTCATATGAGCCCTTTTATATGCTAGAATTATGAAATAAAGACACAACCTGATACTTCCTCCTCTCGGAAAAACCAGAGGAAATATGAACAAAACCCAGGGAAAGAACTTCACTTCTTCATCCCCGGCAACGATGCCAAAAAATGGTGTACCTTAAGAGAAAATCCCTTAGCTATGGTAAGGAATCATTGCATAACACATTTATATAAATGTGTCACATAAAGATTCGTATTTGTTTAACCACCTTCATATGTTTATCATTAAACCCTCAAAGATCAAATACAATGAATGTCCCATAATTATATTATTTGTTGATATAGAATGGAATGATCAGAAGAACATGAAGGAAAGAAGCCCAAATCGATATGCTAATGTACATAATATATCAACTCAAAATTTAGAAGAATTATAAGACAAGGAATAGTTAAAAGGAAGGAGCGCCTATTAAGGATTTTAACTTTTATTCACACAAGTAAAAAGAGACATGCAGCTTCATTACTTCATTTTATTCAAAGACAGAAAGCACATAATGTAAAGTGGAAGACATATCGATATAAAAAAATATAGTAATATTTCTTTTCATTCATTATTCATTTGAAATCTGAGAACAAAAATTGCAGTCTAAAGGTCCAAAACCCGAAACCTTTTGCTTTCTTTTTTTTTCTCTTTAAATACAATAGAAAGAAGTTTGTAACTACTGGAACTAATCCTAACTTCTTCAACTACTTAGGACTTTTTCAAATTCCTATTACATGTCATCAAAATGTCTTATTACAATGACATTCTCTTTAAAAGAGGAAAATAACATAAAATATAAATCCTAATCTATTTGTTGAATGTGAATTGATGACGTTGTTGTTGCGTTTCCTTGACTGGTTGGTTTATCCTTATTTGAGGTCATGGGGTTCTTTGGTAAATTTTCCATCTAGGTACTCCATTTCTTCCATATCTCAATGTTTGTCTTAGGTGAATGGACCATATTGTGATATTCCAATCTAAATGAAGTGATTCTGTTGAATGATGGCCTCTCTCCAAATAAAGTCTTCACTAACCACAGCAGCTGAAAATATCTTTGAAGGAAATTGATCATTGTTGTTCCTTTAATAACTTGAGTCTTTTTATGAGTACTATCTACCTTACTTTTTTCCAACACCAGTAATGGTTCATAAGAATCCCATGATAAAATACTACCTCCAAGGCCCCAACATGATGGAAAACCTGCTGTTGCTATTTCATCAAATAAATTATCAAACTAGCTTACTGCTTCCTTAAGCTCAATCAAATTCTTTTCTGTAGACTTCTTGCAATCATTCTTGACAATCATCTTATTAATTTCCACAAAATATAAAATCATGTCCTTAATTTCATTTTCTTCCAACTCTTGATCTATTTTGGAATTAATGACATCAATGAATTTTCTTTCCCAAATGGCCCTATTAATTGTCTTTTGCTTGTCTGTCATGAATTGTTCTTCAAAATCCCTCATAATACTTCTTTCCTCTACAACAATAGTCAAAAAGCCCAAAATTTATTTAAGTTCTCCAATGATATCATTCCAGATGATATCTTTAGCCTATATTAGGGATATATTTCCCTTTAATTTTTCTTTGAGATTTTTAATCTCAACATCAACAGTCTGGAAATCTATTTCATATTTATTGACTTCTCCTTTCGTGGCTTGTATGATATTTTTTGTTGTTTCCAAATCAACTTGTGCCTTTTTTCGATCTCTCTCTACCATCTGTATTTTAGTGGTTAATTGAGATATTTGTGCTAATGGATCTTCATTACTAGATAGAAAAACAAAAGTACAAGTATGAGATTCAATTTGATTCTACAATGACAATTCAGTTTGCCTTCGTTTGGTGATTTCTTCTTTCTTTTGCAAAATTTTCTGAAGAAGGTTTTCTTTCTCATTTTCTACCTCTGCAACCTCTGCTGCCATGGAGTGTTCTCCTGTAGGAAACTTCAACTTTTTCTTCACCACTGAGATTTTTGATTCAACACTTTGCAAAAGCTTCTATACAACAGACCTATCATTGGGATCTACCCCAATCTTCACAATAATTTTTTTGAGTTCTTCGTTCTAGATTGTCAGAGCCCCAGAATATTCTTTTTCTAAATTTAATTTCTTGATCACTTTTCCAAGCATATTTCCAGCATTGAGTGCCATTGCATTGGATTTGGTTACATCATTTACAATCAGTTGACCTGTTTGCATATGTATATTTACTTTGTCAAGCAATGGAATTTTCTTCACATCTATAGTTAGATTCACGGTATTGAAATTATTAGATGAACAAATAGAAATATCAGAGGGATGTGAAAGAGTAACCTTACATTGATCCTTTTCAATATCCATTACAGTTAGAAGTATTATTTGATCTAGGGTTATCTGGTACTCAGCTTGAGCCTCCATGCTTGCCTTCATTTTTTGATTTCTTTCTGCAATCTGGGCAAACATTTTTTTTAATTAAGGGCACTTTTTCCTGAGTGCTTTCATGTCTTCTTGGTGAAGCAGGGACATTTTTCTCATTTCCCAATTGTAATGAGAAACCATGTTGAGCATCTACAAAATCCTCACTAAGATTTGTCCTCTTTTCAGTCCTTTGTTCTTCATCCTATGAATCAATCACTACTTGTTTACCTCTCTTATTTGACTTCTCTCATATGATTGGAGTCTATACATTTGAGCTTAATGAACTTGAAAAACCTTTACTTGCCATTTTTTCTATATCAGGTCTACTTTCATGAATGAATGTTGAATACCCATTTTCAATTCTCCTATTATAAATCACACTATGAGGGTCATAGTCCCCCTTCTCTCCTAATAGTAGGTGAATTTCATCTAACATCTTAGAGGCTTCATCAATTTCTTGTCTCATATTAACTATAAAAGGAGCAACAGTCATTGCAAACTTAAACATATGACCTTTCTTCATAGGCACAAAATGTATTTGATCCACGTTTAAAATTTTCCTAATGAACTCCAAAGAAAATAATCTCATAGACACAAATACAGGAAGCCTATAAGGTTCTACACCAGCTCCATAAAGCCTAATTTCAAAATAGTCTCCAAAGACAAACCAATCACCAAACTTACAATTTGTACCCAACTACAAGAACTCTTGAACTTTTGGCAGAAAGAAGGGGGGAGTAATTCCATTCAAAACCTTATATCTAGTAGACATGAAAGGACTAGAAAAATCAGATAGACCACCCTCATTTTGTTCTTTCCTCACTATGTCTATCCAAAATACTACTGACTACCTATTCTTATTCATATGGATTATATTTAACCCCAGATGCATGAATTCTTCAAAATTTTGATATAAAAAGAGGTAAATAACAAGAGAAGGAAACCTGAATGAACCTGTCAGTGAGAAGCCCATGAGCTGAGAGTTGAAAACTTCTTGCCAATAAGATGGAATATTGAGCACCACTCCTCGCTTCATCATCAAGGCGAACATTCCCAGAACTAGTTTTTCCATTGTACTATCATCATCCTTTTCCAAAATCTTTGCAATGCACCTTAGCACTGGTCTGACTTCTATATGAAAAACCTCCATGGGGAATTCTTTATTATCAGGTGTAAATGGTTGTGTATCTGGATTCAGAAAAGAAGATAAATTGGTTAAACTTTTTACTTGCAAGACTATCATAATGCACCATCAAAGAATCACCATTGAATTGGACATACAACTCTCACTTAGGGTAACACAGATCTTGATGAATTAATTGAGCTAGGAGTTGTAGAACATTTTCCCCTTAACAATTAATTACATAAAATTTTCCAAGGTACATAACAGGCACTAGCTAATACACAAATTTGGGTAAAAGGTGTGTTCTTGGGATGGATGAAGACAACACACCAGTTTTAACCATGGCGGTGTAAATTGGAGAATTTTTATCATTTAGACAGACCTGATGATAAAATGAAGGGTGGTCTAGAGAAAAGACAGTATCCTGGATGTCCCTCTTAGTTTCCATGAGAGGAATGTGACAGGAATAACCTGAAAGGGACGGACGCTTGACCATAGTTTAGCTTGGGGTGACAGAAAATCAACAAGGTCGCAGACAACAAAGAAAGACACAGTGCAGACAAAACTTCAAACACAAACTAACAGCAATAAACTTAGAAAAAATAGAATCCTTCTTAAATAGGTGGTGCAGTCTCAAGAATTAAATGCTGATGAGACACACCAAAATACCGTTAAAATTACTCTGACGTGGACCACATATATCAACAGTCAGCTGCACACGTCACTGTGGGAGGTCTCAAAGTACAAAGAGCTCGTCAGGTTCATGCCCCCATAGTGAATCTCTACCATTGATCTGGATCGGCCCCACAGTCAACAAGGTCAATTGCAAAGGCACCCTCCTCATTAACCCGCACGTTGAAAGTGCTTGTGGGTTGACACTTTTATTCCCTGTTTGATAAATCGTCAGAACCCGCCCCATAAGATGCTCTCTTTTTAATCTGTGCGTTGGGTCCTGCTTCCACAAAGCTTAAAGTATTAACTTTGAACTTTAATGCAACAAATATTACATTTTTATGCCAAAGTATATGAATCTTTATACTTTAACATATATTTTTACACTTTTCTATTTTTTTGTATTTGTTAAAAATTAGAAATAAAGGATATTGCAAATGAGCCACAACAAAGATAATGGTTTTTTATGCATAAGATATATGATGAAAACATAATTATATCTATTTTCATGACAAATAGAAAATATTTGTATGTGTAACTGGGGGAGCATGATATCCCTCCAGATTCCAACACCCAGATGTTGGAAATGATCAAAAAATTGTAGTAGGAAATGGTTCAGCTAAGGACTAACAATCAATGTTTATCGCAAGCTAGCTATAATATCCCTATTTTTCTGCTTTTATTTAGATAGTTGAAAATGGAAAAGGTTAAGTGGACCTAAAGGAAAACCATATGTGTGGACATATTATTTTTAAATTTATGAATGTAGAATTTTATTTATTGTGCAAATACTAAAGTAAATTGAAGACCACGATTTGAAGTCCATGAGGATGGAATTAAATCCAAAGACTTTCCCAAAATATCCAAAACTCCTTGGAGAAAATAAAATAAATTAAAAATATTATATTGGAGATAAAAATGTAAAAGATACCTTAGTAAAGTGAAAATTTACTGAGAAGAGGTGAAATAAACCTAGAAAGAGGAAAAAGCTAGTTTTAAAGATCTTTTGTGGAAAAAACAAAAGTAAAACCTAGGCTAAAGGAAAACTGCATCCTGATTTAACAAGACACAATTATGGAAACATGATGAAGGTAAAGCAGGCTTAAATAAGCCATTCCTAGGGAGAGAAGAGGTTGTATACAATTTTGAGGAATTGGTCTCTGCTCTGGGGGAGCTGTAGATGCAAAATTAAGGTTGGGTGGAAAATAGTCTTTACCAAAATTAGTATGCACAATTAATTAAATTATTTTTTGTTATTCTATTGTTATGATGATGATGACGGTATAAGACAAAATTGTTTTAATTAGGAATATTAGTGGAAAATTAATCTTCTGAATTATTATTTTTTATAAAAAATTATTTTATTATTACTATTGAAGTGTCTGATGTATTTAATAGAACATAGCTAAAGCAGGTATAGTTTAGTTCAGTATAGTTACATAGAATAGCTAAATTATTTAACTAATAAAGAGATTGTCTAAACCCAATTATGAATGTTTAAATCAACTATTAGGTTTCTAAGAATCAATATATTATAAACATACAATTCATCATTAGGACTGGAGAATATTGTAAAGATATTAAGCGGAAATTTTCACATCATGAGTTATTTATGTAAACAATAAAGAAACAAAGATAAATATAGTGGGATTTAATGGTAAATCTCAAAGGAAATATTTTTTACAAATTAAGTATAAAAACTCATATTGTACATTAGATATAAAAATCAATATATCTCCATTTACTTCTTATGCTAAAATAAGAAACACCATATCAGTTACATATTGAAGTACTATGTGTATAGTACAATTATAAACACAAATATTAAATATGAATTATGCATAAGTGATGCATGTAATTGAAAGACAATAGTTAATTTGGAAATCTTATATACAATTTTTTCAGAGATCAAAACTCATCAAATAAAGGAGAATAGAAAAATGTATTTATATTCCTAAGAAAATGTCATATATCAGGGTCACAATTATAATGATTGACAGTCCCTTATTTTTGACATAAATTACATATTTTCTATATGAATAAATATCAGTGAATTCTTCTCACTGAATTCTGTGAATAATAGCGACCAACCTATAAATAGATATACCAAATTAATTGTCAACTCTTTTGAGATAGAAGGTAAAACTTGTGTAGTTATAAATTGCAAGATGAGCAATACCTGTATAACAGATACACATAAAGATGGATTCCATTTTATCTAACAAAAAAGTAAAATAAATCTACATAATATTGGAAGTTGTCAATATTAGTTAAAACAACAATTTACCTTGTTATCCAAGTTCAGGTAGTAGAATCACCTCTATGTATAAACAAGAAAATCAATCCTCTATGTTATTGGTGAAAATCAAGAAGGATATTATAATGTTGTAAAAATATTATAATTATAGAAAATAAATTACCTAAATTGTGGTATACTCAGTAATAAATGTAAAGCCAGTTATGATAAATATTCAAGAAAAGAGGAATTCCTGTGTATCAAAAACATGTTGATTAGTATTAGAAATCAAGAAAATAATTATTGTTTTCATAGCATAAGTCCTTATATACCTTTTAAAAATTATTATTATTTTGAATGTTATAAAATTTGCAATAAGGACAGATTATACATATATACCAAAGAGAATTTAATTAATTATTTAGTAGAATATATTCCATCAATTGGAATATATAGATATAAAACGACTTCAGTAAACTAACAAATATAAATTCATGTTATGAAATACCATTCGGTGAGATATAAAGATTTTATAACTATTATAAACAGTAAGGAAATTGAAAATTCATTTCCATGAGTTGAATTACAATTCATTCTTCACGTACTGTGGATAGTATGTAAGAATCAAAATCTTATTAACCAAAAGCGTTAAGGAAAAATGAAGATTAATATAGTAAATAGGTACATAGGTTGAAAAAGAAAAAATCTCCGCCTCAACTGAAAAAATAACTTACTTTGAGCTCAACGTATTCAGTCTCATGCATACAGGGATGTTCTACAAATTCTATTTTGAATCGTAATAAAAATTTAAAAGGATATTTGTAAATTGCAGACAAAGAGTCAAAAATGAATAGTAATTTACATATGAAACTCTTGGAATGCAAGGCTGAGATCAACTGTCACAATTTACTCACATAGTAATAAATCTGAAATCCAAAATGCATATTTGGGAAACCATCGAGTTTGAAGGACGGACCCAATACAAAGAGACCAGAGAAAATATGAGCTATTTCAGAAACCAAACTAGGGTGAAAATGTAGAAAAATACAAATGATGTCATAGTTCAATAACCAAGAATGAAATATGGGGAAATAATGATTAACAGAAATAAATCATGAAAAATATAAAATACAAACTTCAAAATGATAACATAGATCTACAGGAATAACATTTCCTGAAGGAGCTAAGTTTCCAAAGGAAAACGTAAAAATACAAAGGGGAAGAAAAATTGGTAATGCGTAAGTATAAAAGTATAAAAACTTTGGGATTAGTGCAAAACTTACTTGCATTTTGACGGAATTGATATTACTTTGACGGAATTGATATTACCTCATAAATTCATTGTAAATATTCATAGAGGATCTTTGTACTTCAACGTGGAATCTAGAGGGAATTCGTCTATTCACAAACAAAGAGGAATAACCAAACTTAAATATGCGCAATTAATAAATTGTAAAACAAAAAAAATTCCTGTAACAAATTATGGGTATAATTTGGAATAATGGAATAACTCAGAGAAATCCAAGCATAGAACAAAATCTAAAAATCTATGTGCGTAGTAGAAAAAGGATTGAACAATGTGAAGGAGGTAATGAATTTACCTACAGATGTAGTAATGACGGCTATGCCAAAAAAAATGGCAATGGGAAGCCATTAACACTGCAGATTTAAAGAATACAAACAGAGCCGCAACCCTTATACAAAGCTTGAAAAATGAAAATGAAACTACTTGAAAGGAATTACAATAAACCCTAAACACGATTGACAGCAGGAAGAAGTACGATTGAATCTAAATTGTCAGTTGACAAGAGATCTTAGCTCCACCTGTCAACAATGTTGATAGGTCAATGTGACCAAAATAGGACAGACTACATCGTAATTAATATTTGATGGCATCGAACTAAGAAAACATTAAATATTTTGCAGTGAAACATGTCCTAAACCATTATTCCAGATAGGATAAAATCCATGGACGTAAGGTTGAAGATCCACATGGAAACAAATGACATTAAAATCATGGTTTGTATCATTAATAAGACATATAATAAATCAAATATCATAACCTAAGGTTAGTCGGGTCATATGGGCAAGGTTAATGGTAATGTTCAATTCAATCATAGTAATAGTTCCATGGTGGATGAAACTAAATTCGATAACCATTCCATGGCCACAAAACAATAAAGTGGTACTTTTCATAGGTAGATATATAAGATTCATGTGTGTATAATTATACATATTCGAATACTATTTAAGACATGAGAGGGATTTTATAAATGTAAAATAAGGTGAAACTTCCATGATGATAATTCAAATTTATACTCTAAGGTAATACTTAGGAAATTAGGATGAAGGGGAGATGTCCCAATATGTAACTTTAATGGTAATAAGTTAGAATTTTAATCAAAATTCTATCAAAGTCATAGTAATGGAAAGGGTATAGAATTAAAATGATAATACTAATAGAAGCTATTATAAATGACTTCATGTACATTGACGAAATGTAGGTAGTCCATGAATATCAAACAAAGTAGTAATACATTTTAAAGGAGGAAATATGGAAAAATTACGCTGTGGTATGAATATCATTATGAGCATAATTCTGAAAAAAATTATGTCATAATAAAATTGCTAACAACAGAAAGTAAAAGCTTGAATAAAATATTGCAAGTTGTAAGGTCTCGGAATTAAACAAATTCAATTACGAAAAAAGAGGTATAAGAGTAGAAATAGAAAACAAAAAAATTGGGTAAGTAGATTTGTTACAAATGGTATTAGAGCCCATGTTGAAAACACTAGGCCTATATTTCCCCACACATAAATTTTGCAAAGCCCAAAAGTATGCTGGCATAAATTAAATATTTTTTTCAATATATGATGCACTAATTTATTTATGTGTACAGTGGCTAAGTGAAGAAAAGTACAACTGCTATTATGAGTGATGGAGGAGGGTTGTATGTGGATCTCGGAGGTGAGGGAAATCCATCACATCAAAATTCTCAATCTCTTGACAGGATAAGAGATATGTAACAAGAAATGGTTCAGTTGGGAACAAGCAATGAACGACTATTGCAATCTAATGAAGAGCAAGAGAGGTTGATCAAAGAGTTAACCTCAAGGTCTAGTCGAGAAACTGAATACCATGGAAAAAAGAGGAAAGAATATGAAACCAACTCAGAAGGATCTGAGGATGTGGAAGCATTTGGACAACATTCCATAAATAAAAATGAATTGCAAGGATAATTCCAGAAAATCAAACATCCTACTTTTGATGGTGAAAAGGAGGAGGATGCAGAAGCTTGGCTTCTGAACATGGTTAAATAGTTCCATTTTTATGAATAGAGAATTAACTTGAAAGCCAAATTGGACGAAATTCATGGTAAATTTACCCTTTTTTTGGAAGAAACAAAAATGGTACATGTGCTGGATGAAATGAACTGTTATGTGGGAAGACTTTTAAACCAAATTGAAGTCTAGGTGTCTCAATGAGAGATATTATGATGATAAATCCAAATAATTCCATGAGATGAGATTGGGATGACTTATAATTGATGAGTTTGTTACCAAATTCATTAACTTGCTTCGCTATGTTCCTTATATCTAAGAGGAAAAGGTGAAAGTACAATGATTTTTAAACTGCCTACCTACCATCTATAAAGAGAGAATCGAATTTGACAATCCAAAGATAATGGATGTTTGGAAAACAAGACTATGTTATCAGCAATTAAAAGGCATAAATGATCAACTGAAAAATTTGGAAAACAAAGGGAAAGAAAAGGGTGACTCAAATGTAAAAAGAGTAAAACCAACCTATTTGAAATTTTTTGGAAAAACCATCAAAGGAAGAAATTTAATAACACTGGAGGAAACCAACCATCATAGTCACAAACTACGTGTAAGAAGATGGATGCAAAAAACAAAAATGAAAGTGTTGTAAAGATGAAAGAACCACTAAAGTGTTGGGGATGTGGATAACCTCACTTGTTACGTGAATGTACGCAAACAAAAATTCATAACATGCAAGTGTTAAGAGAGGAAACTATTGTAAAATACATTGCTTGAAACATTCCTAGGATCAATGTTGCACTTGAAGATTTCCATATTGAACACCAATCAACCATGATAGAGATTGATGGTATGAATGTTGAACAATATATTTCTGTTTTGATACATCCAGGAGAAAATTTAAGTTATGTAAGTCCAAATATGGTGGAAAAGTGCAAGTTAAAATCAGAAAAATTTCAGCAAACATTGTTAGTACAATTAGCTACATGAACAAAAAGTAATGCAACCATAAACTTCCAAAAACTGTTGTTAATATAAATGGCTATGAAACTGAAATGCATCTAAAAAATTTTCCTCTACGATCATATGACTTGTTAGTAGGAATCGACTGGTTAGAAAGGCATAAATAAATAGTTAATTGCTTAGATAAAAAAATTCATTATATAGATGGTGAAGGAAGAGATGTGATAGTGAAAGGAAAACCAAGACCCATATCAATTAGACAAATTTATGCACTATAGTTAAAAAGGAAAACAATAAAGTGTTGTCAAGTGTGCATTGTACAAGAGGAAGAATTGGGACAATAAACTGAAAAAAAGAGGTTGTAGAAAATTTACCAGTATCCATAGACTTCAAAGATCTATTTCAAGAGGAAATCCCCCATTTACCTCCTAAAATAAAAATTGATTTCTCAATTGAACTATTAACAATATCTACACATGTCTCTAGAGAACCCTATCGAATGATTACTTACTAGCGTTGAGACTACAATTACAAGTATTGTTAGAAAGAGGGTACATCAGACCAAGTGTGTATCCTCAGGGAGCATTGGTATTTTTTTTTTAAAAGAAGGATGACACATCCATAATGTGCATATATTATAGACAACTGAATAAATTGACTATAAAGAATAGATATCCTCTCCCAAGGATAGATGACTTATTTGATCAAGTGATAGGAGCCACTATCTTCTCAAAGATTGATTTAAGAACCAAATATCACCAAATCCGACTTAAGGATGAGGACATCAATAAAACAACATTCACGACTAGATATGGACACTATGAATTTGTAGTCCTCCCCTTTGGACTTAATAATCCACCTGCTACATTCATGTGTTTAATGAATAGTGTACTACACAAGTATCTAGAAAATTTTGTACTAGTGTTCATTGATGACATCTTGGTGTATTCCAAAAATGAACAAGAACATAGAGAACATCTCAAAATAGTCCTACAAACCCTTAGAGAACATAAGTTATATGCAAAACTCAACAAATGTGAATTTTACAAGGTTAAAATTCAATATTTGTGTCATGTATTTGAAAGGATGGATTAGAAGTTAACCTAAAGAAAATACAAGCAATAATGGACTAGCATGTACTTACTGATGTCCCATCCATACGATCCTTTATGGGTGTTACTAGATACTACCGTAGGTTTGTGGAAGGATTTTCAGCCTTAGCCTATATTACTAGTTCTTTATAGACAAAATGAGTGAAGTTTGAATGTACAAAAAAGTGTGAAAATAGTTTTGAACAATAAAGGCTGAAATTAACAACTTCCCCCATATTGAAGATTGTTGATCCATACAAAGAAATTGTAGTATGTACAAATGCATGTGCGTAAGGGTTAGGAGTTGCGTTGTGGCAAGATAATCCAGTCATAACATATGAGTCAAGAAAATTGAAGAAACATGAACATAATTATATTGTATATGACTTAGAACTAGTTTCTATGATACATTCATTGAAGATGTGGAGGAATTATCTATTAGGAAAGAAGCCCATACTAATGATAGAGCACATTAGTCTCAAATTCTACTTTACTCTACATGATTTGAATGCTAGACAAGCTAGATGGTTATCTTTCCTTAGTGAGTTCGATATGGAAATAAAACACATTAAAGGAAAATAAAATAATATTATTGATGATTTGATTAGGAATTATCATCACATTTTGACCAATACAAGAAGTAGTGTGAAATTTGAAATAGAAGAACTAAAACAAGAAGTGTTGATGAAAGATCACCAAAATGTGAAATTGCAAGAAAAATTGTAGAAAACTGAAGTTGTGGGATATACTAAAAACGAGAAAGCACTGATTTATTATAAACAAAGATTGTATATTCCAAATGTGCCATCTTTAAAACATGAAATTTTATATGAGTATCATAAATTACCTTATGCAGGTCATCCTGGTTATCAAAAACCGATTCCAGCATTAAGGAAGAACATGTTTTGTCCAGGTATGAAAAAGGATGCCACTGATTATCTATCTAGGTGTTTAGAATGTTATCAAATAAAAGTGGAACATCAACATCTCGTGGGATTACTGAACCCTCTACCTATTCTAGAATGGAAGTGGGAAGTTGTTTCAATAAATTTCATTACTGGATTGTCTAGAACTGAGTATCAACATGACTCTATAATGGTGGTTGTAGACACATTAACTAATGCAACAGAATTTTTGCCATTGCAATCTAGTTTTGGCAGAGCTCGGATAGCCAATTTATTCATGAAAGAAATTATGAAATTACATGGCATTCCAAAAATGATTATATCTGACAGAGATGCAAAATTTAATTTAGTTTTTTGGAAAACTATTTTTGGAGGAATGGGTACCAAATTTAAATTTAATATGACATACATCCTCAAACAGATGGGAAAACTGAAAGAAAAAATGAGATTTTAGAAGACATGCTATGCATGTACGTTATGGACTGACCTACAAGATGGGAAGATTTTTTGCATGTGCTATAATTTGCATATAATAATAGTTATCAAGCTTAAATTAAGATGAGTCCTTTTGAAGAATTGTATGGTAGAAAATTTTACATGCCGCTTACCTGGTGTCAACCAGAAGATTAAGTCTTGGACCTCATATCTTGGAGGAAATGGAAAGAACTATGAAGAAAATTCAACAGAATATTAAAGCATCTCAAGGTTGACAAAAGAACTATGTAGAAAAAAAGAGAATTCATAGAGAATTCAGAGTGGGAGATCTTGTTTATTTGAGGATTAAACCTAAAAAGAGTACATTATATAATGGTAGATGTGCTAAGTTAGCACCATACTACTGTGGACCATTTGAATTTCTAGAAAGAGTGGGGCCAGTAGCTTATAAATTGGCTCTACCTAGTCATATTAAGTTTGAACTTTTATTCATGTTTCCTTATTGAAAAATTATGTGCATGATCCTACTCATATAATTGATTGGACTGTGATAGAGGTGGAAATAAAAGGGGAATTTCTTCCAGAGACCCTTCATATACTAGCATTGGAAGAAATCGAGCTCCAGAATAGGACCATAGCTAGGGTGAAAGTGTAGTGGAGGGACTTTACACCTGAACAAGCTACATGGGAGCGAGAAGAGGAAATGAAAGAGAAATATCCATCATTGTTTGAAAATCAACTAATATTATACAACATCAAGGACATTGATTTTTTTTAGAGGGGGAATATATAATATCCCTATTTTACTTCTTTTATTTAGACAATTGAAAATACTAAAGGTTAAGTGGACGTAAAGGAAAAATATATGTGTGGACATATTATTTTTAAATTTATAAATGTGGAATTTTGATTATTTTACAAAGAATAGAGTAAATTGGAGACTATGATTTCAAGTACATGAGGATGGAATTAAATCTAAATATTTTACCAAAATATCCAAAAATCCTTAGAAAAAATAAATAATTAAAAATATTTTATTCGAGATAAACATCTAAAATATACCTCAGTAAAGTGGAAAGTTTGTGAGAAGAGGTGAAATAAAACTAGAAAGAGGAAAAAACTTGTTTTAAAGAGATTTTGAGGAAAAAGAAGAAGTAAACCCTAGGCTAAAGGAAAAAAACATCCTAATTCAACTGGACACAACTATGGAAACATGTTGAAGGGAAATCATGCTTAAATAAGCCATTCCTGGGGATATAATAGATAGTCTAAACTTTGGAGGAATTGGTCTCTACTCGGGGGGAGTTGTGGATGAAATCTCAAGGTTGGGTGGCAAATAGTCTTTACCAGAATTGGCATGAACAATTAATTTAATTCTTTCTTTTTATTCTGTTGTTATGATGGTGATGGTGGTATAAGAGAAATTGGTTTTAATTAGCAAGATAATTGGAAGAGTATATCTTGTGAATTATTATTATGTATAATAAATTATTTTATTATTACTAGCAAAGTGTCTGATGTATTTAACAGAACATAGCTATAGCGGGTATAGTTTAGTTCTGTATAGTTATATAGACAAGATAAATTAGTTAACCAACATGAAAAATGTCTAAACTGAGTTATGAAGGTTTAAATCAATTCTTGGGTTTGTAAGAATCAATATATTACAAACATAAAATACATTACTAGGAGTGGAGAATATTCTAAAATTGTTAACAAAAAAATTGCTCATAATGAGTTATTTGTGTAAACAATAAATAAACGGAGATATATACAGTGGGATTTAATGTTAAATATAGAAGAAAATATTTTGTACAAATTAAGAATAACAACTCATACTGTACATCAGATATAAAAATCAATATATCTCCATTTACTTCCCATGCTCAAACAAGAAACATTATATCTGTTACATATTGAAGTACTATGTGTATAGTAAAATTATAAACATAAACATCAAATATGAATTGTGCATAAGTGATGCATGTAGTTGAAAGCAAATAGTTAATTTGGAAACCTTATATATAATTATTTTAGAGATGGAAACTCATCAAATAAAGGAGCATAGAAAAATGTATTTATATTCATAATAAAATGTCAGATGTCACTATCCCAATTATGATGATTGTCAGTCCCTTGTTTTTGACATAAATTACATTTTGTCTATATGAATAAATATTAGTGAGTTTTCTTGGTTGAATTCTATGAATGATAGCGACCAACCTCTAAATAGATGTATGAAATTAATTGTAATCTATTTTGAGAAAGAAGTTCAATGTACTGTAGTTATAAATTCTAGGATGAGGAATGCGTGTATAACAAATAAACATAAACATGGATTAGATTTTATCTAATAGAAAAGTAAAATAGATCTACATAATATTGGAAGTTTTCAAAATTAGTTAAAACAAGAATTTACCTCATTATCCAAGTTGAGGCAGTGGAATCACCTTTGTGTATAAACAGGGAAATCAATCCTCCGTGTTATTCGTGAAAACTGAGAAGGAAATTATAATGTTGTAAAAGTATTATAATTATAGAAAATAAATTACATAAGTTGTGGTGTACTCAGTAATAAATGTAATGTAGAAATTATATAGCTAATGTGTTATATGTCTAAGATTCTCCTGATCATACACTATTTGACTTCCTACACAATACAAAATCTATTCCACCATTGATCATCATATGCGGAAATCAAATCAATTTCATGCACACATTAAAACCATAAAAATTCACACACATTAACATAGTGATTTATGGGAAAGCTTGAAGCTAAAAAGCCCAACTATTTGTATACAATATATGTCATAGAGATCATATAACAATCCTCATACAAAGCTTCTCACAAGCTCTCAGTACAATGCAATTGCTACACACTAATCAGGTTAGATCTTGCAAATCAATGCATTGATCTCTGCCATCTGCTAACCTACCTCTACTATGTAATCCCTGTTTAAGAATGTCTCTGAATGAAGTGGAATTGGTCTGGCCTTGCTCACGCAATCCTCATTGGCATTTCCATCAATGTGTGGTGCAAAATCATGCAACACTATAGTCACAACTGATAATCACACTTGCTCTTTCACCTACCTCTCCACTGGTCTCCACCGAAACTGTCCATTCACTATAGTTAACTGATGTATTATCAGTTGATTAATGTGTTGATAGTTAGTTAATTAATTATTAATTAATTCACGCCACTCTCACTAGTGTATCAATTAGTTATACTAGATACAACTAGCTCAAATGTGTCTAACTGAGTTAAATTGAACACAACTCCACCAAACTCTGTCACATGAGTTCTAATTAAATTCTCCATGAAATAGCTCCACTTAACTCTCAGGAATAGTGTAATTCCTTCTTTCAGCACCTATGCCACATCTGTGCACTTAACTGAAGTGCTCCAAGAGAATAAGATAATGTTTACAGTCCAAATATTATTAAGAGCTAATAATATTCGACAAATCTATTTTTAGATTGGAAATCTAAAAATAGATTCCGCCCAATATTTCTAAAAATAGAAGTCCATATATTTTTCCAACTTGACCAACCATCCACAAATAGCATCCTGCAACTCATAGAATATGATCGACATGTCTAAAAATAGACATAGTCTAAAAATAGACTTGCGCCAAAAATAGCTTGCGGGCCCACTTAGTGAAGGCGAATATTTTCACTAAGCTCATCATCTTGTTGCAATCTCAACACTCCCTCTCAACAAGATAAGTATTATCTGCCACCCCAATCCTGCCTCTATGGTATTCGAATTTTCTCCTGGTGAGCACCTTCGTCAAGATATCAGTATCCTGATCCTCTGTAGGAATGTAAGAAAGTAACATGATCTTCTGTTGCACACAATCTCTGATATGATGATACCGGATGTTGATTTGCTCAGATATATCATGAAATACTAGATTAACTGAGAGTTTAATGCAACTCTAATTATCACAATATATCACAGTAGGATCTAAGTGTGAACTGAACAACCCAAGCAGGATCTTCCTCATCCATATAGCCTCGCATGCAACAAAACATGCTGCCATGTACTTGGCCTCCGCTGAACTGAGTGCCACCGGTCTCTGTTTCCTGCTGTACCAAGAAACTAATGTAGACCCGATACTGAAAATCCCTCTAGATGTGCTCTTTCTGTCCGTTGGGCTGCCTTCCCAATCTGCATCCGTGAAGCCATGCAGCTTCACCTCATTCGAATATCTGTACCATAATCCATATCCTGATGTGCCTCAGAGATATCTCAATACATGCTTCCCCGCCTTCCAAAAGAGCTTGGTAGGCTTAACCATAGTTTGTGAAAGCTAGTTAATAGCATAGCATATGCCTGGTCGTGTATTGACTAGATACATGAGTGAACCAACCAACTGTCAATAAACAGTGGCATCCACTACCTCTGCCGATGTAGCATCCTCTTTCCTCCAACCACCAGGAAGAGGAGTGTCGATAGGCTTGCAGCCTTGCATGTTGAACTTCTCCAGTATCTCCCGGGCATACTTGCCTTAAGACACAAACAATCCATCACTGCACTGCCAAATTTCCAATCCCAGGAAATAATGAAGGAGGCCTAAGTCCTTCATCTTAAACTCTTTTGCAAGATTATCCTTCCATGAGAGTATCAATTGTTCATCACCTGTCAATATAAAATCATCTACATAAAGTACAATCATCAACAACTTAACCTCCACCACAATCTGGTATAGGTTCAGATCTGCCTCACTTTTGGTGAATCTGAGACCGATGAAATAACTATCTATCCGTGTGTATTAAGCACAAGGTGCTTGTTTCAACCCATACATCGCTATGTTGAGCCTGCACACATGTGACTTGCTGCTGAAGATTTCGAATCCTTCAGGCTGCTCTATGTACACCTCCTCCTCAATTAATCTGTTGAGGAATGCAGTCTTCACATCCATCTAATGAATGTGCCAACCCATCTGCACTGAGAGAGGAAGGATGCTCTGTATGGAATAATACCTTGTGACAAGTGCAAAGGTTTCTTCATAGTCGATCCCCTCGATCTATGAGAAGCCAGAGGAAAAAAATCTTGCCTTCTACTTCTGGACGCTCCCGTCAGCAGCTTGCTTCAGTTTGTAGATCCATCTCAAACCTACCACTGATTTCCCTTCTGACCTTGGGGCAATCTCTCATGCACTGTTTCTGACAATCGAATCATACTCTTCCACCATGGCATCTACCCATGCAGGGTCCTCCACAACTTCCTCTAAAGAGGATGGCTCTGTCACGATACACTTTCTCATCAGAGCCATGTATCTAGTATATTGGTCAAGTGACTGTCTCTGTCTGCACTGTGATGTAGGTTCTCCTACAATCTTCTCTGCATCAGGATTCAATCGCTCAACTTCTATAGTGCACTTCCACCCTCTGATGTTTGGCACTGCATGAGTGGTTTCTTCCACTCCATGAACCTCCTCTTATGGCTGATCCACATCCTAAGGCTCATCCTTAGGAACTAATATCTCCTCATTTGCATGCAAGTGTAGCTCCCTCTCAAGAAAACACTTCATGGCTTTCTCCTCATGAAATTTGATATCCCGTCGCACAATAGTATTCCGACTATCTGGCAAATACACACGATAGTTTTGAGGTGTTTCTGTGTAGCCCACAAATATCCCAACCTCTGCGGTCGGCTCCAGCTTCTTCCTAGCATCCTTCGTCACATGAATGTTAACAGGTGAGCCAAAAATCTTCAAATGAGAAATATCAGGCTTCTTACCAGAAAACGCCTCTTCAGGTGTACTCATGCCAAGTACTCTATAAGGACAATGTTTTTGCACATAAACCGCAATATTGCATGCCTCGTCCCATAAGTGTATGGGAAGGCCCTGATCATGCAACATCGCCTGTGCAGCACCCGCGATCGTTTTGTTCTTTCGCTCCGCGACCCCATTCTGCTGTGGGTTATGAGGCGCTATGAGCTCTCTTCGAATTCCTTTTGTGCTGCAAAAGTCTTTGAATCTGCCAGTGATGAATTCACCACCATTATCGCTCCTAATAGCCTTCACCTACTTCCCCGAATCTTTTTCCACCAGTGCTTTGAACTCACAGAACTTTGAGAATGTCTCGCTCTTCTTCTGCATGAAGAAGATCCAAAACTTACGAGAAAAGTCATCAATAAATATCACATAATACCTGTGCTTTGTTGTCAAAGCTACTGAGAAAGGTCCACACACGTCTGTGTGAATTCTCTCAATGATCGTCATGGCGCGACTATCCTTCTCATGAAAGGTGGCTTTCACAAATTTTCCCAAAGTACATCCCTTGCACTAATCTGACTGCACAAGTGTACCCTTGGGAAGCCCGGTAGAAATATGCTGCAAAATTTCCAAAGAGCCATGGTGAAGATGGCCCAATCTCCTGTGCCACAATTTGCCCTCATCCTGGCTCACCACTGCTCCTGCTTTGCCTGCCATTACTACGCAACCATCTACCTACAATTGATAAAGGTTCTTGACTCGAACCCCTATCCTTTGGGTTTCAACAGTTTCCTTACTGTGCAGGAAACCCTTTCCCTCGCTAAATAAAACATCATATCCCTTGTCTTCCAACATAGCCACAGAGATCAGATTCTTCTTCAATCCTGGAACATGCATGACATCCTTCAAGATGAAAGGTTTTCCAAACTCCCTCTCAAAGGAAATGGTCCCGATACCCGTCGCACTATATCTACCATCATCGCCCATCTCAATGTGCACTCCAAGATCCTTCTCATCCAAATCAGTAAACAAATCTTTGTCTCCGATCATATAGAAAGACGTACCACTGTCAAGAAACCACACTGAACCCATAACACTTGAGAACAAGCATGCGATCAACGAAAAATACAGCTCAAACTATAAGGCTAAGGCCTCTCCAGCTGCAGATCCAGCAGCTTGCTTATTTTTCTTCTTCTATGGAAAATTAGTGGTGTAATGTCCATGTTGGTGACAGTGAAAGCACTTCACCTTGGACATGTCCTGTTTCTTGCCTTTTGCACCAGATTGAGAAGGATTCCTTCCCTTTCATTGCTTTGGAAGCCAAAGCGCAATTTTCTTCATCTTCGTTCTTCGATGAAGATCCATCCCTGGTACTCCGCCTTATCTCCTCCTGTACAAGATCTGACCAAAGTCGCTCCCATCCCGGCAGTTTCTCTCAACCATTGACAGAGTCCTCATAGGAATGCCAACTCTTTAGAAGCCCAAGGAGAGATAATCTCACCAAGTCCTCTTCATCTACAGTAACCCCCACAATTCCCAGCTCATCACTACACTGGACGAACTTTGTGAGGTACTTGGGTATACTTTCGCCCTTCTCCATTTTTATTTTCTTGAGTTTGTCTTTAAGCGCCAACTTCCTCTGGTCGCTCTTGCTTTCGAACATGTCTGTCAAAGCTTTCCACATCAAGAATTCAGAATATTTACCATGAAGGTTGGAGACTATTTCATCCTTCACACCTTCCAATAGAATCCTTTGACATTTTGTTGTCTTCTTTTGCCATGCATCAAGTGTGGCAGCATCGCTAGAAGCAGGTTTTGGAATTTCTACATCTATGAACTCCTTCAACCCATTATCCTCCAGCACCATCTCCATCCTATCCTTCCATGCAATATAATTTGAGCTACGCTCAAGGGCATACTCCAATCTCAATCCTTTGAAAGACATCTCAGCTTCGACACCAAGAAAACACTACCGCAAATTCGAATTCCACCAGAACAAAACTCAACCGCTTCAATGATTTGCAATTGATCCAATGATCAATGGCTCTGATACCATGTATAAATTATATAAATAATGAATTATATGTCTAATATTCTCCTGACCATACACTATTTGACTTCATGCACAATACAGAATCTATTCCACCATTGATCATCATATGTGGAAATTAAATCAATTGCATGCACACATTAAAACCATAAAAATTCACACACATTAACATAGTGATTTATGGGAAAGCTTGAAGCTAAAAACCACAACTATTTGTATATAATATATGTCATAGATATCATGTAACAATCCTCATACAAATATTCTCACAAGCTCTCAGTACAATCCAATCGCTACACACTAATTATGCTAGATCTTGCAAATCCACGCATTGATCTCTGCCACCTGCTAGCCTGCCTCTAATGTGAAATCCCTACTGAAGAATGGCTCTGAATGAACTTGAATTGTTCCAGCCTTGCTCACAAAATCCTCATTGGCATATCCATCAATCTGTGGTGAAAAATCATGCAACACTATAGTCACAACTCATAGTCTCACTTTCTCTTTCACCTACCTCTCCACTGGTCTCCACTGAAATTGTCCATGCACTGTAGTTAACTAATGTATTCTTCAGTTGATTAATGAGTTAATATTTAGTGAATTAATTATTAATTAATTCACACCACTCTCACTAGTGTGTCAATTAGTTAGACTAGATACAAATAGCTCAACTGGGTCTAACTCAGTTAAACTGAACACAACTCCACCAACTACTTCTACAACTCCACCAAAATTTGTCACATGAGTTCTAACTGAAGTCTCCATGCAATAGCTCCACCTAACCCTTAGGAATAGCATAATTCCTTCTTTCATCTCCTGTGCCACATCTGTGCACTTCACTGAAGTGCTCCAAGAGAATAAGATAATGTTTAGAGTCCAAATATTATTAAGACCTAATAATATTCGACATATCTATTTTTAGACTGGCAATCTAAAAATAGATTCTTCCCAATATGTCTAAAAATATAATTCCATCTATTTTTCCAACTTGACCAACCATCCACAAATAGCATCCTGCAACTCATAGAATATGATCGACGTGTATAAAAATAGACATAGTCTAAAAATATACTTGCGCCAAAAATAGCCTACAGGCCCACTTAGTGAAGGTGACTCTTTTCACTAAGCTCATCATCTTGTTGCAATCTCAACATGTAAATCCAGTTATGGTAAATAAGCAGGAAAAGAGGAATTCCTATGTAACAAAAACATGTTGATTAGTATGAGAAATAAATAAAATAATTATTATTTTCATAAAAGAAGTAATTACATTCTTTTACGAATTATTATTATTTTGAATGTTATCAAATTTACAATACAGATAGACTGTACATATATACCAAAGAGAATGTAATTAATGATTCAGCAGCAAATATTCCATCAATTTGTATGTGTAGTTAACAACTCTGAGTCCTCTGATTTTATACCTTGTAGAAATCTAGGTTTAAATTAGACGAGATATCAGTTTGGTATCCATACATATATACAAAGAAAAAAAAATATAGATGGTTAAGTATATATCCAACATAACAGTATTTATCAAGTGTATTACATCTAATTTATAATTTGTTTGTATGGAAATTCGTATTTCAATTGAGAAATAAGGTGTATCAACCTAAAATATATGTTACTCAACATTATCCTACATGAGGTTAACAGTTGTTACATACTTAAATCAAGGAGGAGGATTAAGTAGTGGCGGAAGTGGTCAAACACTTCACTTTTCTGTTTTAGAAAATATACCCATGTCTTCCTTGTCTAGTCATCTATGAATGATAAAATATAGTGGTTTCCACCAAGTGATGGTGTTTTCATTGGTCCACATAAATATGAGTGGAAAATCTCCAAAGGTTATTTTGCCTTTATTGAATTTCCTGCTGGAAATGAATCTGTATGTTGTTTTCCCAAGATGCAGCCTTCACATAGGTTGTTTGGTTTTTCTATGAGTGGCAATCCTTTGACCATAAATATTCTATGTAATAAATTCAAACCTCCAAAGTTAGGATTACCAAATCTCAAATTCCATAACCAATTCTCATCTTTCACTTCTTCTTGAAAGTTTTCTTGTCTGGCAGCTACTATAACTCCTTCTTCCTTCAAGTCTGATCTTATCTTGAGAGAAACTCTCTATTGTTTTTCATATGAACTTTTGCAATGAGCTGTCTACTTGGAGGCTTATCCAGTATTGTGCACACATCATATTTAAAAAATACATTGTAGCCCTCTTGTATGACTTTTCCAATTCTTAGGAGGTAATTTTTCGAACGAGGGACAAAATAAACATCTGGCATGAACTTCTTCTCTCCCTTCTTTGTTAGTACGTATACTCTTCCTTTACCCAGGAAAGAGACCTTGCTATCATTCCCCAATGTCATTTCATATTTTACACTTTCATCTAGATTGGAAAACATTGCTATGTTTCTATTCTTGTGGTAACTTGATACACACTCAATCTAAGAACCATACATCTCCTTGTTTTTCTTGTGCTACATTACAAGCTAAAAACAAGCTATCATGGTTATGATTTTCCTTTATGAAATTTTCATTTTCTTATCTACTTGTGTCATATTGCTTATTTCTACATTCATTGTCATAATGACCATACTTCATACAATAATGACATTGAACTTGAGATTTATCATACCTTTGACCTTTTGCTTGATTCTAGCTTGAGCCTTGACTTGGATTTTGATTGGTTTCCCTTGCACTTGAGCTTGGAGGGATTATTCTTCCACCTCTGTGTGGGATAGTTCCTCTTCCTCGGTAGTTTGATCTCCCTCGACCTCTACCTTGACCAAAAGACATTTTTTTCATGAATGCAAGCTCCAATGAGGAGTTTGTTGCTCTGTTCAGTTTTCACTCATGAGAAATTATTGATGCATGAAACTTATCTACTGAAAACTGTTGGAGATCCTTTGTCTCTTATATGGCCACAACTATGGCATCAAACCTTGATGGAAGAATTCTAAAAAAATTCCCAACTATTCTCCTTTCCTCAAGTTTCTCACGATGAGACCTCATTTGGGTAACCAACCCAATCACATGTGTAAAGAATGCATCTATATCATTAGACTCTTTCATACTGAATGTTTCAAAATCTCTTCTCTGCATTTTTAGTTCTATTGTCTTCACCTTTTCCATGCCTCGCTAGGTTGTATGAAGTGTATCTCATGCTTTCTTGGACTTCGTTGCTGCTGAAACCCTTGGGAAAATACTTTCATGCACTACCTTGAAAATATAGAAGAGGGCTTTGGAGTCCTTCTACTTATTGTCCCTCAACAAATATTTTTCTGTGTGTGCCAATGCATTGTATGTTGTTTCATCTGTTGGTTCTTGGAAACCATTCTCCACTAGCTCTGAAATATCTTGTGAGGAAAACAAGGGTTTCTTTGTAATAGCCCAATAATCATAATTCCTGCCATTAAAATGTGGTATTTGTGGATTAGTCAAGCTTTTGTTTTTGCGTAAATTTTTACTGTGTAAACAAAAACATTTCTCACTGCTGGAGAATCTACTTCTCCAAACAAATTTTAACTATTTAGTAAAGAACACTTTCTCTCACTGAGAGATTAAACCCGCTCTAATACCATGTTATAAAAATATGGTATGGTTTGATACCATGTTAGAAATAAAACGAGAAGCTCAAAAGAACATGGGAAATGATTTTCCCCAACAATACATAGATTTTACACAGTAATATGTAGAAATGAAAAAAATAATTTATAGAGCACACACAGAGACAAAAAATGGGTTAATTTTTTGTTTACTTATTCTTCTCGTATGTCTATTACATCCTATGAAAAACATCTTTTTGAAGACAAAAATGGCAGAGCTTGAGAATTAAATGCAAAATCAATGTTGGAATGGAAAGGTGACAACAAATCATCCTTCTACCATGTTTTGGCTTTCTTCATTGAACAATGCACAAAATGTTATACTTCATACTTGAAATCCATTCAGGTTTCGGCTTGAACACATATCGGATACGCGTCCACATCGCATATCATATTTTGGTAGTGAAAAAATTTACTTGGCGCAATAATAAAGAACGACTATTGGGTGCGATATGCTATAGCAATATTACATCCTAAGGTTCAACAATTAATCCACTACAACTTAACGGAAAAACATAACAACTTGTGATTGCGATTTCCAATGAAGATATCGCATCACACCATCAAAAATTTTTGGGACAGAGCACAAAATGTAAAAGCTAAGGTTTGTGAAGCGCGAAGTGCAATTTGTTAAATGGTGGGCAGTGAGAAGAGGCAAGGGTATAAGGTAAAGTGGAAAAGAAAGATTTGGTGCGATAATGCGTATAGGATAGATGGGTCCCACCGATATCACATCAGCAGAGATTTATGGTATGAAAAGGCATTAAGAGGAAAGGGTTGAAATTTGCGAGATGTGCAGTGTGGTCAGGAAAGTAGGTGATACGGTGGGAAGGTATTTAACACATGGTAGATGGGCGTACAGGATTGTCTGAACATTACGAAAAATCGTGTGAAGTAAGTAGCTTGCGGATTTTCCATGCCTACAATTTTTCCTCCGCTGCAAAAAAACATTTAACTAATGTATGGTTTCTAATAGTTTATTTGAGGCGGTGGTTGGCAGTAATTTCCAACATTATGCAACCCTTTCTCTTGTGTTAGTGCTCTAGAGCTCTCAAGCACCAGTGTGGTTTTTCTTCTCGAGGCACCTTGCCATCGGTGCTCTCATTTCCTGCATTGCTATTGTCCGTTGCTCACTTCATGGTGTCCGAATTTTGCAAAATGGTGGGAAAATTTATATTTTTAGTATTAAATTGCAAATATGCCTCCTCGATGTGTAGGTAATATACTTGTTTCTTACCAACTTAAGCTTTTAGCTAATTAATTTCTTAAATTGAATTAACATTCATCATTAAAAAGAAAATGTGTGTGGCATTCAAGTCATTCGGCCTTCACCGTACATGGTGCTCCCTATCAATTTACAGGCCTCACCATAGATGTTGTTAATAGAAACTACACCAAGAGGTTTGGTGTGGTACCTAGAAAAAGTGCACCGAAAACAATAAAATAGTTCGGTTTGTGTCTATTTACGGTAGCATAGAAAATCTAATTTTTTTAAAAATAACACTATGTATGGTGGTGCGGTCGTTTACCAAAATGCATCTTCGATTATGTACAGTGGTGTAGGCTAAATCCATGAATGGGCATAATGGGTTATTAGGAAAATTGATCTATAGGTGGGATGCCCACCGACAGGCTTTATGGGTCTATCTTGGCCACTGGTACTAGCCCATTGAGGATGACATTTATTTTATTATTGACCTCTCTAGGAGCGGACAAGATTTTCCCCAGTTCCCAGAACTCACTGTCAGTTATGCAATAGGGAGTCAGTTGGCGTACACCGAGAGATACATTAGGGATGATATACTTTCTCTTGCATATTTTCAAGTGTCTCGTGGTTAGTTACACATTAATTTATTTTTCCCAGAGGAGGTGAGGTGCCCCTCACTACTACTGAGTACCATTGCACATTATACTAGATACAAGTAGTGCATTTGTTTCCCCCTTTTATTTTATGTTGATTCTTTATTTGAGATGCCACTACTTATGAGATGATCAGCCATTTTTTAGTGACATATTTATTTAGCATTATATATATGTCTTTCTTAGGCACCTAGAAGGTTGACCTTCTCTTTTTCTTTAGAGTTATTTTGTTTATTTTTTGAGAGGTTTCCATAGACGAGTCTTACTTTTGTCCGCTAGCCACGTAGGCCGATGTTACATGTACGGATGTAGATTTGGGGTGAGAAGATGCCTAAGAGGGGCTTGTCCGAGTATTCGGCCAAGTTATCTAGTGATGCATTGGAGCTGTTAGACAGTGTTGATGATTACATGTTTTATGATGCTATGTCCATACGTGGGTTTGGATTGGTGTGGGTGTACCAATATCCTCTTCACACAGGATGAGCCACCAGATGTTAGATTTAATATTATTGTTTTCTTTAAACTAATATAGTTTCATTTTATTGTAATAATTAATTAAAATAAAATTTATTCTAACATGTTCTTTGACATGATTCCACCCCCACCAGATGATCCTGTAGATGACGAGGAGATGGTGGAGGGTATGAATGAAGGTGACAGACCTGCTTGGGTGCAGATGCCCACGGGCATGCAACATAGGGTGAACATCCAATTTAGGATGGAGTTGGGTGACTGACTATGTAGATTCATGGTTGATGAGGGAGTCTGCCCTACGATGATCGGAAAGATCCACACTGATCGTATCCTCACAAAGTTCTCAGTGCAAAAACAGAGACATAGTCAAAGAAAAAATACATGGAAGGAAAGTGTTAGGGGCAGCTACGAGTGCATTGAAGTTTTCAAGGCTGATAAGGCTGATAACATTCCTGACATATACAACGATAGGCTTGTGAAGATCCAGGTTCAAGCTCAAAAATACAATGGTCGTTTCCCATCAGCCATAATGACTAATATTTTCCTTTTAAAGATCACCAACCGACTACAATTGATCATGGTGGCAGGTGAATACTAAATTATTCCTTGTTGCCTTCTAACCATATATGTTTGTCTTATAGATATTTTTCAGTGTGGTAACATCATGGATAGATGCTATATAAATAAGTTCAGAGTGGCCTTACCTTGTGATGATTCTAGTTGTTATAGATTGGTGGCCCTTGGCCATTGGGGCCATTGAATATTTCATTTGTCACTATCAACACCCATGACGGGAGATATTTTCATGTCGCCATTATAGCCACTAAGTGGAAATACTTTGCATAGTGGTCGTTTCATCATAGTTTTCCCTACCACAGTGTTGGCTCATTTCCTAACAGGAGATCGCAGATTGTGATGACCATCCTCAATTCGTATGTGTACTTCACAGCTATGACTCCTCCAATTTTATACCTTGTAGAAATATAGGTTTAAGTTGGACCAAATATCACTTTAGTCTCCATACATATATACAGAGAAAAAAAAATATAGATTTTTAAGTATCTATCAAACATAGGAGTATTTATCAAGTGTATTATGTCTAATATGTAATTTGCTTTTATTCCAATTGGTATTTCAATTGAGCAATAACGTGTATCAACCTAACATATATGTTACTTAGCATTATCCTTTATGAGGTTAGAAATTGTTGCATACTTAATCTAAGGAGGAGGATTCAGTATGATAAGGTTTCAGGTTGACATATCTTTGAGCCTGTGTGATGAAACAATAATGTGGTTTTAAAACACTTCTATTAAATCTAGCTCGTAATTTGCTAATATGTTAATAGGGAAATGAGTTAGATCACAACAAATCACCTTTATTAGGTATAAATAATAATTCACTAATATTTCAATAGGGATATGAGGTGGATCAACTTAACATATTATTATATTAACCTGGCAAGTAAGTATTAACTTATGTGAATTTAATGTCTACTCACATTAACATGGAGATTTAAATTTGATTAGAATTCAGGTTCAAATATTATGGATGAATTTATAAACTATCATGGAGTAAAAAAATGTAATTTTACTATAGTAAGATATTGAAAATTAAAAATCTTCTTTTACATTTTTATTTTTATACTCAAATTATATCTAAATTTCAAATATTTGTGACACTCAATTTTGAAGATTTTGAAAAGTTTTTTCTCACTGTTTTTAAAACATAAAGTAATATTACCGAGCCATCGAAGATTATCAAAGCTCGTATGAATATTTAAAACATGATCCAAGTTCTCTTGAATTTATTATTGTATCCAATTTGGGCATAGAATTCTTTGAGTTTTTATAGAAATTTTATAAGGGTTAAGTTTCCTAGCATCGAGGCTGTTGAGGACAGTGCGATTCATCGATGATTTATAGATGTATCATTAGGAGGTCTAATCAAAACTTTAGAATCGAGATCAAACTTAACTAAAACAAATGGCTATCGATAGTTACAATAATCTCAAATCGAAAACAAAAAATAAATAGTCGTTATGGTTAGAAGTTTGATATGTTTGCTTCATATATGGAATCTACATATAAAAATTTTATTCAGAGGATGATCAAGAAACATTTCCCTAAGGTGATGTTCAACTTATTGAATACAATGTAAAGCATTAGCTCACATATATGTGAACGAAGAAATCAGAAGCAACAACTGTAACTTGTCCTGCTACATTGTTACACTTATGAATTTCCAACGCTCCAGTTCCTTCTCCAAATATTGCAGGAACTGGCTTGACATTCCATTCTTGATTGGAAATTCTTGAGCAACCCAATTCATCGCCAATCCCATCTCCACCTCCCTCTGTATAAGGCAACTAGTAGCTCTTATGCCCATGTATGTGATCTTCCAATATTCTAATTTTCAACAGCTCATGATCATTACCAAACATGTGTATGAATGACCAGAGCTCCATGAACTTGATCTGGAATATGTTGTTAGCGACATATAGTCATTCATGATAAATTTTTTATTTATCTTCTCATCATTTTCAATATTTTCATTTAACATATGTCCTTCCACACGAGCATCGATGTTGATTCTGATTGAGTTGACACAACAATTATTGGTAGAGGCAGGTACTTCATGAGTTGCTACTGTATTCATGCATGACTATATTATCAACTCTTTGGTTGTCGCAGATTTTACAGCCTTATAATTATGTGTTAGAAAAATATAGTATGCTTTGATACCATGTTGGAAATAAAACGAGAAGCTCAAAAGAACAGGGGAAATGCTTTTCCCCAACAACACACAAAGTTTACACAGTAATATACGGAAATGCAAAAATTAATTTATAGAGCACACATAGAGACAAAAATTGAGAGAATTTTTTCTTTTCTTATTCTTCTCCTATGTATATTACATCATATGAAAAACATCTTTTTAAATATAGAAATGGCGGAGCTTGAGACTTCAATGCAAAATAAATGCTGGAACGGATGGGTAACAACAAATCATAGTTCTGCCATGTTTTTCCTTTTTTCATTAAACAATACAAAAAATGTTGTACGTCGGACTTGAAATCCCTTCAGGTTTCAGCTTTGAACCCATATTGCATCCGCGCCCGCATCTCATATCATATTTCTGCGTTGAAAAAAATTTCTTCGCGCAATCGCAAAGAACGTCTATTGGGTGTGATATGTCATAGCGATATTGTGTCACAAGGTTCAACACTTAAACCACTACAACTTAATGGAAAAGCATAAAAAATTGAAATTGTGATGTGCGATGACCATATCGCATCGCACCATCGCAAAGTTTTGGGATGAAGCACAAAAGGTAAGAGCTAAGCAGGGAAAATTTTAAGCATGGAAAATTATTTTGAAGTTTAAAAAATTGGCGAATCTCACTAGTACCCGATATGCAAACTATAAAATTTGTATTGATGTATTTTTCGAATTATTGAAATTTATAAAGATTATATATATACTCTCTATATAATTTTGGCGATTTTTAATGTAAAGTAAATTTATATTGTAAAATTTGGGCGAATCATTTTTATAAAAAAATGGAAATTGGCCAATCTTTTTTTTTGGAAAAATCATGGAGAATCAGCCCACCTGCGAATAGTATCCCCTAAAATTTTCCATGGAGCTAAGGTTTGCAAAGCGTGAAGTGCAACGTGCTAAATGGTGGGTGGTGTGAAGAGGCAAGGGTAGAAGGTAAAGAGGAAAATAAAGGTTCGTTGCGGTGATGCGTATAGGTTAGATGGGTCCCACCGATATCACATCAGAAGATATTTATGGTTTGGCAAGGCATTAAGAAGAAACATTTAAACTTTGCGAGATGCGCAGTACAGTCAAGAAGGTAGGTGACACGGTGGGAAGTTATTTAACACATGGTTGATGGGCATACAAGATTTTTTGAGCATTATGAAAAATTGTGTGAAGTAAGTAGCTTGTAGATTTTCCATGCCTAGAGGTTTTCCTTCCCTGCAAAAACACATTCAACTGATGTATGGTTGCTGCCAGTTTATTGAAGGCAGTGGTTGGGAGTAATTTCAAGAAATCCCCCTAAATCACAATTGTTGCCATTGACCATTCCCAAACATTCTCTGAGATAAACAAAATTTTCTGTGCCAACATCTTTGTGAAGATGTTTGCAAATGGTTCTTGTGACCTGCAATGTTGTAACACAATTTCACCATTGTTAATTAATTCTCTTATGAAATGATATTTAGCATCAATGTGATTTGTCCTCTTGTGGAAAACATATTTCTTTGATAGTTCAATTGCTGAACTATTATCATAGAAAATTGTGGTTTTTCTCTGTCTTTTTCATGACATAAATTCCCGCAAAATCCTTCTCATCCAAACGCCTGACACATTGTTGTTGTTGTGGTGACATACTCATCTTCTATTGTTGACAATGAAACTATTGGCTGCTTCTTGGAAGCCCATGATATAGCTCCAGAACTCAAATGAAAAACATATCCTAATATGCTCTTTCTGTCATCAACACTTCAATCCCAATCATTATTAGTGTAACCAATCATCCTAAAATCATCATTTGCGGAGTATAGAACACCATACTCCTTATTTTGGTTTCTTTCCAATGTGTCTCCTTAGGTGTCTCCATGAACCTTGACACCAAACTAACTGCATACATTATATCAAACCTAGTTTCAGTCAAATACATTAGGCTTCCAACCATGCTTTTGTATAATGACATATTGACATACCTGCTGCAACATTCCTCGATCAACTTCAACCCCATGATGGTTGGAGTTGGTGTTGCCTTCTTCTTCTGCGTATTGAAAATTTTTAAAATATTTGAAACATATTTTTCTTGAGAGATAAAAATTCCATTTTCAATTTTCTTTACCTCTATGCCCAAAAAATATCTTAACAACCCCTAGTCAGTCATTTCAAACACACTTTTCATGACTGCATTGAAATCAACGATGAGAGAATCATCACCACCTGTAAAGATCAAATCATATACATACAAAACAATAATAAAAATCTTACCTTCATTTTATTTGATGTAGAGAGTAGGTTCGCCATAACATTTGTCAAACCCATTGTCCATTATGTAAGAATATATCATGATGTATCATGCACGCGGTGCTTGCTTTAGCCCATAAAGAGGTTTCTGCAATTTACACACCTTGTGTTCTTGGCTTTCTACCTCATATCCAAGAGGTTGTTCAACATACACCTCCTCTTTCAGCACTCCATTCAAGAATGCATACTTCACGTCTATTTGATACAGTTTCCCTTTTTGTTGTGCTATTATTGAAAACATTGTTCGCACTGTCTCCATCCTTGTGACTCGTGCAAAGGTTTCCTCATAGTCTCTTTCATGCTGCTGGTTGTAGCCTTTGACAACTAGCCTTGCTTTGTGCCTTTCTATCTTGCCTTCAATATTGCTCTTGGTCTTATAGACCGATTTCACTCCAATTACTTCTTTTCCTTGCGGAAGGTTCACTAACTCCCATGTGTCATTCCTTTCTATAACTCCTATTTCTTGATTCATTTCTTCAACCCATTTCTCTTATTTGAATGCATATTTAAAGTGTATAGGGTCATCTGTATCAAAAAATAAAGAAAATAAAGAATTCATACCAGCATTATTATCAGCTTCTTCTTCCTCATAAATTGCACTTGAATTTCTAAATTGTGGTCTTCTTATAGTTGTGGAAGATGAACTTGGTATTGAGGTTGATGTAGATGGAGTTTCCAAGCTTTGTGGTGTGCTTGGAGAAGCACTTAATTGATTTCACAATGTTTTCCTATTAATTTCGTGCGGTGTTCTTTGTTGAGCTTGTGTGGGTGGTGGAATATTTACTGTTGAGGAATTAACTACAGCAGTCAACTCCTCTTTGTCTTCATGTGACATACATGTTTTCACATTGACTGTCTTCTCTAAAATTCCATCCCATGCTTCCTCTTCTATGAACTGAACATCTCTATTGATTATTACCCACTTGGTTGATGGATTTTAGAGCTTGTATGCCTTGGATTAATCATTGTATCCAAGAAATATACATTTATCCCCCTTTCTATCCAACTTCTTCCTCAACTCATCCAAGACGTGCATATGCCACACATCTGAACACTCTCATGTGACTAAGAAATTTCTTTCTTCCACTCTTCTTCACAAAATATATTCCTGACACTTTTGGTTGGACATCTATTAATGATATCCGCTAAAAAGTGATATCTTCACCCAATAATCATTTGGAGAATTCTTTGCCTTCAACATACTTATTTCCATTTCCATGATGGCCCTATTATTTCTTTCTGCAACACCATTTTACTGAGATGTAAACCTTGTTGTAAACTTCTTGTGAATTCCATACTCCCTGCAAAAGCGTAGGCAGTTTTTTGAGATATATTCGCCCCCTCTATTAGTCCTCAACATTTTTATGTAGTGTCCACTTTGCTTTTGAAGAATAGCTTTGTAGTGGCGGAAGCTGTCACACACTTCAATTTTTTGTTTTAGAAAATAGACTCATTTATTCCTTTTATATTCATATATGAATGTTAAAATATAGTGGGTACCACCAAATGATGGTGTTTGCATTGGTCCACATAAATCTGAGTGGAAAATCTCCAAATGTGATTTTGCCCTGATTGACTTTCCTGTTGGAAATGATTCTCTGTGTTGTTTCCTCAAAATGCAACCTTCACATAGGTTGTCTGGCTTTTCTATGAGTGGAAATCCTTTCGCCATACCTTTTTTATGCAACAAACTCAAATCTCTGAAGTTGAGATGACAAAATCTCAAATGCCATAACCATGTCTCATCTTTGACTTCTTATTGAAAGTTTTCTTGTGTGACAGCTGCTATAACACCTTCTTCCTTTAAGTCTGATCTTACCTTGAGAGGAAACATTCTATTGTTTGTCATATGAACTTTTGCAATGAGTTGTCTACTTGGAGGCTTATCCAATATTGTGCACACATCATATTTAAAGAATACATTGTAGCCCTTTTGTATGAGTTGTCCGATGCTTAGGAGGTTATGTTTCAAACTAGGGACAAAATAAACATCTTACATGAACTTCTTCTCTCCCTTCTTTGTTAGTATTTCTACTCTTCCTTTTCCCATGACAGATACCTTTCTATCAGTCCCCAATGTCACTTCATATTTGACACTTTCATCTAGATTGGAAAACATTTCTATGTTTCCAGTCACGTGGTTGCTACAACCTGAATCTAAGAACCATACATCTCCTTGTTTTTCTTATGCTACATTACAAGATAAAGAAAACCTATCATGGTTCATATTTTCCTTCATGATATTTTCATTTGGTTTGCTATTTGTGTCATATTTCTTCTTTCTACATTCATTTTCATAATGACCATACTTCTTACAATACTGACATTGAACTTGAGATTTATCATACCATTCACCTTGTTCTTGATTCTGGTTTGAGCCTTGAATTGAATTTTTATTGTTGCCCCTTCCACTTGAGCTTGGAGGTTTGCTTTTTCCACCTCTCTATGAGCTTCTTCCTCTTCCTAGGTAGTTTGATCTTCCTCGACCTCTACCTTGAAAAAAATTCATCTGTGTTTTGAATACATGCTCCAATGAGGAGTTTGTTTCTCTGTTAAGTCTGTGCTCATGAGACATAAGTGATGTATGAAGCTCATCCACTGAAAACTGTGAGAGATCCTTTATATCTTGTATGGCCACAACTATGACATCAAAAATTCATGGCAGACTTCTCAAAACATTCTCAACTATTTTCCTTTCCTTAAGTCTCTCACCATGAGACCTGATTTGGGTAACCAACCCAATCACATGTGTAAATAATGAATCTATATTATCACACTATGTCATACATAATGTTTCAAAATATCTTCTCAGCATTCGTATTTTTTTTGTCTTGACCTTTTCCATGCCCTGGTAGGTTGTCTAGAGTGTATCCCATGCTTTCTTGGACTTCGTTGTTTTTGCAACACTCGGGAAAATACTTTCATGCACTGCCTGAGAAATATAGACGAGGGCTTTGGAATCCTTCTTCTTATTGTCCCTCAACAAATCTTTTTCTTCTTGTGTCAAGACATTCTATACTGCTGCATCTGCTAATTCTTGGAAACCATTCTCCACCATCTCCCAAATATCTTATGAGGAAAACAGGGCTTTCATTGTAATATCCCAATAATCATAATTCTTGCCATTAAATTGTGGTGTTTGTGGATTATTTAAGCTTGTGCTTGCTGCTGCCATTTTCATTGTGTAAACAAAAAAAATTCTCACTCGTCAAGAATCTGCTTCTCAAAACAACTTTTAACTATTCAATAAAGAACACTTTCTTTCACTCAGAGATTAAACTTGCTCTGATACCATGTTAGAAAAATATTATATGATTTGATACCATGTTGGAAATAAAATGAGAAGCTCAAAATAATACGAGAAATGATTTTCCCCAAAAACACGCAAAGTTAATAGAGTAATATGTAGAAACGCAAAAATTAATTCACATAGCACACACAAAGACAAAAACTAAGAGAATGTTTTTTTTTCTTATTCTTCTCCTATGTCCATTATATCAAACGAAAAAAATATTTTTAAATACAGAAACTCCGAAGGTTGAGAATTCAATGCAAAATCAATGTTGGAAGTGTTAGCCACCTATGAATTTTTGTCAAGCAAATAGGTGGCTAAATTGTTTTGAGCCTTCAAGAGATAAATTTTCTATGAAAATATCTCATCCTTGAAACCTCTGTGTGTCCATTTCCTTTAAAAGGATCCTCATTGCTGTTTCCATCGAAAAATCCTCACTGACTGTAAAAAATTGTGCTTAGAAAGACCTTCATTTGCCCCTTGTATTCCTGCAAAATTCCCTATTTTAACCCTTTTTCCATATTCAAAATTCCCCCTTTAACCCCAAAAAATCCCTCCCAAGATTTCCTAAACCACCCATTTCTTCCTTAAAACCATGTGAAGTCCTTCATTTGAGTTTAAACTCCTTTTTTACCTCTATTGAATTCCTCTTTTAGCCTTAAAAACCCTCATTTTTGGCTAAAAATCACTCTTTTTCATATATAATGGCTTAGCCCTTTTCAGCCAGCCCCTTAACCACTTCCCCATATGCCCCGAGTGCTAAGACCAAGCGCTAAGGCCTAGGCACTAATCGCAATCGCAAACTTTCAGTGAGCGCATTTCTGTGTTATACGAAAAAATCCCAATGCGATTGGGGTTTGGGCTATAGCCCTATGCCGCGATCTCCACCGTCGATCTTATTAAGATCTGATGACCAGCGCCGATCACAGTCACAACTCTTAAGTGATGCCACCCTTCTCCCTTTCTGATTGCGATCCACTGATCCCAATCTCCACCGTCGATCCCTTTTTTAATCCGACGGCCCTCACTTTCCCGCTCTGATCGCAATCGCAAATCTCAAATGGAGCCACCTTCCATTCCTCCCAATTGTGATCCTCCGATGCGATCACAGCCATTGATCTCCTCCTGAGATCTAATAGTCCTGAATGAATCTCCCTCCGCCCATGCCGGCTCCCACCATTCACGACCAATTCCATTACATTTCCATTTATTTCTTTGTATTTCATCGAAGTCCAAACTTTCATGATTTACATTAAATTTTATGCATTTCTCTTGACTATCCGAAGTCATTTCATTAATTCAATCTCCACCGTCGATCATTCCCCCCAGATATGATCGGACGATCCACATTCATTCCTCCACCAAACTTTCACCAGACAATTTTTCCCACTGTTTCGCTGCATTTTTCACCATTATCCTACATTATTCCACCATTTTCCAATCGCATCCACCGTTTTCACCATGATGCACTACCATTCTCACAGTCCTCCACTGCATCCGACTCCATGCATTGATTTCTTAACATGTTTACGTGTTTTTCAGGATTACAGGCGGTAGAAACCACCATTGCTCACTGTCGCTATTATAGTGACACCGAGCACAGAGAAGACTAATTTCAGAGCCTGGGAAGGTATTAGGATGGTGTTTAACACTGTTAAACCTCTCCAGCACCATTAAGGTTCTGAATTTCATAGACAGAGACAATAATGGAGCGGAAAAGAGTATCAGTAAAAGATCTAAGAATTCAATGCTCAGTATTGAAGATTTTAAGCCTTAATCCAGTGTTTAAAAGGAAAATTTACCATATTGAAGACCTTGGGAAATCACACAGAAGGCCCAATGAGGCCTGATGCACAAAAAACAATATTGACAACATTTCACATCAGTAGAAGTTTCCTCCCAAGAAAGGACACATTACCCATAATGTTTTCATTCCACACCGTGTTCCTGAGAAGATTTCCACCCTGATAGTAGTCATAATGCTACCAGAGCATTTGTTATGCAGTATGGCAGACCTCACAATCATTTATTTTCCTTTTTGTTTATTCACTAGAGTACTACAGAGTACTATAGCCAAAGTACATCAACAACATACCTGGAGTAAATTTTAGCCTGTCGAAGACCGCTCTTTCCTCCAAAGAGTATTGAAGTTCGATGCATGGACATTAAGGCACAATGGGCCTCGAGCCTCTCCCATCGCTCTGTTTTAATGTTTCATTTAGTGTCTCATCTACCTTGTCTACCTCTCTTTCAGTTATAAAACTCATGAAGAAACTCACTGAAAAGGTTGTTGATTGGATATCTGCGAACTGTAAGCTTTTTCTCTTGAGATATAGTTCTCTGTGTGAAGTTGTAAGATAGGCCGAGGAAGATGTTTTCAGACTGAATATCAAGCTGTTGGAAATGTTGTACATGACTGGTGTTGCTCTTTAAATATGACAAGCACATTTCTTTGGATCCTGATTTAAAGCAGAGGTGATGTTTTTCTTACTTGTCTCTGTTTCTCTTTGTAATTCATCACATTTCATTTCTTAGGTATGCATCAGAAATCTGGTTTAGGATATACCCCTGCATGGTACCCTAAGCTTCCGCTCTCCCTACCTTTGATGTTTTCTGCTATATGTGTTATTTGAGCGCTAATTTAAGTTAAGTTAACCAGTGTAGTAGCTAATATTTACTTCTAGTTTATGTATGAATTAATGAATCCATTCTTAGATGTTCTTGTTGAGTTTTAATTGAATGAATTGGGATACTGGGAGTTTAGAACATAGTTTCTGTCTCACTAGCATCCTTTTCGATTAATTGAACTTTTCTAAGTTCCCTTAAGCTAGATTTCGAAGCATTGAGAGTTCAAAGTCTCTCTCTGATCTCAGGTTTTCACCTTTGTGTTTAAATCTTTAATGTTCCCTTGGTCTGAAGAGTTACCTTTTGGGAGTTGGGCCACAGGTGTCTAATGGCATGTCTTGTCCCTGGACCTGATTCCTAAGTGGTCATCTTGGAGGTTTCCTTGCCTTTCACTTTCTTTCTCACCATTTCATATCACACTATCATCTTTAAGATCCAATGCTTTAGATGACTAGCCCAACTGAAAGCCTGCATATTGAATAACAAGTAAACCCTTTCCTGACTCCATTGCCCAATGGTCTCAAGTATTCTCTGAAATCATTTCTCCTTTGTCTAGAATCCTCTTTATTCAGCCTTGTTTCATAGTGAACCCTTCGTTCCTATTTCCCAACAACCAAACAAACAAATTAAACAAACAAACCCATGCCTATAACTAGCCTAAAACCAAAAATAAACATAACTTCAAAGACATAAACCTTTTCCTATATAGAGAGATCCCTCTCTGGACTTGGGAGGGCTAGATCCTAAGGTCTAAAGTGGTTCTGATGTTATCTCATATTTTGGTATTGCCGAAATTCCCAAAACATGGGAACTCCAACATAATGTCGACCATACGGGGGAATAAAGACCAATAGCTTTGATTTGGTAATTAATCACTGTGGTGGACAGTAAATATCCTTGAAAATCTTAAAAATCCACCTGGCAACTCCACAGTTCCTGAATGATTAAAAGACTCCATTGGTGATCAGTAGGCCGCTGATTATTTTTGGTTTCACAAGACTCCACTGGGAGAGCATGTCGCATTACAATATCATCCACGCTAAATACCAAGTCACTTCACCAATAGAAGACTCTGATCAGTTTGCAGAAATGCATCCCAGTTTCATAGCAGAGTGTTGTTATAATATGTCAAGTGAATTGGCTAAAATGGAATGGGAAGATCTTCCTGGGGCTATTCTCCTCAGCTCAAACTTCAAACCCGTGCTCTAGAAAAGTTTCCTAGAATTGGTGGTTGAAAGATATGAAGCTGAGATTGAACTTTTGAACTCACAAGAAAAATCATATCAATTCAGATACCCGAGAGCCTTTTTGGAAAGTCTCCTGCCCCCTAAAAAAGAAGAGTTTCCATTGCCTTTCGATGTGCAAGAAGAAGATGATCGGGCTTTCAAGAGCCACATTGAAGACGCAGTGGAAGATACAATAGTCAAGGCTGTCCAGGATGTAGATAGCCTACGAGTCATGGAAGGCCTAAATGAAGAAAGTGTACATCATTTGTTCATTGATCCTGTGGCAGAGTATATGGAGGCCCAGATTAGCTCGAATTCTCCAGCATTGATCCTTTGCAGGGGCTGAATTCATCAGGACTGGTCACCACTGATGGTGACCGCAGTTTTGAAGAACCGCATGCAGAGCACCCTATGGTTTTATTTGATAAGAAGTCAGTTCTTCTTCCCATTTTTGTTGTTTCTTGACTGGCTACACTAGCACTATGATATCACCTAGGGCATCAGAGATTTCCAAGTAGAGTAGGGTAGGTAGAAAATCTAAATAAAGCTCAGTTTGTGAGCATTTAGTTAGTGTTTTTAATTTTTACAAAGTTTCAGTCCTTGAGAAATTTTGTCTTTATGCCATGGCCCATAGCAAGCTAGACAGTCTAATCCTGGCTTGACTGTTTTTCAATTTCTGTCTTAGAATGTAGCGGAGAAATCTTCTAGATAGTTTAATCCTAGCAGATATTAGTTTAGGTAGAGAAACTATGAGGCCAACAGCTTAATCTGGTCTCATGGAGTAATAAGGGTAGAAATAGAATAGGTTTGTTTTTCATGTTTGTAAAAAATTGATGATGTAAAGGGTTTACAAGTCCAAATGCACCCAGAAGAAAATGTTAGGACAATAGTATGGGTAGGTAGTTGTTTGGGAGAAATATTACTGCTGATATAATGTCTTCATGATTTGTGGCAACTGATCCAAGAAAAGAAAAATATGTGTCAAGTACCAGGCATCTGGCCTACTCCAAATATTATTTTCAGAATTCTTGACACCTTCAAGAAGATGCCATCCCCATGTGGAGCCACTGTTAGCCACCTATAAATTTTTTGACAAGCAAACAGGTGGCTAAAATTTCTTTGAGCCTTCAAAAAATACATTTCCTCTGAAAACATATCATTCTTCAAGCCTCTTGTGTATTTTTCCCTTTGAGAAATCTTCACTTCTGTTTCCATGAAAAAGCCTCTCTGTTTGTGGAAGAATTTTGCTCAAAAAGGCCTCCATCTGCCCATTTTGTCCCCTCAAAACCCCACTTTTCATCCCCTTTTCCCCTTTCAAATTCCCACCAAAATCCCTCATTAACCCTCCAAATCATCCCAAATCCCCTTCAAAACCATATAATAGCCTTTATTTGGTCTTAAAACCCCCTTATTCCCTCTACCGAAAACCCTTTTAAGCCTTAAAAAACACTCTTTTTGGCTTGAAAAACACTTATTTTCATTTGAGGCTTAAGCCCCTTTTGGCTAGCCCCTTTAACCACTTCCCCACGTGACCCATACACAGAACCAAGCGCTACGGCCCTAGGCGCTTATCGTAATCGGAGCACGCATATGAGCGCATTCCTTTGTTAAATGAAAAATCTCCGATGCGATGGTCTTTTGTTCTATAGACCGCGGACGTGTTATGAGCCGCCGATCTTTACAAGATCTAACGGTCGGTGCTTGTTCCACATCGTGCCCATTGCTTCTTCCCATTCACCTCCCTAATGGAATATCAACCATTGATCTCCCTACCGGATCCAACGGCTGTCGCGTAATCGCACCATCGCCAATCAGAGTTTTCTTAAAAACACCACTTCCTGTTGCCCCGATTGCCGATCCCCAATCCGATCTCTGCCGTTCATCCATTCTGATCCAACAGTCCAAATTTCATCGCTCCCCGCTCCTTGCCCCTGTCCGTCTCCCTGCTGATTGAATCCCCACCATTGATCGCCTTCGTGATCTAACGATTGGCGCTCAATCGCACCATCGCCAATTGGAAGTTTTAAAATTGTCACCCTCTGCCTCCCTCTATTACGATCTTCCGTTTCCATTGTGACCATCCGTTCGATCTAGATCGGCGGCCCATATTATATCGCGTTCCCATTTAAATTTCTCCCATCGGACCTTCCAAAAAGTTATTTTATTAAATTTCCACCGTTGATCTCCTCCTGAGATCCAACGGCTCACAGCTAATCCCCCTCCACCCACTGGGTCACACCATCTAATGGCCCCGCTCTCATTCATCTTTTCCTCTATTCCTTTGTAATTTTCCTGAGCATTAAACTTTGGGTTTTACACTAAATATTATTTCTTTCTCCCCACTTACTATTAACACCTCCGTTCGTGAATCCTGACCATTGATTGCTATTGCCCTGTCTGATCGGACGGTCTACGACTCTTATTACCCAAGCTTTCATCAACCCTGTTCTTTACCATTCCGCAGTGATTTTCACTGGTTTTTCACCTGCATCCACCATTTCGGTAGGTCTCCGCAGCAATCTTCCACCACCTCCCCTGGATTTCATAACAAATCTATTGTGTTGTGTAGGGTTTACAGGGTGAGAATTCACTCTGTCTCCATGACCACAGTCGCTGTGATTCAGAGTGCAAAGAGACCTTCGCAGCCGTAGCAAAGTGAAATAGCAGAGACAGATTAAGGGATCTGGGTCCTTTATTGAAGATTTAACGCCAATAATCCCATGATTAAATGAAGAAGGCGCAGTTTGGAGACTAAGCACACTAAAAAGTCATATCAGTGCTTCAACATTGGCAGAACATGTTTTTGTCCTGAAAGGACACCTCGTGACAGCATTCTCCATGCCTTCTCGATCTCTTAAAGATTTTTCATTGACAAAAGCTTCTTAAAGAATGTCAGAACAGCAGTTATGGAAGCATGGAAGCCCAGAAGATCTTCAGTCACCTTACTTGCTTTAGTAGACAGAACAGAGTACCTTACAGTCAGAAAGGACTTCGAAGAGAATACCTGAGGTTGTTTTCGACCTGACAGAAAACTTCGAACCAGACTACAGGATACACACAGTCAGCGAAGAAACATTAAGCAGTATGGGCGTGAACGCTTCCTCCATTATGTCTTAATGAGTCCATTTAATTCACAATCTACTCCTGCTATTATTCATTCTCCTATAAGAACTCCCATAGAACATATTGTAAAGGGGGTTGTTGTTGTTGTTAGTTGTAGGGATTCATGGACTGTTAGAACAGTTAGTTGGGGCAAAGTAGTTGAGTAGTTTGTAATTTAGTAGGCTGGGAGGAGAAATTTTGGACTGTATTAGCCATTGAGCTCAGTGTATGTGACTGGTTTTGCACATCAATTTATCAAGCAATTTCACAGGATCCCGGTTTATGCTTCTAGTGATGTTTCTCTTACTGCAATTGTTTTATTTCATTTAATCATGTTGTCTATTTATTCTCTGATAAGAATCAGTAAATCAGGCTTAGGATATACCCCTGCACGGTACCCTAATGCCCACTACTCTTCTTGTCTTTGATGTTTTCTCCTTAATGTGTATCTAAGAACAAATTCATGTAATTTAACCAGTTAAAGATGTTGGTCTAGCCCATGCTTACTGATGTGTGAATTTGGGGTTTGTTTCTTAGATGTTCTTGTTGGATTTAAGCTGGAAGAATTGGAATACCAGGGATTTAGTGTAAGCCCTGTCCACTGGGGTCCTTTTCCAACAGATTGGTCTTTCTAAGATCCCTTGAGCTGGTGTCAAAAGCATTGAACGTTAAAAGTCCTTCTCTGATCTTAGGCGTAGTTCTGTGTTAAATATTAACTCTGTTTTTCCTTGAGAGTATGTTGAAGCAGGCCTGGAGTTAAATGACCTCTGGCCTGATCTTAAAGCTTCCCTTTTTGTCTTCATTGAGAGTTGCCTCTGAGTATGTCAAAGCAGGTCTAGATTTAAATGATATCTGACCTAATCTCTAAACCGAAATTGGGTTTCTTTCTTTCTTTCTTTCACCTTCACTCCTTATTGTTCCATTCCACCATCTATCTAAAAATATCTTTTAGTATAGATGACTTGCCCTATGAAAGCCTTGGTTAGCTGTTATGCAAGTAATCCCCTTTCATGACTCCATAGCCCAATGGATGGCACATTCCCAACCTATATTCTTTTGCCGAAATGTCTTGTTGCTTTATTCCTTTCACCTTCTAACCTTCTTAGTTAATGATCTCCGACCAACCCAACAACCAAATCATTTTAAAGCCCATGTGCCTCATATCTAGCCTAATATCTCAATTTGAGCTTCAAAGATATATGTCATTCTTTGTTTTTATAGAGAGATCTCTCTCCGGATCCAGGAGGGCTAGATCCTAGGATCCCAAAGTGGTTTGGTGTTCTCTTATCTTTTGGTATTGCTAAATCTACCAAAACATAGGAACCCCAACAGGAAGAGACAGGTAACAACAAATCGTCCTTCTGCCGTGTTTTGACTTTTTTCATTAAACATCGCACATAACTTTTTACGCCGGACGTGAAATCCCTTCAGGTTTTGGCTTTGAACCCATATCACATCCGTGCCCACATCGCATATCATATTTTGGCGGTGACAACATTTACTTGGTGCAATAACAAAGAACGACTATGGGGTGTGATATGCGATAGTGATATCGCATCGCAAGGTTCAACACTTAGCCCACTACAACTTGACGGAAAAAAATAACAACTTGTGATTGCGATGTGCGATGACGATATTGTATTGCACCATCGAAAATTTTTGGGACGGAGTACAAAAGGTAAGAGATAAGGTTTGCGAAGTGTGAAGTGCGAAGCACTAAACGATGGGCAGTGCGAAGAGTCAAGGGTATAAGGTAAAGCGGAAAACAAAGGTTCGTTGTGGTAATGCATATAGGTTAGAAGGGTCCCACTGATATTGCATCAGCGAATATTTATGGTCCACCAAGGCATTAAGAAGAAAGTGTTAAACTTTGCGAGATGTCCATTGCGGTGAGGAAAGTGGGTGATACTGCATGAAGGTATTTAAGACATGGTAGATGGGTGTACAAGATTTTGTAAACATTATGGAAAATTGCGTGAGTAGGTAGCTTGCGGATTTACCATGTCTCGAGTTTGTCCTTCCCTCCAAAAAAATATTTAAGTAATGTATCGCTGCTACAAGTTTATAAATTTATTCAAGGCAATGGTTGGGAGTAATTTCCAACATTATGCAACCCTTGCTCTTGGAGACTCTAAGACGTAAAAGTTTCATTAGTAGAAAAGCTTGCATACATATATGGGTTAAATTACCATTATTCCACATTGGAGAATAAGAATTCAGCAAATTGTTGTTAGGGTTTGGATCAATTAAAACCTCATCATTTTGACCATGTAATTCTTCTATTTTTAAATTCCAATACACCTGAAACACACAACTGTGCAGTCGTCACTACGCTGAAGGCGGTACTATACGGCTAGACAGAACGACGCGACGTTACACGACCATGAACACGAGCAGGCATATTAATTTTGATGTTGATGTCCCCGCTGGCGATGGCAGTGGAAGAAGAGGTATACGGTTTCACGTTGAGCTTCCTCTTGATGGAAGAGTTCCAGTAATTCTTGATCCCATTGTCCGTGCCTGCGGCAACTGTGCCGCAATTTGTGACCACCTAATTTATCATGAATGTCGACAATTAATAAAGAATGTTGGCAGGGAACAAAAAGTTCTAAAAATTGAAAGAAAATTAGCGAGATTAAATTTGACAGAAAGCGTAGGCATGAAACAAAATAGAAACCTGTTGCCAAGAATGGATTGTAATTTTATGATGAGCTGCTCTGGCGTGAAATAGGATGACGTTTAAGGCCAGGGCATTAGTAGTTAATCCATCTCAGCCTGCAGCTCTTTCAGCATCTCTGCAGACCTGTATAAATGTATGTGCATTGCAAAAACCTTATGAATAGGTTACAGATTTATGTGTTGTAACTTGTATAGTTTAGGAGATGTACATATTGTACTTTTCTGCCATTTTTGATAAGTATTCTAATTTTTTTAAATTGGAATCGTGATTTTTGGGGAGGATCACGGTTACTATTGCATTGGGGTTGAGCTACAGAATAAGACAACCATTACATTAAATTGTTTTGAAAAAGAATTATATCCAATTGAATTGAGCAGGAAGTGAAGAAAAACTGAATGAAATTAGAGACGAACTAGATGCTTACCAGGCTGCTTGGCCACATAGTTCCAGCAGTTGACGAGGCCTTTTCTCATGATATAGCTGGTGAGTTGGTTACTTCATCGGGTGACCAGAGGCCTTCTTTTAGCTTTAGTTTGGAAGTAGCAGGGATATTGCCTTCCACTTCCCATACGACTTGTGCCTGCCCTATCCTGCACCTCATTTCGCGGAAGCCATTTCAATCCTCTCCAGACTCCGGGTACAGCTGATGGAAGCCTGAAACGCATATTCTTCGCTTAAAACAAGCTCTTTCATCCATTTGTTTGATAGTTAACGAGTTCCATGGTGTCGTTTAAAAACCCATTAACCATTTTCTGCCATTTCATAGCACGATTTTTTTTCTTCTAAGTTTAAAAATATAGTTACGATAGTTTTACAAATTCGTATTATACAAAATAAAAGATTCGAACTTATAATTTTTCAATTTTTAATCCAATTTCAAGAACCCAAAAAATAAAATCTAACAACAAAGGAAGGTAAATGTCGCCTGATGAGAGTAAGCGCAGAAGATCATTTCGACCAGAATCAGAAAAAATTATAACTAATCCGAGCTGACGTCGTATAAGCAATCATACCTGAGCTCGTACTTGTATATAAAGTACATCCAGGCCAACTAAAATTTGGAGTTGTCAATCTGGGCAACGGAATAGTTCGGACAGTAGTGTTTTTGTCGGAATTCACGTAACTAAAATTCAGGAAATAAGGTAGTTAGAGTGTTTGGAATTCATTTTTAATAGTGGAAATGGATTCAGCATTATCAAATAAAACCCTTAGAATACTCAAAATACTAAAGTTTAACAACTGTAAACATGATTCTGATAAAATCTTTGCCCAATTTTTTCAAAATCTTTACCGGATCCTGAGCCAAAATGTTGCCTAGAAAAACAAGGGTGATTTTAGACCAACCTAGCCAGACAATATTCGCAGAGGGAAAACATACCCTAACAGTCCAACAAGGTTGAATGCTGAAATAACCTTACCCATTTGAGCTTTTATGGATCCACCTCACCCCATCCCATGCCTCATTAGTATTAAGAACCAAACCTTGATTACTACCCTAGGATATGGAGTACCTTACCAACCAATTATTTCCACCAGGAATAGAAGTAGAGGATAAGTATGGATAGAATGCTATGAAACCATCTTACCCTTTACTTGATTTCTTTACTGCTTCACCCTAGGCCTAAAATTTATGGGTTGTCTTTTCCTTTATAGAAACAACGACACAACACACGTACAAAACTCCTTACGATACAGTATACTTCATAAATGCATAAACGTAAGACGTACTAATTCAAGAGGAATGCATTACAATGCAAGCATGAAAAATTCGTCATAGCAGGTAAACCTTCCTAAACAATAGAAATTTATGATAAACTAACCTATAGCAGAAACCCCATCATGATACACCAAATATATTATAATGTCCATCCTAATATACTATTGGGATGTAATAATGCATCTTAAGTCTTTTAATTGAAAATCCTAGATATGTTATTATTGTTTAAATTACATTTTAAATGAATAAAATGGATTTAATATTTTCAAAATTTATTTGGGAATTTGTATGCTATACATCACAATGTTTAAATTTGTAATTCTAATATATTTTTGTTTAGTTTGAAAAAAAAATCAAATATGTTCTTAAAAAATGCTACAATGAGAAGGCTACATGTTTAACTCATAGAAAAATGTTTTTCTTTAATTAATTTCTGTATGTGCATATCATTTTTTAATAACGTATGATATATACATATTTAAATATTTTTTCTTGAACTATTTTATTGATGCACTATATTCTTCACAATGATATTTCTACTATTAATATATTTTTTAATACACTTCAATATTAATTAATACTTGATATTAAAATATTTTATTTATGAGTCACATCTATTTTTTTAATTATTATTATTATCTTTTAAATGCTAAATATTAGTTGGATGTTAATAATTAAATAAATTACATATTTGTTTGAAATATTTTTCTTTAATTAACCTTTAAGCATTGAAATATTTTCTTATGATAAACACTCAATTAAAGTTTCCTTTATGTTCGTCTATATATATATATATATATATATATATATATATATATATATATATATATATATATATATATATATATATATATATCATTTTAAAATTGAAATAAGCTAGTTAATATACATATTAAAAAATGTTATTTGTATCATGTAGTGAAATATTTTAATTTTTTATTTATTTATGTCATATATTTAAATGTTTTAAAAAGTACAAAATTTATAAAACATTCTTTAATTAATAGTAAAAATATTTTAGTTACATTATTTTTATATAAAATTATGATATTTCGTATAGATATTAATATTTTGTTTATATATATTCATTTTTTAACTTTTTATTATAGTAATAATCTTTATATATATATATATATATATATAAGAGACATGTTAACTCATATTGAGCACGAAGGAATTACATATCTCACTATTAAATGAGCCTCTTGACATCTAACACAACTTATTTTATAAAAAATGTTGCAATGTAGTAGCCTAGTCAATCGTACTCCAACTAGAAATCTTTGGCTAGGTAAGGTAGACTGGATTTTGAATTTTTAATAAAAAAACAGATATCATAAAATATTAGAAATTTGACATCTGTATAAAGTTCAAAAAATATTACACTCGCATTCCAACATAAGGATATCATGTTCATTCATATAAACCTTAACCATTTCTGAAATAGAATTTATCACTGAAATAGAATGTATGGATATCTACATGCTTACCCGAAAAATCCTCTATAATCATGTAAAGTAAATAGATTACATTAGCAAACTTGAGCAATTAGTACATTACGATTGATTGATATGCACTAGCTTAAGAAAAATGATATGCACTTACTTAAAAAAAGTGGATAATCATGTAGTACGAACGAATCACATTGGTATTTAAGCATTTAAAAAATGAAATTACACAAATGTTTAAAGCCATGATCACATATGAGTTGGGGATTATTAATTTATGGCCCATAGTGGAGAGTGGTTAGTTCCAAGAAACTCTTAAAAACATGTCAAGCCCATGTTTCATTTATTTGTTCTCAAGGATTTCAATTTTGGTTATATTTTCTACAAAGTTTAATAATAAAAACGATTGTACAAATATCTAAAGATCACATATAAAGGTCATATATTCATGGAATTGTATTTTGCAAATGAAACAATAAGTAGTTTAAAGTATGAGTGTTCAAAGTTAGCTTAGGTGGTTGGTTAAAGAGATTGAAAGATCATGGGTTTAATTTTCTCGAGGCTTTGGCTTTGTGGCTGAGTTAGTAGAAAGTGATTTTTTGAAGTTGATATTCCTTATTGTCACATACTTTTTTGCGATTTTTTTTCTTTTTATATCTATTTGTGAGATAGTATAAATAAACATGAATGTTGTTATCTTTTAGTCATACTCTACATTAATCTTTATTCCATAAGTTACATGTTAACCAAGTGTGATACATAGGATATGTTAATCTATTCAATTTTACATATACCACTCAATGCCTATATGCATTTCTTATGGTCCTATATTTTAATATTAATCAAATTTGTATATGTAAGTTATTAAATAAATTTTGTTTATCAACGATGTATGGGCACATTAGCCCTTAGGCTGAGCTTCTTCCATTAAAAAAAAAGGGTTTTATACTCCCTCGTTATACATAAAGAAGACCAATTTAGTGCTATGAATATCTTATCCTTCACGTAAGCGCAAAATGGAATTGGTTCTTTTTTTCTACGGAGGGAGGGGAATGATCCACGTCGAAACAACCCTTACCAAACATCTTCTATCCATGTGAAATTAATGGGCCTACCATATGTCCAAATAGATGATTGAGATTTCGAGGTGTGATCCAATAGTTGCCAGTGTATGAATCAAGGCTTACTCTTTTAGTATTGATCAACACAAATTTTATTTTAACGAAATTTTTTTTTTTCGTTTCAGTTGTCTCAGAGTGCCACACAGAAGCAATCATAGATTCCCAACACCTAGGATGTGACTACCACCTATTGGGGACTATACCCTTTGACATCGTATTTCGGTAGCCTCA
>CM076576.1:462971092-463100904 GCA_034641835.2 Pinus albicaulis
CAATGCTTTCTTCATTGTGCATTCCGAGTTTTTAATATTGAATTCTGAGAGTTTGGAGTTTAGCACTTTTTACCTTGGAATCACCTTCATAGATTAGAATGATTTTGTCCCATATCTCCTTTGATGTATTTAACTGCATGACTTTGACAAAAACTAATTCAGTCAAACTTCCCAATAATGCATAGACCGCCTTTGCATTGGTTTCATATTTATTTCTTGTTGCTGCATCTGTTGGAATGGAAATTGGATATTGATAACCTCCTTCGACTATAGCCCATACATCTACTCCAAGAGACTGAAGATAGGATCTTGTCCTTGTCTTCCAGAAGATTAAGTTGTTTCCATTAAATAGAGGAGGCCTGATAGATGTTGTCCCATCTTGATTGCTCATCTTGGCTAATCTTCCTTCTAGCGATTAAGCTTCTTCAGAAGGACCTGCTCTGATACCAATTGTTGGGAAAAATACTGAGAGGGGGGGGTGAATCAGTATTTAGAGCTTACTGATAATTTTACCTGTTTCTTTACTAAATTCCATATGCAGCTTTGATGAACCCAACTCGCGTATACACGCGCATATACCAAAAGAAACTAGCATATACTGATATAATTTTATTGTTAGAAAAACTTTTTAGAAACAATATTTAACTCAGCTTGTCAGTTATGCATATTTTAGTTGAGCACTAAATATGTGCAGTAATAGCAGAAAAAATAATCACACAAGAGCAACACACATGAACACCAAGATTTAAGGTGGAAACCCAATTTGGGAGAAAACCATCGTGGCCGTTGTCGTCGTATTCACATGTTATATGGAAATTTGTTTACAATATTGTACTAATGCATACTCATATCAGTACGTAGCCATATACCTACAAAATGTTGCAACCTTCTCTCTTTTTCCAGCTGCAACTGGAAGGGAGCTACAACCCCCTGATCTCGTTTACTAGCCACTACTGGAAAGGAGCTTGAACCCCTTGATCTGAATAGTAGCGTCTACTGGTAGGAAGCCTCTATTTCCAAACTCAAGGCTTCAATGCTCAGAATTACTGCAGACCATGTTTCATCAATATTGATACTCTATCACACAGCTTCAACACAACCCTTCATAAATATCAACAACAATAAACTTCACCCAATACATCAAACTGAATAGTGAGATCATTGTAATCAGAACACTATAACAACCAGATTTCAGAATCAGTATGTCGAATCAAATTCAACCCTGAACATTCCTTATCTCAAAAATCATACACTACTTTTCTTCACTGAACCCGCGTGTATACGCACTTTCCTTAACACCAACCTAAGTATAGATTTGTGAGTATTGTTTTTCAGAATATGGTCAGACTCGCATCCATATCTGAGGCTTTCAGTTAGATAGCTATTGGGAGAGATATCAATGTGATATTGGTTGTTTTAAATAGTTAAGGATGTGGAAAGGATCCAAAAATATCTCCCTGTTGTCTACTTTGAGCCCTTAGGTGGAAAATATCTAAAAAATATCCTCATTTCCTACAGTTAATTTAGATTAGGAAAAAACACATGAAAACATCATACACTATTATCATTAAACATAATATGACAAAAAGGTAAATAAATGTGAGAGAGAGGTAACTTAATAGTTGAGGTATGGAATTTTAACCACTTAAAATATACCTAATGATGGTCCTAATCATCATCCCCATAATGAAATTTTTTGTAATCCTCTGAGAAACTCACTCCTCCTTGTTGATCCCTTTCGAAGACCTAGTGACCTCTCTGACATCCCAAGGCAGCAAATAGGGAGTTCCTTCTGGTGTGTAGAATCATGTATTCATTTCTACCTCATCCCACTCCTTTTGTTACTATGTTTTATCTATCCCTTCATGTAGCCCCAACATCAAAGGTGGGTTGAGCTTCAATGTTGTCAAACCAGCTCCAAAAATACAAGAAAAGAGATATCAATGCCTTAGAAATAAGCCACTTCGAGGGGAAACCTCCAATACATCACATGAATGAACAATTGTTGGATGATACAAATTACAAAACCTCCTTTCTATATATAGGAGTCCATGGGGCTGTAATGTGTAATCCTAGCCGACCTAAGAATAATAATTTAAGGGCACAATAATAACAATATGGGGGTTGTGGGGACAATAATAACAATAAGGGGGTTACAATAACAATAAGGGACTATACTAGTAATATAGGGACCTAACATGCCCCTCTCCTTCAAAAAAGTGTTGTCCTCAACACTTGAGTAGCTCTGGGTGCATCTTTATAAAATTCTCATCCTCCCATGTAGAATCTCCAGTAGGTAAGTTCTTCCACTTGATGAGATACTCTGAAATTGATCAATTTCATAGTTGTCGAGTTCTTGTTTCCGTGACCACTTTAGGTTCCAATATGATTTTTCCTTCCTCAACAAGTTCTGGCAATATTGTTTGAACTGGAATATTTTCACCTATAACCTTCTTTAAGAATGAAACATGGAAAACTGGATGCACTTATGAAGAAGCAGGGAGCTCCAATTTATATTCCATAGTACCAATCTTTTCCAACACCCTGTAAGGACCATAGTACTTTGATGATAATTTATTATCCTTCTTAGCTTGCTTGAGGGACATTTGTTTGTATGGTTGTAGCCATAAAAATACCCAGTCTCCTACATCAAAACTTCTCTCACTGCGATGTTGATCTGCCTGTTGTTTCATCCAATTTTGTGCCAAATTCATGTTATCCTTTAAGAGGTGGAGAACTTCTTGTTGATTATCGATGTGATCTTCCACTGCTTGAACCTTCTAATTTTCTCTTAAATATGATGTGATGGATGGTGGATGATATCCATAAAGTGCCATAAATCGGGTCATTTTTTCTACAGTATGGAAGGAAGTGTTATACCACCATTCAGCAAGAGGTGACCACTTGACCCATTATGTTTTTTTATCAGATAAAAAACAACGAAGATATCCTTCAAAACATTTATTTACTATCTTAGCTTGACCATCGGATTGAGGATGATAAGATGAGCTATGAGCTAATTGAGTACCCAAACAAGAAAATAACTCCGTCCAAAAGTTTCCAAGAAAATGGGATCATGTTCACAATAACCCTTGGGTTTCCATGTATCTTTTGAATTGTGTCCATAAATGTAGAAACTATAATTTCTTTAAATGGATGTAATTATGCACAAAAGTGTGCGTACTTGGTAAGTCTATCAACTACCACCATGATGATGCCTTTTCCTTCGGACTTAGGTAAACCTATGATAAAATCCATTGAAATCTCGTCCCAACGTTGACTTGGAAGGGATAAAGGCTGTAGAAGACCCGGGGTATTAATTGTCTCAACTTTATTTTATTGGCAAACCAAACATTCCGCCACAAACTTTTGAAGATCAGATTTAAGGCCATCCCAAAAAAATTCTTTCTTCACCCTGTGGTAAGTTTTTAAAAATCCCGAGTGTCCTCCTAAGGGAGAAGTGTGCAATTCCAAAAGAGTCTTTTGCTTTAGTTGGAATTCTACAAATATATAAGCGATCTTTGTACCATAAGGAATCATTTTTCCAACTAAATGTATCAGATGTACTAGGATCTTGCTGCAACTTTTGAATGAGTGTCCACACTTCTTTGTCCTTCTTCCATTCATCCCTTGCTTCGGTTATCCAATATGGTTGGATAATAGAAATGGCACAAAGCAATGTTTCCACCTCTTCATCCTTTCTTGAGAGTGCATCTACAACAACATTTAGCTTCCCTTTTTTGTAGATGATTTCAAAGTCATAACCCAATATCTTTGTGACCCATTTTTTCTGCTCTTCTGAAGATATTATTTATTCCAAAAAAAAATTAAGACTATCATGATAATTTTTTACCTTGAAGTGTCTTCCCATTAAGTAAGGTCGCCATTTCTGTAGTGCATGTAGTATTTCTAACATTTTCTTCTCATAAATAGCTTTCTATAAATACTTTTCTTTGATTAGACGACTTTCAAAAGCAATGGGTCTTCCTTCTTGCATTCAAATAGCACCAATTCCATTTCCTGAGGCATAACATTGTACAATAAAGGTTTTTTTGAATTCTCGTGTATTTAAGACCTTGCTAGGCACATTAACTCTTTAATATGTTCAAAGGCCTTAAAGGTTTTGTAGGAGTCCATGAAAAATGCATCTTTCTTCAATAATGTTGTTGAGGTGCTCGCTATTCTCCCATAATTCTTAACAAACTTCTGCGATAATACCCTACTAACTCCGAGAAATCCTTGCAATCGCTTTATGGTTATGGGAACTTTCCATTACTTAATGGCTTTAATTTTTTTAGGGTCTACCTTAACACCCTCGTGAGATACAATATGACCCAGATATTCCACCTCTTGTACTCCAAAAGAAACATTTGGATGTTTTTTCATACAATTGTTTCTCCTGCAATAGTTTGAGCACCCTGTCAACATGTTGAACATGATCCTTCCAAGACCTGTTGTAGATTAATATATCATCAAAAAATACTAGAACAAATTTTCTAAGGAAAGGTTTGAAAATGGAATTCATCAATCCTTGAAATGTAGAAGGTGCATTGGTAAGGCCAAAAGGCATGAACAAAAATTCATAATGACCCTCATGAGTTCGAAATGATGTTTTTAGAATATCTTCAGTCTTCATTCTAATTTGATGATATCCCGAATGAAGATCCAACTTGGTAAAATAAATTTCTCTTTATGTAATTCATCCAACAATTCATCAATCACAGGAATGGGAAATTTATTTTTAATGGTGAGCTTATTGAGCTCCCTATAATCTGAACACATGCGCCATGATCCATTCTTCTTATGTACCAATACTATAGGAGCAAAAAAAGAACTTTTACTAGGTTGAATTATACCCACCTCTAACATTTCTGCAATCATATGTTCAATTTCGTTCTTTTGGACATAAGGATATCTATAAGGCCTGATGTTTGGAGGAACACTTCCTGGAATCAAATTAATAACATGATCATGATCATGAATAGGTGGGAGTCCTTTGGGAATTTCAAACACCTTGGAATGATTGTCTAAGACTTTTTGGAGATTTGTATAAATAGATGATTTTGATGTTGGAACTTCTAGTGAGCATAATTGTGTAACTACACCTCACTGTTATTTCTTCATAATATTTTTCATGAAATTAGAGCTTATTATCTTTCCTGGCTTCCCTACGATACCCCGTAATTTGACTTCCTTTCCTTCTGAAAAAAATTTCAAGAAAAGTTCTTGAAAATTAAAAGCTATTGTCCCCAAAGATTGTAACCATTGTACTCCTAGTACAACATTAGCACCTCCCATAGGAATGGAAAGCATTGGACTATTCAATACATATTCCCCCATGGTGAGCTTGATATTATGGCATTTTCCATAGAAATTTATAGTTCCTCCATTTGCAACCATCTCTTGAAATTTTGGTGTTGGGTATAGGAAACAATTCAATTCCTTGGTTACCTTACAATGAATAAAATTATGGGTGCTACCTGAATCAATCAACACTATTACATTTTTCTTCTTGATATTCCCTTCTATCTTGAGAGTTTGAGGAGTGGTGATTCCTGCCAATGCATTACATGATATGGTCAGACTCAATTCTTCCTCTTCTAGGGCTGGTTCCTGGTGTATATCCTCTTCTTTTGAAGGTTTTTTTTCATTTTCTTCTTCCTCTTCACAATCTATGTAAAATAACTTCTTCTCAGTACACTTATGACCTTTAGTGTATTTGTTATCACAACTGTATCAAAGCCCTTTTTCTCTTTTTTCTTCCAATTGTTGTGGTGTCAACCTTGTAGGTTGTGGAAATATAAGAGTAGAAACACTTTCCCTCTTTCTAGAAGTGAGTGGTAGGTTTCCTTGTTGCCATAATTTTACATTCAATTTTTCTTTCCAACCTGAATGCCTTCTCCAATGAATCAGGTTCCCAAATGCAAACTTCATGTTGGATGTTATCCTTTAAAGTCCCTATGAAGACATAAATCCTGTGTTCCTCTGGAATATCGGTTACCCTTATATTCAATTTTTGGAAGTCCTCAATGTGCTCCCCACTAAACCCTTTTGTTTGAGATTTATCAATTAGCTAAAGAAGGTGTTGCTCTTTGTATCCTCATAATGTGCTATCATTTCCTCCATAAAAATTGACTAAGTGACAATTTTTTACGGGAGCAAAGCCATCGATACCATACAAATATATTTTGTTCTAAATATAAAGTTTCAATGTGTAACTTTTGTGTGTTTTGCACATTATTGAGATCAAAATATTGCTCCATCTGTAGTATCCATGTTACGGGATCCTTGCCATCAAACTTCCTCATATCCATTTTTGGAATATGGTGGTTCTTCCATCCAACATTAGATTTTATGAAATCAAGATTAACATTTATTTTGTTCTCATCATGAGTTTCCTTTACTCGTCTTTTCACCATTAGGAAACATTTTTGTATCAACTTTGTCCGTAGAAATTATATAACTAATGCATTATATATCCAATATTCTCCTGATCACACACTATTTTAACTTCATGCACAATACAGAATCTATTCCACCATTGATCATCACATGCGGAAATTAAATCAATTGCAATGCACACATGAAACCATAAAAATTCACACGCATTAACACAGTTGTTTAACGGGAAAGCTTGAAGCTAAAAACCCCACCTATCTGTATATAATATATATCATAGAGATCATGTAAAAATCCTCATACAAAGCTGAACATGTCAAGCTCTCAATACAATACAATCGCTACACACTAATCAGGTCCGATCTAGCAAATCCATGCACCAATCTCTGCCACTTGCTAGCTTGCCTCTACTGTGCAATCCCTACTGAAAAATGGCTCTGAATGAACTCCAATCCACCTGTCTTGCACTGCGCAATCATCATTAGCATCTCCACTGAGTGTTGGATGCAATCAATGCATCATTATAGTCACACTTGCTCTTTCACCTACCTCTCCACTGGTCTCCACTGAAACTGCCATGCATTGTAGTTAACTGATATATTCTTCAGTTGATTAATGAGTTATTAATTAGTGAATTAATTAATTAATTTATTCACACCACTCTCACTAGTGTATCAATCAGTTAGACTAGATACAACTAGCTCAACTGAGTCTAACTGAGTTAAACTGAATACAACTCCACCAACTACCTCTATAACTCCACCAACTCGCCATGAGTTCTAATTGAAGTCCTCATGCATTAAGGCTCTAATAAACCCTCGTGAATAGTGTAATTCCTTCCGTCAACTCGCTATGCCACATTTCCGCACTTAATCGAAGTGCTCTAAGAGAATAAGATAATGTTTATAGTCCAAATATTATTAAGAGCTAATAATATTCGACATATCTATTTTTAGACTGGCAATCTAAAAACAGATTCTGCCCAATATGTCTAAAAATAGAAGTCCATCTATTTTTACAACTTGACCAACCATCCAAAAATAGCATCCTGCAACTCATAGAATATGATTGACATGTCTAAAAATAGACATAATCTAAAAATAGACTTTGTGCCAAAAATAGCCTGCGGGCCCACTTAGTGAAGGCGGATCTTTTCACTAAGATCATCATCTTGTTGAATCTCAACACTCCCTATTAACAAGATAGGGATTATCTGCCACCCTGATCCTGTCTCTATGGTATTCGAATTTTCTCCTGGTGAGCGCCTTCGTCAGAATATCAGCATCCTGATCCTCCGTAGGAATGTAAGAAAGCAACATGATCTTCTGCTACACACAATCTCTGATATGATGATACCGGATGTCAATATGTTTAGATCTATCATGAAATACTTGATTAACCGAGAGTTTAATGCAACCCTGATTATCACAGTTTATCACAGTAGGATCTAAGTGTGAACTGAACAATCCAACCAGGATCTTCCTCATCCATATAGCCTCGCATGCAGCCAAACTTGCCACCATGTACTTGCCCTCCGTTGAATGAGTGCCATGGATCTCTGTTTCCTGTTGTACCAAGAAAATGTTGTAGATCCGATACTGAAAATCCCTCCAGATGTTCTCTTTCCGTCCGTTGGGCTCCCTGCCCAATCTGCATCCGTGAAGCCATGCAGCTTCACCTCATCCGATTGTCTGTACCATAGCCCATATCCAGATGTGCCCCTGAGATACCTTAGGACATGCTTGCCTACCTTCAAAAAGAGATTTTTAGGCTTAACCATAGCTTGTGAAAGCTGGTTAACAACATAGCATATGTCCGGTCGTGTATTGACCAAATACATGAGCTAACCAACCAACTGTTGATAAACAATGGCATCCACTACCTCTGCCGATGTAGCATCCTCTTTCCTCCAACCACCAGGAAGAGGAGTGTCGATAGGATTGCAGACTTGCATGTTGAAATTATCCAGTATCTCCCAGGCATACTTTCCTTGAGACACAAACAGTCCACCCTTTCGCTGCCAAATTTCCAATCCCAGGAAATAATGAAGGAGGCCCAAGTCCTTCATCTCAAACTCCTTTGAAAGATCTGCTTTTCATGATTGTATCAACAGTTCATCACTTGTTAGTATCAAATCATCTACATAAAGTAAAATGATCAACAAATTACCCTCAACCACAATCTAGTATAGGTTAGGATCCGCCTCACTCTTGGTAAAACCAAGTCCGGTGAAATAACTGTCTATCCGTGTGTACCAAGCACGAGGTGCTTGTTTTAGCCCATACAACACTATTTTGAGCCTGCACACATGCGACTCACTGCTGAAGATTTCGAATCCTTCAGGATTCTTTATGTACACCTCCTCCTTAATGACTCCGTTGAGGAACACAGTCTTCACATCCATCTGATGAATGTGCCAACCCATCTGTGCTGAGAGAGCAAGGATGGCCCGTACGGAAGAATACCTTGCGACAGGTGCAAAGGTTTCTTCATAGTCGATCCCCTCGATTTGTGAGAAGCCCTGGGAAAAAAATCTTGCCTTATACTTCTCGACGCTCCCCTTAGCAGCTTGCTTCACTTTGTAGATCCATCTCGAACCTACCACCGATTTCCCTTTCGGCCTTGGTACAATCTCCCATGCACTGTTTCTGACAATCGAATCATACTCTTCCACCATGGCATCTACCCATGCAGGGTCCTCCACAGCTTCCTCGAAAGAGGATGGCTCCGTCACGATACACTGGGTCCCTATATTACTAGTATAGTCCCTCATTATTGTTAGTGTAACCCCCTTATTGTTATTTTTTTTTTTTGACAGAAACGGTTATGGAGTATTAATATTCATCTTGACCTGAATGCCGGAAATCTGATTACATTGAGGATGTCTAAATCCTGATGCATCTCACTACTAATATTGAGAATGCAGCCGAAGCATGCAAACTTCTTCCATGATAGAAAATCTAAAAATTCGATTTCAAATATTTTCCCCAACTTAAAGATACAAACAAATTTATTTAAGAGCCAACAGTAAAACATGACAACGAACAGCTTATGGGATAGGTTCCCAAGATTCTTCTTCGTCTTTCATCTTGACCCCGGCAGAGAGGAGGGTAGCTTTATTGGCTTCAATGTCCGCCTGTTTATTATGAGTTGTCAGCACATGGTAGTAATTCAACTTCTGAAAAGCGTTTTCCAAACCCTTAATTCTAGATATCATCCTTGCTAGTTTGAGATCCGAGGCTGAGAAGTTGGAAACCATTGCGTTTATAATGATCTGGGAATCACCTATGACATTAGCTTCACTTATATTTAAATATTTGAGGATCTTGAGGCCTTGGTATAGGGCCAAAGCCTCAGCTTGAACGCTGGATGAGAATCCAAGCCCCCAAGCAAAGGTATGAATTTTTTCCCCAATTGGACTTACAACAACACCTCCTGCACTAGCTTTGCCCGGATTGCCCTTTGCTGCCCCTTCAAAAAAGAGAGAGTGCCTTGAGTGAGAATTGAGCCAGTCTTGAAGGTCAGTTTCAGATTTCCTTATTTGCCAGTCTTTGAGAGGAGGGACGTTTCTAACTGCTGATTGAAATTGCAAGTCAAGGGAAGATCCCTGCCAGTCCCCGTTAGTGTAACCCCCTTATTGTTATTATTGTACCCTTGTAACCCCCATATTGTTATTATTGTGCCCTTAAATTATTATTGTTAGGTCGGCTAGGATTACATTGTGGCCCCATTAGGATTACATTGTGGCCCCATGGACTCCTATATATAGAAAGGAGGTTTTGTAATTTGTATCATCCAAGAATTGTTCATTCATGTAATGTATTGGAGGTTTCCTCCTCGAAGTGGCTTATTTATAAGGCGTTGATATCTCTTTTCTTCTATTTTTGGAGCTGGTTACACAACATTTGGTATCAGAGGTTTGGATTCTAGGGTTTCGCTGCTCCAAACCGGTCATTGTGGCATTTTCGCTAAAAAAAAAATTCTACGAAGTTTCAGAAGCTAAAATTTTTAGGGTGCGAAGCTGAAATCCTGAGGAAGATTTTCTAAAAATTTCAGAGCTTGGTTCGGAATATTTTCGGAGATATCATCTGTGGAAGTTAGGTCCTTTTTCAAGCTCCTAAACAGGTCATCATGGAATTTTCGCTATAACGTTTTTTCTACGAAGGGTCAGAATCTGAAATTTGTATGGTGAAAATCTGACATCCTGAGGAAATTCATCAAAAAATTTTAGAGCTTGGTTCGCAATATTTTTGGGGATATGATCTGTGGAAGGTAGTGCTTTTTCAGACTCCTGAATTTCATCTCAAAGAGGTGATCGTGGGAAAATTTCAATAACTCTCTCTCTGGGTAGTGGATTTGAGTGCCGTAATAATTGGTCGCAAGTACACGGACTGCAGTTTCTTGGTTATCAATTTCAGAAACAAAGGACGAAACAGTGACACGTGGCAAGTCCTACAAGTTTTCTCTACTGAACCAGTCCAAAATTAGGTCATTGTGGGAGATTGGACACAACTTTGTCTTGAGAAATCCAAATTAGATCAGATCTGTGGAATTTGAAAGAAGCTTCAGAGGGCTACTACAGGGCTGAATTTCAGATATTTAAGATTTTCAATTACAGAGATAATTCAATTTCAATATCGAACTCCTCAAAGCAAGTAAAAGGTATCAATATTGGATTCTAAAATGGCGCCTAAAAAGAATTAAACACCCATTAAGCCTTCAGAAGGCTCTACCATGACTCATGAAGATGAAGAATTGCAACATGATCTATCAAAATTACAAGAGCAAGTGCAACAAATTTCACTCTCGTAAAGAGCAACAAAAAATGAAATGGAAGTTTTGAAGAAAGGCGTGGAAGTGAAGATGGACGGTTTGAAGAAAGGCATGGAAGCTAAGATGGATGGCGTGGAAGTGAAGATGGATGGTTTGAAGAAAGGCATGGAAGCTAAGATGGATGACGTGGAAGCTAAGATGGATGGCGTGGAAGTTAAGATGGATGGAATGGAAGCTGGCATGGAAGCTAAGATGGATGATCTAAAATCAAACATCGAAGATTTGACAAAGTTGATACAAGAAAGGTTTCCTAATGGTGAAAATATAGTAGAAGAGCCTCATGATGAGAACAAAATAAATGTTAATCGTGATTTCATAAATTCTAATGTTGGCAGGAAGAACCACTATATTCCAAAAATGGATATGAGGAAGTTTGATGGAAAGGATCCTGTAACATGGATACTACAGATGGAGCAATATTTTGATCTCCATAATGTGCAAAACACACAAAAGGTACACATTGTAACTTTGCATTTAGAACAAAATACATTTGTATGGTATCGATGGCTTTGCTCCCGTAAAAAAATTTTCACTTGGTCAATTTTTACGGAGGAAATGATAGCACATTATGAGGATACAAAGAGCAACACCTTCTTTAGCCAATTGATAAATCTCAAACAAAAGGGTTTAGTGGGGCTGCACATTGAGGACTTCCAAAAATTGAATATAAGGGTAACTGATATTCCAGAGGAACACAGGATTGATCTCTTCATAGGCACTTTAAAGGATAACATTCAACATGAAGTTCACGTTCTGGAACCTGATTCATTGGAGAAGGCATTCAAGTTGGCAAGAAAAGTTGAATGTAAAATTATGGCAACAAGGAAGCCTACCACTCAATTCTATAAAGAAGGAAGTGTTGCTACGCCTAGATTTCCACAACCTACAAGGTTGACACCACAACAATTGGAAGAAAAAGAGCAAAAGGGCTTTGCTACAGTTGTGATAGCAAATACACTAAAGGTCATAAGTGTGCTGAGAAGAAATTATTTTACATAGATCGTGAAGAGGAAGAAGAAAATGAACAAGAAGAGGATATACACCAGGAACCAACCCTAGAAGAGGAAGAAATGAATCCGACCATATCGTGTAATGCACTGGCAGGAATTACCACTCCTCAAACTCTCAAGATACAAGGACAAATCAAGAAGAAAAAGGTAATAGTGTTGATTGATTCAGGTAGCACCCATAATTTATTCATTGTAAGGTAGCCAAGGAATTAAATTGTTTCCTATACCCAGCACCAGAATGTCAAGTGATGGTTGCAAATGGAGGAACTATAAATTGCTAGGGAAAATTTCATAATATCAAGCTAACCATGGGGGAATATGTATTGACTAGTCCATTGCTTTCCATTCCTATGGGAGGTGCTGAAGTTGTACTAGGAGTACAATGGATACAATCTTTGGGGACGGTAGCTTTTAATTTTCAAGAACTTTCTTGAAATTTTTTTCAGAAGGAAAGGAAGTCGAATTATGGGGTATTGAAGGGAAGCCAGGAAGGATAATAAGATCTAATGTCATGACAAAGCTTCTAAAGAAATAACAACGAGGCGTAATTGCACAATTATGCTCACTAGAAGTTCCGACATCAAAATCATCTATTTCTGCAGATCTCCAACAAGTCTTGGACAATCATTCCAAGGTGTTTGAAACTCCCAAAGGACTCCCACCTATTCATGATCATGATCATGATATTCATTTGATTCTAGGAAGTGTTCCTCCAAACATCAGGCCTTATAGATATCCTTACTTCCAAAAGAGAAAATTGAACATATGATTGCATAAATGTTAGAGTCGGGTATAATTCAACCTAGTCAAAGTTATTTCTCTGCTCCTGTAGTATTGGTACACAAGAAGGATGGATCATGGCGAATGTGTCCGGATTATAGGGAGCTTAATAAGCTCACCATTAAAGATAATTATCCCATTCCTGTGATTGATGAATTATTGGATGAATTACATGGAGCAATTTATTTTACCAAGTTGGATCTTCGTTCAGGATATCATCAAATTAGAATGAAGACTGAACATATTCCAAAAACAGCATTTCGAACTGATGAGGGTCATTATGAATTTTTTGTCATGCCTTTTGGCCTTACCAATGCACCTTCTACATTTCAAGGGTTGATGAATTCCATTTTCAAACCCTTCCTTAGAAAATTTGTGCTAGTATTTTTTGATGATATACTAATCTACAGCAGGTCTTGGAAGGATCATGTTAAACATGTTGAAAGGGTGCTCAAACTATTGCAGGAGAAACAATTATATGCAAAAACATCCAAATGTTTCTTTGGAGTACAAGAGGTGGAATATCTGGGTCATATTATATCTCATGAGGGTGTGAAAGTAGACCCTAACAAAATTAAAGCCATTAAGGAATGGAAAGTCCCCAAGACAATAAAGCAGTTGCGAGTATTTCTCGGGTTAACAGGCTATTATCGCAAGTTTGTTAAGAATTATGGGAGAATAGAAGCACCTCTAACAACCTTATTGAAGAAAGATGCATTTTCATGGACTCCTGAAGAAACTAAGGCCTTTGAACATCTTAAAGAGGCAATGTGCCTAGCACCGGTCTTAGCTACGCCAGACTTCACAAAAACCTTTATTGTGGAATGTGATGCCTCAGGAAATGGAATTGGTGTGGTTTTGATGCAGGAAGGAAGACCCATTGCTTTTGAAAGTCATCCAATAAAAGGAAAGTATTTACAGAAACCTATTTATGAGAAGGAAATGTTAGCAATACTGCATGCACTAAAGAAATGGCGAACTTACCTAATGGGAAGACACTTCAAGGTAAAAAACTGATCATGATAGTCTTAAACACTTTTTGGAACAAAGACTATCTTCAGAAGAGCAGCAAAAATGGGTCACAAAGATGTTGGGTTATGACTTTGAAATAATATACACAAAAGGAAAGCTTAATGTTGTTGCAGATGCACTCTCAAGAAAGAATGAAGAGGTGGAAGCATTGCTTTGTGCCATTTCTATTATCCAACCAGAGTGGATAACCGAAGCAAGAGATGAATGGAAGAAGGACAAAGATGTATGGACACTCATTCAAAAGTTGCAGCAAGATCCTAGTACATCCGATACATTTAGTTGGAAAAATGATTCCTTATGGTACAAAGATCGCTTATATCTTTGTAAGAATTCCCAACTAAAACAAAAGATTCTTCTGGAATTGCACACTTCTCCTTTAGGAGGACACTCAGGATTTTTAAAAACTTACCACAGGGTGAAGAAAGAATTTTTTTGGGGTGGCCTTAAATCTGATATTCAAAAGTTTGTGGCGGAATGTTTGGTTTGCCAGCAGAATAAAGTGGAGACAATTAAGACCCCGGGACTTCTACAACCTTTATCCATTCCAAGTCAACGTTGGGAGGAGATTTCAATGGATTTTATCACAGGTTTACCGAAGTCCGAAGGCAAGAATGTCATCATGGTAGTAGTTGATAGACTTACCAAGTATGCACACTTTTGTGCATTATCTCATCCATTTAAAGCAAGTACAGTTGCTACTACATTTGTGGACAGAATTCAAAAGCTACATGGAATCCCAAGGGTTATTGTGAGCGACAGAGATCCCATTTTTACGGGAAATTTTTGGACAGAGTTATTTTCTTGTTTGGGTACTAAATTAGCTCATAGCTCATCTTATCATCCTGAATCTGATGGTCAAACTGAGATAGTAAATAAATGTTTGGAAGGATATCTTCGTTGTTTTGTATCTGATAAACAAACACAATGGGTCAAGTGGTTACCTCTTGCTGAATGGTGGTATAACACTTCCTTCCATACTGCAGCAAAAATGACCCTATTTATGGCACTTTATGGATATCATCCACCATCCATCACATCATCTTTAAGGGAAAATTCGAAGGTTCAAGCAGTGGAAGATCACATCGAGCATCAGCAAGAAGTTCTTCAACTCTTAAAGGATAACCTGAATTTGGCACAAAATCAAATGAAACAACAGGCAGATCAACATCGCAGCGAGAGAAGTTTTGATGTAGGAGATTGGGTATTTTTATGGCTACAACCATATAAACAAATTTCCCTCAAGCAAGCTAATAAGGATAATAAATTATCGCCAAAGTACTATGGTCCTTACAAGGTGTTGCAAAAGATTGGTACTATGGCATACAAATTGGAGCTTCCTGCTTCTTCGCGAGTACATCCAGTTTTCCATGTTTCAGGCTTAAAGAAGGTTATAGGTGAAAATCTTCCAGTTCAAACAGTATTGCCAGAACTTGATGGGGAAGGGAAAATCATATTGGAACCTGAAGCAGTCATGGAAAAAAGAACTCGACAACTACGGAATCGATCAATTTCAGAGTATCTCATCAAGTGGAAGAACTTACCCACCGAAGATTCTACATGGGAGGATGAGAATTTTATACAGAAGCACCCAGAGCTACTCAAGCGTTGAGGACAACACTTTTTTGAAGGAGAGGGGCATGTTAGGTCCCTATATTACTAGTATAGTCCCTTATTGTTGTTAGTGTAACCCCCTTTATTGTTATTATTGTACCCTTGTAACCCCCATTTTGTTATTATTGTGCCCTTAAATTATTATTGTTAGGTCGGCTAGGATTACATCGTGGCCCACTAGGATTACATTATGGCCCCATGGACTCCTATATATAGAAAGGAGGTTTTGTAAATTGTATCATCCAAGAATTGTTCATTTATGTAATGTATTGGAGGTTGCCCCCTCGAAGTGGCTCATTTCTAAGGCATTGATATCTCTTTTCTTCTCTTTTTGGAGCTGGTTACACAAAATACACTTGCTCATCAGAGCCATGTATCTATTAAATCGGTCAGGTGACTGTCTCTTTCTGCGTTGTGATGTAGGTGCTCCTACATTTTGTGCTCCATCAAGATTCAGTCTCTCAGCTTCTGTAGTGCGCTTCCACCCTCTGATGTTTGGCACTGCATGAGTGGTTTCTTTAACTTCATGAACCTCCTCTTGTTGATGATCCACATCCTGAGGCTCATCCTTAGGAACTAGTAGCTCCTCTTCTACATGCAAGTGTAGTTCCCTGTCAAGCGACAACTTCATGGATTTCTCCTCGTGAAATTTGATATCCCATCGCACAACAGTCTTCCGACTATCTGGAAAATACACACAATAATTTTGGGGTGTTTCTATGTACCCCACAAATATCCCAACCTCTAAGGTCAACTCCAGCTTCTTCCTGGCATCCTTCATCACATGAATGTAAACAGGTGAGCCAAAAATCTTCAAATGAGAAATATCAAACTTCTTACCAGAAAACGCCTCTTCAGGTGTACACATGCCAAGTACTCTATGACGACAACGGTTTTGCACATAAACCACAATGTTGCATAATTTAGCCCACAAGTGTATGGGAAGGCCTTGATCATGCAACATTGGTTGTGCAACACCCACGATCATTTTTTTCTTTCTCTCCGCGACCCCATTCTGCTATGGGTTATGAGGCGCTATGAGCTCTCTTCAAATTCCTTCTACGCTGCAAAATTCTTTGAATTCGCAAGAGACGAATTCACCACCTTATCGATCCTTAGAGCCTTCACCTGCTTCCCCGACTCTTTCTCAACCAGTGCCTTTAACTCACTAAACTTTGAGTCTATCTTGCTCTTCTTCTGCACAAAGAATATCTAGCACTTACGAGAAAAGTCAGCAACAAATATAACATAATACCTGTGCTTTGCTGTCGAAGCTACTGAGAAAGGTCCACACACGTCTGTGTGCATTCTCTCAATGATCGTCATGGCACAAATATCCTTCTCATGAAAGGTGGCTTTCACAAATTTTCCAAAGGTACATCCCTTGCACTAATCTGACTGCAAGTGTACCCTTGGGAAGCCCAGTAGATGTATGCTGCAAAATTTTCAAAGCGCCATGGTCAAGATGGCCCAATCTCCTGTGCCACAATTCGCCCTCATCCCAACTCACCACTCCTTTTGCTTTGCCTACCATTGCTGCACAACCATCTACCTACAATTGATAAAGGTTCTTAACTAGAACCCCTATCCTCCAGGTTTCACTAGTTGCCTTACTGCGCAGGAAAGCCTTTCCCTAGCTAAAGACAACATCATATCCCTTGTCTTCCAACATTGCCACAGATATCAGATTCTTCTTCAATCCTGGAACATCCATGACATCCTTCAATATGAAAGGTTTAATAGACTCCCTCTCAAAGGAAATGGTCTCGATACCAGTCGCACTGTATCTACCATCATCGCCCATCTCAGTGTGCACTCCAAGATCCTTCTCATCCAGATCATTGAACAAATGTTTTTCTCCAATCATATGGAAGGACGCACCATTGTCAAGAAACCACACTGATCCCATAACACTTGAGACCAAGCATGCAATCAGTGAAAAATCCATCTCAAAATGCGAGGCTAAGGCCTCTCCAGCTGCAGATCCAATGGCCTGCTTAATTTTCTCCTTCTATGGAAAATTAGTGGCGTAATGTCCGTGTTGGTGACAGTGAAAGCACTTCACCTTGAACAAGTCCTGCTTCTTGCCTTTCGCACCGGATTGAGAAGGATTTTTCTTTCCCTTCCCTTTCCTTGCTTTGGCAGAAAAATCACAATTTTCTTCATCTTCATTCTTCGATGAAGATCCATCCCTAGTACCCCACCTTATCTCCTCCTGCACAATATCCGACCAAAGTTTCTCCCATCCTGGCAGTTTCTCCCGACCATTGACAGAGTCCTCATAGCTATGCCAACTCTTCGGAAGCCCAAGGAGAGCCAAGCTAACCAATTACTCTTCATCTACAATAACACCCACACTTCCCAGCTCATCGCTGCACTGGACAAACTTTGTGAGGTACTTGGGTATACTTTCGCCCTTCTCCATTTTTATTTTTATGAGCTTGTCTTTAAGTGCTAACTTCCGTTGGTCACTTCTTCTTTGGAACAAGTTTGTCAAAGCTTTCCACATCAAGAATGGATAAGATTTACCATGAAGGCTAGACACTATGTGATCCTTCACACCTTCCAATAGAATCCTTCGACATTTTTATGTCTTCTTTTGCCGTGCGTCAAGTGCGGCAGCAGCTAGAAGCTGGTTTTGGAATTTCTACATCTATGAACTCCTTCAACCCATTATCATACAACACTGCCTCCATCCTATCCTTCCATGCAATATAATTCAAGTTTCCCTCAAGGTCATACTCCAGTCGAAATCTGTTGAAAGACATTTCAATGAATTCTCAACTTCGACACCAAGAAAACACTGCAGCAAATTGGAATTCCACCAGCACAAAACTCAACCGCTTCAATAATTGCAATCTTCTCCAACGATCAACTACTCTGATACCATGTATAAATTATATAAATAATGCATTATATATCCAAGATTATCCTGATCACACACTATTTTAACTTCATTCACAATACAAAATCTATTCCACCATTGATCATCACATGCGGAAATAAACAAGATTACAATGCACACATGAAACCATAAAAATTCACACACATTAACACAGTGATTTAATGGCAAATTCTGAAGCTGAAAAACCCAACTATATGTATATAATATATGTCATAGAGATCATGTAACAATCCTCAAACAAAACTGAACATGTCAAGCTCTCAGTACAATACAATCGCTACACACTAATCAGGTCCGATCTAGCAAATCCATGCACCAATATTTTCCATCTGCTAGCCTGCCTCTACTACGCAATCCCTGTTGAAGAATGGATCTGAATGAACTCAAATGCACCTAGATTTCACTACGCAATCCTCATTGGCATCTCCACTGAGTGTTGAATGCAATCAATGCATCACTATAGTCACAACTGATAGTCACACTTACTCTTTCCCATACCTCTCCACTGGTCTCCACTGAACTGTCCATGCACTGTAGTTAACTGATGTATTCTTTAGTTGATTAATGATTTATTATTTAGTGAATTAATTAACTAATTAATTCACACCACTCTGACTAGTGTATCAATCAGTTAGACTAGATACAACTAGCTCAACTGAGTCTAACTGAGTTAAACTAAATACAACTCCACCAACTACCTCTATAACTCCACCAAACTCTGTCACATGAGATCTAAATGAATTCCTCATGCATTAGCTCCAGTAAACCCTAAGGAATAGCGTAATTCCTTCTGTTAGATGATGTCCCCCATCTGTGCACTTAACTGAAGTGCTCCAAGAGAATAAGATAATTTTTATTTTCCAAATATTATTAAGAGCTAATAATATTCGACATATCTATTTTTAGACTGGAAATATAAAAATGGATTCCTCCCAATATGTCTAAAAATATAGGTCCATCTATTTTTCCAACTTGACCAGCCATCCACAAATATCATCCTGCAACTCATAGAATATGATCGACATGTCTAAAAATAGACATAGTCTAAAAAGAGACTTTGTGCCAAAAATAGCCTACGGGCCCACTTAGTGAAGGCGAATCTTTTCACTAAGCTCATCATCTTGTTGAATCTCAACATTGTTAAACCTTTTATGTCTACTTTTAGATCATTCTTCGTGTTTTCCTTTTTCTCATAGATATTAGCTTCCATGTCATCCATCTTAGCTTCCATGCCAACTTCCATGCCATCCATCTTAGCTTCCAAACCATTCATCTTAGCTTCCACGGCTTTCTTGAAACCAGCCATGTCATTTTTGTTGCTCTTTGCGATAGCAAAATTTGGTGCACTTTCTCATGGACTTTTGATATCTCATGTTGCATTTCTTCGTCTTCATGAGTCATAGTAGAGCCTTCTGAAGGCTTAATGGTGTTCAATTCTTTTTAGGAGGAATTTTAGAACCCAATACTAATATCTATTCTCAATAGTCCTTTGGAATCACCTAGAACTGATTTTTGGAAAAAGACTTATGCAATTTGAAAAAAAATACACCCCTTTTTCTTTATTTTGAGGAGCTCGATATTGAAACTGATTTATCTATGTGATTTTGGATCTTCAATATCTAAAATTTAGCCCTGAAGTAGCACTCTGAATTTTCTTTTGAATGCCATAGGTCTGACCTGATTTGGATTCTTGAAGTCAAAGTTATGCCCAATCTCCTATGATGACCTAATTATGGACTGGTTCAGTAAAGCGAACTTGTATGACCCACCACATGTCACTGTTTCCTCCTTCGGCTCTGAAATTGACATAGAAAAAACTAAAATCCATTTACTTGCGGCCACTTTTTATAGAATTCCAATCTGATGCTCAAAGAGAGAGTTATGAATATTTTCCCACGATCACCTCTTTGAGATGAAGTTTGGGAGCCTGCAAAAGACCTAACTTCCACAGACCATATCTCCGAAAATGTTGCAAACCAAGATCTGAAATTTCGCAAAGATATTTCTCAGGATATCTTCTTGGCTCCCTAACAATTTAAGCTTCTGAACCTTTGTAGAAACAAATTTATAGAAAAAATTCCATGATGACATGTTTAGGTTAAATTCAAGACCCTGCAAAAAGACCTAACTTCCACAGATCATATCTCCAAAAATATTGCGAACCAAGCTCTCAAAATATTTTGACGATGTTCCACAGGATTTCGGATTTGCACTTTAACAATTTCAACTTCTGACCCTTCATAGAAAAAATATTATACTGAAAATTCCACAATGACCTGTTTGGGGCAGCGAAACCCTAGAATCCAAAGCTCTCATACCAAATGTTGTGAAACCAGCTCCAAAATAGAAGAAAAGAGATATCAATGCCTTAGAAATAAGCCACTTCGAGGGGGAAACCTCCAATATATTACATGAATGAAAAATTCTTGGATGATACAAATTACAAAACCTCCTTTCTATATATAGGAGTCCATGGGGCCACAATGTAATCTTACTGGGGGCACAATGTAATCCTAGCCAACCTAACAATAATAATTTAAGGGCATAATAATAACAATATGGGGGTTACAACGGTACAATAATAATAATAAGGGGGTTACACTAACAACAATAAGGGACTATACTAGTAATATATGGACCTAACATTCAAGCCTATCTAATGTATCCTCATTCTCTGCATAGCTTTTTTGTAGAATGATGCTCTTTACAGTGAATTTCTCATTCTCTTGGGAGAATGATATTCCCTCAACTATAGGCTAAGTGGTAAGGAGTGACATATTATTTGGCATGACTGCAAACTCTCTTCCTATAGCAGCATAGATATATCATAAAAGTGAGAAATGGCCTTACCTTGTATCTCAATGTATCTAAGTGTTACTACATTAACATTTGAGATAAATTGATGATTACTAATGAGCTCGATCAGGCTTATTAGTTATCATCTAATCTAGAGAGGTTATATTTCTTCTCTTAACATGACTCTTTTCGTATTTGATGCTCTCTCTTCTTCATGTGTTACCCTTAATGCTACAAACATTAATTTCATATCATCCAACCTGGAATTTGGGTCTGAATTATTCATACCAGCTAAAATGAGGTTGTTCGTGTAGAATTTTGCCATCCTAGCCCTCTGTCCTACAATAGAAAAACTGTAGAAATAAATGAAATTTCTATAGCTTCGAAAGGTTAGGGAGACATGTTTAGATAATATTATGATTTCAAATTGCACCCATTTCTCTTTTAGGTAGACTGCATAGGAATTTGGAGACTATATATATTGCATTGCCTCCTTGCAAAGGTTGTTCATGGTGGAAATTTGGTTTTCCTTTCCATGTAGCTGCCCCTGCATCCTCATGTTTTCTTCTTGTGCTACTTGAAGTTTATATGTCACCATAGCTTCTCTGAGCATTGCATCAGCCAAATATTTTCCCAATTCTAGGAGTCTTCCTTCCATCAACCCCATATCCTAAATGTCCTTTGATTTTGCTATCTGCATCCACTACTAGGTTCACCCTCTTTCTCTCTCAATCTCATATAGGAGGCAGGTTGTGAATTTTATAGGGATCAATCTTCCTCCCTCAACAAAATTATAATAGGATCCCAAATTAGGTTGTGAGGTAGGTTCCTGAAATACTATGATTTTTCTTTCAGTACTATATTTTTGAGTTAGTATTCAACTTGTATCCCCTCTTGAACCTCTTGTCCTTCCATTTGTGCATTGTGCCCTTCAATTTTTTCCCTATGCTCTTCATGTTTCCCATACTTGTCTTCCTATAGAATCTTTGAGTTTCCTATAGCATGCTCTATCCTTGTTGTAGCAGGCTCTGTTTTTCTTGTAGCATGGTCCTTCCTTCTCTTTAGATGTCAGTGGATGATTTTGGTTGCTTGAAGGTTAATTCTCTAGTGGTGCACATCCATAAATAGGCTATGGAAGCCTTAATTTTTGGCTTTAGAGAGGTGACATCCTCAATATTTCCCTCATCTGGCCCTTCCTCTTCTTTTTCATTTGTGCACCCCTCAATGGTAATTTGAACTTATATGGGAGTTTGGGGTTTGCCTCATTTTATCCTAGTTATTTTCCTTGTTTTAAAGTAAAGATCGGCTTATCTGGTCCTTTTGTTCTTGGATTTAATAGGAGTGCCCAAGTTAGATAAAGTGGAAGCCATCTCATCTTCAGTATTCCCTGGTGACACACTAGTCTGATGTGGGGATATCTCATTTTCCATTGGTACAACGGTATGTCTAGGACTTAAGGCATCCTCTTTTAACTTCTCTTCCTCTTCTTCCTTATCATATATTTTCATTTCTTATTCTATGCCTTCATCTTTTTTATCCTTTGTTTTCCATTTCTGATGTCCTCTATTACTCTTCTTCTTCCTATGATCTGGTGTCTCTACCCAGAATGCTAGATGTAGGGGTTTCCCCAGAAGTAATTCTACAAGTTCCTATGAGTTATTCATTTTCCATATCTATGAACTTGGACCATGGGAAATGAATTATTAATTTATTTAGGGCATATTCCACTATCATATTAATAATGAAATGATGGGATAATTTTGAAGTTTCCCTTCTCTGAATTTCTAGTTCATGTCCCTCATGAACTAGAGGAGGAAGTAAGCTACATTCAATCTCTAGTAAAGAGGAAATTTTTATTGGTATATGAGCTCATGGAATAGCCTAAAATAATAGCCATATACTACACTTAGTCTATCTTCAAAGGATATTTATCTTAAGAAGTTAAAGGCTACCCCATCCCAACGTTAAGGCAAACTTTACCTCCTAACCCCATTTTTATCTTCCACGAGTATCTTCTTGGAACTAAAGAAATTATTATTTGCAGTGGAACTAGTGAATCTGTCTTCCATATTCCATTTGATTTCTGAGGGTATTTTGGTTACTCTATTGATCACTTGAGTAATTATGGTAACGATTAACCCTCTTATCACAGTTCTGGCACTGACATATGCTTGGGAATTCAAATCCCTGACAAAATAAAAGGAAAATTCATCATCATATCATTTTAATACTTAAAATAAGAATTGATGTATCCTAAATATGTTTGAAACATGACGGTGAAAATGAATCATTATGGTGTCTGCAGGTTCTCTCCTGTTGAACCCACCCCCCATATTTTATTATTCTCCTTGACTAAGTGTAGGGAAAGTCTTTTTAATGGCCTTAGTGTTGAATTTAGTGATAGAAGAAAACAAAAAAAAACTTCTTATCACTCCAAATCTATATACAAACCCTACATTTCCCTCACACAGACCCTCTAATTCCATAATTTTATGACTATTGACTGCAAATTGTTAAGAGAAAATATGTGAAATTGTGATGGATATGTGAGGTGATGGCAACTTACTTCTCAAACTTATGCTCTGAGATGAAAAATGGAAGTTTCCTTAACCAATTGGGTCTATTGTTACACACATATACCTCCCATGTCCTTCTATAACACCCCTTGGCTCTTCTTATAGTAGTCACTGACTTCTTGTAGCAGTTGCATGACTTCCTGTAGCACTATCCTATAGCAGGAAAGGTTCAAGGTTTGAAGCTGCTTGACGGCTTGAAATATTTTTCCTCTCTTAAATCGATATTGGAATGGAGAAATGTGTGAGGGGAACCATGCTCAAGTACCTTTTATTCTATTTCAAATTCGCTTGGAGCACTACACTAACCTATCCCTTGCACAAATTTTTCTCATTTAGAATATTGGTCCCACTCAAAGATATCATTCTATTCTCCCTTGTAATAAAAACCCACCCTTGGTGATCCTACTTTAATTGATTTGACAAGTACACGTTGCATGAGGACTCCACCTTTCACTTTTTTTTTAACTGGTCGAGGGTGGCCAAGTTAACTCGCCACCTTCAGCTTATTAAAATTTTCCCTCTTCGACGTCCATTAATTTATTCACGTATGCTTGATGAGAGGGTGAGAGAGTGCCATAACTGAGTCTTACCTCCTTGTCAAGTTGTTGCAGGATGATGCATGTTGGAGTTGGACCTAGAGTGGCATCAGCTAAGTTTGTATTGTTGCTTGAGCTTTTGTTGTGTGTCTTAACTCCTTTTGAGGTGTTTTATCTTGATTTTTTTGTTGTGTGTGCGGGTATCTTGTTCAGTCTTCAAGTGCATGTTTTCTGGTGGAATATTCTTCTTGGAGTTCCATTGTTTCCTTCAGAATCATCCCACAAATATTCTTGGTCTCCATGAACGATCAAAACCATCTTCAGGTATTTTCTTATGCTTACACAGGGCTTAATACGGGAAGTTTCTTCTTGTTGTAGCAACCAATTTCCTTGCATGTCTTGTACTCTAACTTTCTATGGGTGCTGAGGGACAGTGTGGAGAGGTATTAGGGTGATGCTAGGATGATGCTAGGATGATGAGGAAGTGGTGTGGCCTCGTGCTACACTGAAATTTGTCACCATGACGTTTTAGTACTCCCTTAGAAGTCTACAACATCAAAGTTCCTAAAATCAAGCCTTGAAGTTGAGAGAAAAGCTCATAAAAGTCCTAAAAACACTTGTACTGCACTTTCTCTTAACATTGCCTATGGTGTGGCACCTTTTTGTTCTAAAGTATGTGGAGCTAAACATACTTTTTCTTAATTAAGGGTGCGGACCCCTGTAAAAGGTAAAATGAAGGTGGAAAGTAACATTTAGAATCCCAGCACTCAAATTTGGAAGCTTCTAGAAGAAATTATCGGTTCAAAGGTTCACTCCTATCATGTATGTTCATTCCCCCATTATGGGAGCCTAACCCTTGGTTTATGGAGCTCAATCCCTTCAAAAAAGAATTCTATCCCCTCTTATGTGGAGCTGTAACCTCCTCTCTTTTCCTATAAATTGAAGCCATAGTGCAGCTTCAAAGGAAGTTATACTTTGAGAATTTTTTAGGAGAGATGTTGTATAAAATCAGACTCTCTTAACTCATCATTATGTTGGAATGATTACACACCCATGTGTATTTTATCTGAGAGAGTGTAAATCTTGTCAGAGTAAAGGAAACACCTGTTCCGGACCCTAGGAAGGCTTGTACGACATCAAGGCGGACACGGTTGTAAGGCTCTGTCTTCATCAAAGATAATACGAAAGAATAGAATTTTCTCATTGAGTTCTTTAACTTGTTCCAGACCCCAGGAAGGCCTGTACGACATCAAGGCGGACACGGTTGTAAGGCTCTTTCTTCATCAAAGATAATACGAATGAATACCATTTTCTCATTGAGTTCTTTAATTAAGTAGCTTTTTTATCATGTTTTATCAATGAGTTATTTAATTAATTAGATTATTTCTTGAATTCCTTCATCATCTTGATAGATATATGATTCATGAATTAGTCTATCATATGTAGGTTCTATTGATTTTTTTCCATGTTTGTGATTGCAGATCTTTGAAGACGACTCTTTCAAGCAACTGGAAAGAAGATCATTACGAATAGCGCTGGACTACAGGTAGGTCTTCAAAACCCCTGTTGTAGCTAATTATCAATCAAATATTATCTAGAGAAAATAGGTTTTATTTTTCTATTTGTTGCTAGTTTTCCATAGGACACTTGGGAGGTCTGTCTTGTCTGCAAGAATGACTTATCCATCCAACAAAATGGTGACTCCACTGGGGAATGGATTTGATTTCTTTTATTTTTGACTTGCGAATTTATTTTTTCTGATTTTGATTAGTTTATACTGGCTTGGGTAGTTTATCCCTGTAGAATCCCTGAAAATGTTTTAGAGATTTTTATTTTTCTCTTAGTTTTCTGGTATCTGCACTTTTCTTTTAGAAACAGTGTGGGCATCTCCACTCTTTTCTTATATAACCAGTGCGGGACCGCACCTGTTTACACTGAAACCTGCGGACCTTGTGAAAATTTTTAGACAACCTTAAAATTCTCTTTTCTGGATCAGTTTGTTAGATTCTCAGTGTATACCCAGCCTTGTATTTTCTGTCAGAAAGCTTTGGTTGAGAGTTTGTTTCAGCATTTTTAACTTTTGAATGATTTTTTGAAACATTTGCATGTTATCGTGATTTTTTCTTTCTCTTTATCCCACTCAAAGATTAAAAGCCTTGGTATACTTTTAGATCACTCGTATTTCCTTGCTTTCTTGCTGAGTTTGACTTTATAGAAGAAATTGTTTTATGAGATTTATATCTTATTTTCTCATTTGCAAATCTTTAAAAAACTTTTGTTAATAAGTTTGGAATTTCACTTAAAAAACCATAATTGGATGTTTTTTGAGTTCTTGTTGATCTAAGCAAAGAATTTCTTAGTTATATAACAAGCTAAGAAAAACATCCTCAAAATATTTAAAGTTTTAATTCAAATTTAGTCTTTAGAATTTTTAGATCTCAAAATTAGTGTTTTTAGTTTTGACTGTTATTTCTAGAAAATTGTAGTTTTCTTTTGGAGAATTTTTTTTTTGTATTTTCGATCTTGAATAATAAAGGGATTTCTTATTAAGCAATGGATCATTTTGAGTTCTCATGAAATTATATTTGTTTTCATTTATTCTTGTTTGAAGGAAAGAATTTAAAAAAAAAAAATGCATTTCTCAATTCTTCTTTTAGATAGAATTCATTGAAAGGAAAGGAATTGTTTCTCATATAAGTTGCAATTTTAGTGTGTTTTGAGTCGGGTCACTACATATCATCAGTTTCACTTTCGCACCTATTTTCCTAAGAAACAACCTATTAAAATCAACGCTTAAATTAAAATCAATCTAGTAATTTTTATATTTCTAGGGCTCTTTTCACCAACATAGCTTAGGCTAGTGTCCTGGAATAGGGAGTGATTAACTCTCCAAGATAGTTAAAAAAAACAAGTAGTCGATCTTGTGGTAGGAAAAATGCAATAGTCGCTTGTATGCTCTGGGAAGCTCCTCTTAAAGGAGTCAAGCATGAGGCCATATCCGAACCAGTGGGATAATCAATTCTATCTCATTGGGAACGATAGCAGATGTGCACTTATTAATAATGGTAAACCTCGGATAGACCATTGTTGAGGAGCCTGGGGTCACTTGTCAGTATACCTTGGACTATTTCATAGAGCCTTCAAGGGTATTGAGCTTTGTTACTTTGCCCTTACGCGTATGTCGGATCGTAGACTGTTCCCTTAGGTATATTAGTTCCTGTTGGTAACTTTAGTGGCCATAATCTTTACGAATTTTTCCTAAGGTGATGGTGGAGGAAAGATACCACTATACCTGGAGCAGGTTTTGACTAGACTCACTTGGACTCTTCGGAGGGTTCTTCACTCGATATGGTTTAAGTGGCAAAACTTGCACCGGTCTGTTTCATTAAGCAGGTTGTCAGGGTAACTGTTCCAACAGCCCTTTCTACATTAAAATACTACGATGTTGGATTTCATCACCAACTATTTTTTTTAGTGGGGGAAGTTACTGTTTGTGTGTGGTTTGATCTCCTATATTTTAGGCGTGTGATTCATTTGTTTGTTTCCTTAGAAACTTTAGGAGTTTTCATTGAATTTTTCTTTGATTCCGTGTGATTAATAATTTTCAATCATGGCTGAATTACCAAGAAAATCACATAGACTCCAGGGGAAACCCCCTGAGTATACACTAAGCCAACTTAAAGGACTATAAGCACTGGTAATATCTAGTGTCAGTAGAATTAGATCAACAGAACCAACAGAATCATCCATAGTTACTCATCCTGATTATCAATCACAAACAACAGAATATATTCAAGAGCCAATTTCAATTTCCGAAGTTACTGGTATTATTTCTCCAACCAGTGAATTAGCTGAAGAACCTGAAATTTCTGAGCCCGAAACTGAACCTGCTGTGTTGGAACCATCTTCCGGATTTGTTACTCCGACTTCTAGTGATCCTGATTCACCTAGGGTAAGACATCGCATTACTGAAAATCTTCCTTCTGATCTCATATGTATTGAAGAACTTGTTGGTCTAGACGAAGACGTAGTTCTTCCCAAAAACCAAGAAAATTTGAATCTTATAGAATGTAAATCAATATTCTACAGTCCTTTTAGAGTTGATGCTTGGTATTTATCATTGACAGATTTAAAAAAGAACTCAGGTCTTACTTTTTCACCACCCTGAATTCCTTTTCACCCTACACCGAGAGGTTATCATCCTTCATCAACTATGTCGGGCGAGTCATCTATGTTTTCTCAATCTTGGGAAACATTTTTATACGGTGGTACGTCTCTTCCTTCGGGATACCAGTCGCTCTCTGGTACTTTCTCAGGGGTAGCTCCTCAACCAATTGAACAAGTGGTATCATCTGGTACAAATGGAACAAACACTGAAAAATTGAACATAGAACAAATTTTTATGATGTCTGGGAATATGCCAAATCCTCAACCTCAAGGAAGTTAGTTACCGCCTGGGGGACAACCTCAAGGTTGTCAGTTACCGCTTGGGGGGCAACCTCAAGGTAGTCAATTACTTCCTGAAGGGAAACCTCTGGGTAATTTTTTACCAGGACAATATTACCTACGTGGGGAACAACCTCAAGGACAGGACATACCTCAAGGTCAATATCAACCTCAGGAACAATATGTTCCTCAGGGTCAACCCCAGAGTCAATTTATTCCTCAGGGTCCACCCCAGAGTCAGTTTATTCCTCAGGGTCAACCCCAGGGTCAGTTTATTCCTTAGGGTCAATACCAACCCCAGATTTAGTATGCGCCTCAAGGTTATCAACCTCAAGGTCAGTACCCAGCTCAAGATTTTCAACCTCCTTCAGGTCAACCATTGTTACAAGGAACTGGAAATTTTCCAGTTAATTATCAAACTTATGTTCAACGTGGTTATGGTCCTTCATATGCACAACCTTCTATGGGTCAATACCCCGGAATGAATATGGTGTGGGATCCATCTCAAATTCAACATACTTTGCAACCCAATGTGCAGTTGTTGATCAGTGGTTGTCATTGATGTCAACCCAAGCAGCACTGGGGACTAACCCAATATTGCATGGGAATTTTGACCTACCAAATTAATATATTCTAGGTCAATAATGCTTTTGATGGTTTCTACTTGTCAAGATATTTCCATTGATATATGGCACGCCATGTAATTCTTCACGGTTTGAGAGATATTCATGTTTAAAGTTTGTACCCCCAGTTAGTGGGATAAAACCCCATGGGGTTGGGGCATGGGTTGTTGAAAAGTCATAATTAATATTTTTTAAGCTCCTAGAATCCCTCCCACATTCACTTGTTGAAGCCCCTCTCAACTTAAGAATTCATATAAATTGTGATCTTCATTTCCTCCTTAGGCAAGGGATTTCACCATCTGAAATAGGTCATCTTGGAATTTTTCCTATAACTTGTTTTATATGAAGGTTCAAAAGCTGAAATTTTTATGAGGCGAAGCTGAAATATCAAGGAAGTTGCAGTGAAATTTTCATATCCAGTTCACAATATTTTTGGAGATATGAGTTGTGGAAGTCAGGGTTTTTGCAGGCTCTTGAAATTCATCTCAAAGAAGTGAACTTGGTAAAATCATCATAACTCTCTCTCTGAGTATCAGATTGGAATTCTGTAAAAAATGGAAAATAGTGCACAATCTGTAGTTTTCACTCTATCAAGTTCATAGCCAAATGAAGAAACAGTGACACGTGGCACGCTGTACAATTGTGCTCTGCTGAAATAGTCCATAATTAGGGCATTCTGAGAGATTGGGCATAACTCTCTCTTGAAGAATCCAAATTGGGTTAGACCTATGGCATTGGAAAGAAGACTCAGAGAAATACTATAGGACCAAAAATCAGATATTGAGGATCTGAAATAATAGAGATACACCAGATTCAATATAGAGCTCCTAGAAGGCAAGAAACATTTATATCATGTGTTGTGAAGAGTTGCAAAGGACCAAACTTTCCACGGAAGAAAATAAAAGAAAGATGTAGCAGAGGGTAGCATGACAAGAGAAGCAACCAAGGTGCATAATAGTAGCAATAAGTTCATCATATGAAGTCTTCAAGTGTGCAACACTTCATACAATCATTATAAAGGTATCATTGTAAATACATTATTGTACAAATTGTACTAGTATCTATTTTCCAAGGGTTGAAGAGGCATTGTTGGGAGGTCTAGGATCATCATTACGTGGTTGTGTGAAAGTTGGGGTTATGGTCTAGTATATCTTCTTCTTCTACATCATTCTATATCATTGTAAAGTGGACCATTTTCCTTGGTACGGTAGTCCATTCTTATTTTATTCTTCAATATGGTGGTAGGGTGGTGCGAGGGTGAGTTGTAGCTCATTGGGTGTTGGGGCATCCATTTAGTTGACCACTGAAGAATCTCGAGTGTTGGAGCATCCATCCAGTGGGAGCTGGAGAAGAATGCTTTTCTAGATTCTAGGAAGTTGGAGCTTTATTTTCAATTGGAGTTGAATATTAAAGAATTATTAGAAAAGCATTAGGTGGTTTTTTTCCCGAAGTTTGTTTCCACCTTAAAAAAACTTTGTACATTTGTGTTCCTCTTGTTTTCTGCCATCATTGTACAAACACTGATAATAATTGAAGATTGACTAATGCTCTAATTGAAAGGAATATTGATTCACCCCCCCCCCCCCTCTCTTAGTATTTCCAACAATTGGTTTCAGAGCTTGGTTCCTTCAATAGCAGTTTAACAGCTGGAAGGAGGTCATGGAGCATACCAAGAATGGTGTACCTCTATTCAATGAAAATAATTATGCACTCTGGAAAGGAAGAATGGAGGTCTATCTCTTGGCACAAGGTTATGTAGAAATTTGAATAACTGTTAAATTATTCACCAAGATTATCCTGATCACACACTATTTGAGCTTCATGCATAATACATAACCTCTTCTACTATTGATCATTAGTTGTGGAAATATAAACAATCACATGCGCACATTAAAACCATAAACAATCACACATATAAACACAGTATTTATGGGAAAGATTAAAGTTGAAAACCCCCAACTATCTGTATATTATAATGATAGAGATCATGTAACAATCATTGTACAAACTCCTCACAAGCTCTCAGTACAATCTCCAATTGTTACACACTACACAAGCTCGGATCTAACAAAACACATGCTCCAATCTGCTCCACCTGTTAGCCTGCCTCTACTGCACAATCCAAGATGAATAATGGCCCAATCTAAGTTTGAATCCACCTGGTATGCACTGTGCAATCCTCATTGGCATCTCCATCAATGTGTGGTGCAAACTCATGCACCAGTATAGTCACAACTGATAGTCACACTTGCTCTTTCACCTACCTCTCCACTGGTCTCCACTGAAACTGTCCATGCACTGAAGTTAAATGATGTATTCTTTAGTTGATTTATGAGTTAATAATTAGTGAATTAATTAATAATTAATTCACACCACTCTCACTAGTGTATCAATCAGTTAGACTAGATACAACTAGCTCAACTATGTTTAACTGAGTTAAACTAAACACAACTCCACTAACTTCCTCAATCAACTCCACCAAACTCTGTCACATGAGTTCTAACTGAAGTCAACTTGCAATAGCTCCACTAAACCCTAGGAATAGCGTAATTCCTTCTGTCAGCTGCATGTGCCACATCTGTGCACTTAACTGAAGTGCTCCAAGAGGATAAGATAATATTTAGAGTCCAAATATTATTAAGAGCTAATAATATTCGACATATCTATTTTTAGACTGGCAATCTAAAAATAGATTCCACCCAATATGTCTAAAAATAGAAGTCCATCTATTTTTTCAGACTTGACCAACCATCCACAAATAGCATCCTACAACTCATAGAACATGATCCATATGTCTAAAAATAGACTTTGCGCCAAAAATAGCCTACGGGCCCACTTAGTGAAGGCGACTTATTTTCACTAATCTCATCATCTTGTTGCATTCTCAATAGGTTAAGAAGTATGGGACACTGTTCAAAATGGATTTACATCAACCGCGGATGAACAAGGTAAGAATAATTTGGTAAATGATGCAAAATCAAAGAATATTATTATCAGTGGACTTATTGAATCTGCTTATCATAAGGTGTTGGGCTGTAAAACTGCCAAAAATGTATGGGAAAATATTGAGAATATATATGCAAGTGACTCAAATGTCAAAGAAGAAAAGCTTCAAATCTATAGAGAAAAAATTGAGCAACTCAGAATGAAAGAATATTGCAACATTGTTGCATACTTCCAATACGTTGATGAAATAACCAATTCTCTGGAAGGATTGGGAGAGCTAGTTGATGAGAAGACTATTATATGGAAGATTCTTCGAACGTTACTAGGGAGATTCAACCCAAAGGTATCTATCTTAGACTACAGTGAAAATCTGGACAAACTCAGCAAGGAATAATTACATGGAGTTCTCATAGCATATGAGATGAGACTTGATGAAGAAAAGGGTACTTCAAATCTAGAAACTGTGTTCATTGCATCTAAGCAAACCAATATGGACAAACAACCTTCAATTGAAATGACATGCACCTGCAAGTATGAAGAAAAGGGATATGATGGAGAAGGTCTTTCAGATGAAGAATATGCTTACTTTATGAGAAAACTAAAGCCTGGTAAGGGAAAATTCAAAGGTAAACTTCCATTGATATGTTTCGGTTGTGGTGAGGTTGGGAATTTTGTAGCAAAATTTCCGAACAAAAGTGATGGCAACTCAAAAGGAAAGAAAGGCTTTAAGAAATCCAACAAGCAAAGAAAAAAGAAAGGATCCAAAAGGAACTTTCTCTCTAAAGAAGATAGCTCATCATCTGATGAAGAAAGTGACAGAAAAGAAGAAGCCAATGAGAAAGTATTGTTTATGGACAAGCATAATAAACAAGAAGTATCAAACAATGAAGAAGAAGGGTTGACCATAGAATAATTCTATGAGGATGCAATCAAGCTTATAAAAGAGCTCAATGCTGAGAAGATCCGTTCCAACACTCTTGAAGAACAAGTTCAAGGTCTCAAAATTGAGGTTGAAGAAAATAAATGTATTGAAGAGTCACTTCAAAAGAAGTTGGAAGAAAGCAACCAAGAAAGGGAAGCATTAGAAGGCGAAGTAGTCTCGCTGTGTAAGGAAGTGAAGAAGGGAAAAACTGTCCAAAACTATGCCAAAAGCTCAAGGGCATTGGAAGAACTCATCAACAATCAACGATCTTACAATGATAGAACTGGCCTCGATTACAAAGAAGAAGAAGCAGGACCTTCTACAACAAAATACAATGAACCTATGAGATCTAACATACATGTAGTCTTCATTGGACAAGATTTGCAAGCACATCTTTGGAAGACGATTCCTCGACGAATATTTTCATCCAGGTACCAACATAATTTTCATGGCTATTGTTATTCATGTGGAAAATTTGGTCATAAAGTTGTAGAATGTCGCAGGTACCCTATGAACCAATACAATTCCAAGAGATTCTTCAAATATGAACCTCCCAGGGCTCAACGAAACATCAATAGATTTGAAAATTTAGGAAATAATATGGAATGTTACAAATGTTAGAACTTTGGACACATAGCCAGAGACTGCAGACTTGAAAATCCTCGAGAAGAATCTTCGAAGCCACATAATGAACAAACATGGAAGAAGAAGAAGACTGATAATTGTGCTCTTGCTCTCAAGGCTGAGAAAAATAAAGATGTGTGGTATGTTGACAGCGGTTGCTCAACACATATGACTGGAGATAGAAGGAAATTTGCATGTCTGAAAGAGAAGAAGGATGGAACCATATCCTTTGGAAATGATGGATCTTCAAATGTTATAGGATCAGGTACCATCACTCTCGAAAGAAAAGATGTTATAGCCAAAAATGTTCTATTGGTCGAAAACATGATTCACAATCTACTCAGTGTTGGACAAATGTGTGATCAAGGACACACAATGCTATTCACCTCCACAAAATGTGAAATTAGGAAAGGAAGGTATGGTAAAATTGTGGCTAAGCAAGTCAAGCTCCAAACAACATATATGTTCTATATGAAGCAACTAAAGCATGTCTACTGGCAAAAGAAGATGAAAGCTGGTTATGGCACAAACGAATGGGTCACATAAACTTTGACAATCTTGTCAGGATAAGAAAAAAGGAAGTAGTACGAGAAATGCTGAAAATCTCAAAACCTTCCAACACACTATGTGAGGCATGTCGGCATGGCAAGCAAACAAAAGTCCAATTTAAAACAAAAGAACACTTTGCATCAAATCCATTGGAGTTGATACATACTGATCTATGTGGTCCTGTGAGAACAAAAGGCTTAGATGGAGAATTATATTTCATGTTAATGATAGATGACTATACCAGGATGACAGCCGTCAGTTTCCTAAAGAAAAAATCTAAAGCATTTGAGTGCTTTAAGATCTACAAGGAGTTGGTTGAAAATGAAACTGATTTGAAAATAAAGTGTTTAAGATTAGATAATGGTGGAGAATTCACTTCCAAATTATTTCAGCAATACTGTGACAAAAATGGAATAAAAAGGAAATTTTCAACAGCACGAACAACTCAGCAAAATGGAGTTGTTGAAAGAAAGAATAGGACCATACAGGAAATGGGTAGAACAATGTTGAAGGACTCAAAATTGGATGAAAAATTCGGTGTTCAAGAAATTGATACGACAGTCTTCATTATCAACAAAAGTCTTCTCAGAAATAATTGCAAGAATACTCCATATGAATTATGGAAAGGAAAACCAACTAATGTAAAGTATTTCAGAATCTTCGGAAGAAAATTTTGTATCAAAAGAGAAGATCAAAATTTGGGCAAGTTTGAATCACGTGTTGATGAAGGTATATTTTTTGGTTACTCATGCAAAAGAAAGGCCTATAAATGCTATAATCTAAGATGAAAATAGATAGTGGAGAGCATAAATGTTACATTTAACGAAGATGGTGTTCTAGCGAGTAATGATGAGGATCTAGAATCTTTGAAACTTAAGACAGAGGCTGAAAAAGACACAAATAAAATTGTAGAACAAGAAGCAATTATCAACGAGGAAGAAGTAAACAGTGATCATCAAGATATACCAGAACAACAACAAGAAGCTCCTCCAAGGAGAACAAAAGAGTGGATTCAAAAGAACCATCCATCAAATCAAATCATTGGTGACATAAATGACTGTCGACAGCTTTGTTCATCACAACAAGCTCATGTTGCTTTTCTAGCCACCTTTGAGCCTAGTAGTTTTGAGGAAGCCAGCCAGAATGAACATTGGGTAGCAACTATGAATGAAGAATTGGATCAAATTGAGAAGAATAAAACCTGGGAATTAGTTCCACGACCAAAAGATAAAAATTTCGTTGGGACTAAATGGGTGTTAAGGAACAAATTGAATGAATATGGGCAGGTTACCAGAAACAAAGCAAGATTGGTTTGCAAAGGATATGCACAAGTGGAAGGAATTGACTTCGACGAAACATTTGCACCAGTTGCCAGAATGGAAGCCATCTGAATTTTTCTCGCCTATGCATGTTCAAGAAAAATGAAAGTCTACCAAATGGATGTTAAGTCAACATTTCTGAATGGAGAATTAGAAGAAGAAGTTTACATCGAACAACCTGAAGGTTTTCTACTATCACAAAAAGAAGACTATGTCTGTAGGTTAAAGAACGCTCTATATGGTCTCAAGCAGGCTCCTAGAGCATGGTATGCTTGTCTTGATGGATATCTATGTCAACAAGGGTTCAAGAAAGGTATTGTTGATAGCAATATTTATGTATAAATAGATAAAGATAATTTAACAATCGTTGAGGTATATGTGGATGATATAATATTTGGTAGCAATGATGATCGACTAAGTAAGAACTTTTCTACAAAGATGCAAAGTGAGTTTGAGATGTCTTTACTTGGTGAGCTGACATACTTCTTAGGGCTTCAAATATTCTAGCAAGAGAAAGGAATATTTATATGTCAAGCCAAGTACATCAAGGAAATTCTTAATAAATTCAAAATGGAAGATTGCAAACCCATCCTTACTCCGATGGTAACAGGTTGCAAATTGAGCATAGATGACTCATCTAAGGATGTGGATCAGAGGTTGTACAGATCTATGATTGATAGTCTTCTATATGTAATAGCCTCTCGGCCAGATGTTATGCAAGAAGTTGGACAAGTAGCAAGATTCCAAGCAGCACAAAAAGAATCACATATTATTGCCGTCAAAATAATTCTTCAATATCTAAAGGGCACAGAAGAATATGGCTTGTGGTATCCCAAGGGTAACGATCTCATTATTCAAGCCTTCACAGATGCAGATTGGGCAGGAAGCATTGATGATCATAAGAGTACTAGAGGAGAAACATTCTATCTATGTGGTTGTCTTGTATCATGGTTGAGAAAAAAACAAACTTCAATCTCCTTATCTACAGCGGAAAAAGAATACATTGCATCAGCATCATGTTGTACTTAAGTCCTTTGGATGAAAAAAACTTTGCAAGATCTTCAAGTACAATTCAGTGATCCTATTCCCATATTCTATTACAACACTAGTGCCATCAACATCTCCAAGAATCCTATCATGCATTCAAAAACAAAACACATTCCGATCAAATATCATTTTTTTAGAGAACAAGTTGCTGAAAAGAATATCAAACTTGAGTATGTTTGTAAAAAAGAACAAATTGCTGATATCTTCACTAAACCTTTACCTCATGAAGAATTTGAATATATTTGTCAAAAGCTTGGGATTCTCCCAAGTTCTCATTAGATTACAGGTCTACAGGACGATTGTGTGTCAGGGGGAGTGGAAGTGTGTACAGGTCCGCAGGATGGTTGTGTTTTAGGGGGAGTTACCCTTTTCCATTGATGTCAAAGGGGGAGAAAATTTTGTAGGAAGAGGTGTCATGATCACAGCGAGAGTACTTGTGTTACCATCAATGCCAAAGGGGGAGATTGTTGATCATCGTTTGTCATTGATGTCAATTCAAGCAGCAGTAGGGGCTAACCCAATAGTGCATGGGAATTTTGACCGAAAAAATTAATATATTCTGGTTCAATAATTCTTTTGATGGTTTCTACTTGTTGATATGTTTTCGTTGATATATGGCACGCCATTTAATTCTTCACGGTTTGAGAGATATTCATGTTTGAAGTTTGTACCCCCAGTTAGTGGGCTAAAACCCCATGGGGTTGGGGCATGGGTCATTGAAAATTCATAATTAATATTTTTTAAGCTCCTAGAATCCCTCCCACGTTCACTTGTTGAAGCCCCTCTCAACTTATGCATTCATATAAATTGTGATCTTCATTTCCTCCTTAGGCAAGGGATTTCACCATCTGAAACAGGTCATCTTCGAATTTTCGCTCTAAATTTTTTTATACGAAGTTTCAAAAGCTGAAATTTTTATGAGGTGAAGCCGAAATCCCGAGGAAGCTGCGGTAAAAATTTCAGATCAGGGTGCACAATAATTTTGGAGATATGATCTGTAAAAGTCAGGGTTTCTGCAGGCTCCTGAAATTCATCTCAGATAAGTGACCTTGGTAAACTCGTCATAACTCTCTCTCTGAGTATCAGATTGGAATTTTGGAAAAATTGGTAGATATTTGACAGTATTTGGTTTTTTATCTATCAATTTCAGAGAAAAATGAAGAAACAGTGACACGTGGCACTCTGTACAAGTGCACTCTACTGAAATAGTCCATAATTAGGGCATTGTGAGAGATTGGGCATAACTCTCTCTTGAAGAATCCAAATTGGGTCAGACTTGTGGCATTGGAAAGAAGACTCATAGGAATATTGCAGGACCAAAAATCAGATATTTAGGATCTGAAATAACAGAGATACACCAGATTCAATATAGAGCTCCTAGAATGCGAGAAAATGCTAGATCATGTGTTGTCAAGAGTTGCAAAGGACCAGAATTTCTACGGCAGAAAAGAAAAGCAAGCTGCAGTATAGGGTAGCATGACAAGAGAAGCAACCAAGGTGCATAAAAACAACAATACGTTCCTCATATGAAGTCTTCAAGTGGGCAGCACTGCATTCAATCATTGTAAAGGTACCATTGTACTTAGTCATTGTAAATACATTATTGTACAAATTGTACTAGTATCTATCTGCCAAGGGTTGAAGAGGCAATGTTGGGAGGTCTTGGATAATCATTAGGTGGTTGTGTAAAATTTGGGGTTATGGTCTATTATATCTTCTTCCTCTACATCATTCTATATGATTGTAAATTGGACCATTTTCCCTAGTACGGGAGTCCATTCTTATTTTATTTTTCTATAGGGTGGTAGGGTGGTGCTAGGGTGAGTTGTAGCTCATTGGGTGTTGGGGCATCCATTCAGTTGACTAGTGAAGACTCTCGGGCATTGGAGCTTCCATCCAGTGGGAGTTGGAGAAGAATGCTTTTCTAGATTCTAGGAAGTTGGAGCTTTATTTTCAATTGGAGTTGAATATTAACGAATTATTAGAAAAGCATTAGGTGGTTTCTTTCCCAAAGTGGGTTTCCACCTTAAAAACTGTGTGCATTTGGGTTCCTCTTGTTTGCTGCTATCATTGTAGAAACATTGATAATAATTGAAGATTAACTAATGCTCTAATTGAAAGGAATGCTTATTCACCCCTCCCCCCCCCTCTCAGTATTTCCAACAGCAGTTACCTAATCAACCTGGACAACCCATAGGTTCTGGTCCAACCCAAAAACTTGTCTAGCCTATTGTTCAAGTTCTTGCACCTATTCTTGTTTAGCAGCCTGGGCCTACTACACCTCAGACTCTGACTCAAACTTCTGCTACTACTGCAACTTCTGTTCAACCTACCACACCTATTTCTGGAGTATCTGTAGCTCCTGTTTATACTACCCCTGTATTAGTGAAAATTCCTCAGTTATATGTGCCACAGTCAAAACCTACAATTTAGACTATGGTCTAGATGCCTATAGGACAAGCTGGTACAAGTACGATTCTTACTGGTCGACCACAATTTACTTATCAACTGTACTAGGGACAGTATCAAGTTGGTGAGGCTACACAAAATCCAGTATATTAGTATCAGTCGTACCCTGGGTATACTTATCAAATACCTCAACAACCCCAGTATGGTCCAGTTATTCCTGGTTATCCAGGAGGTTTCATGATTCCCAATGCGCATCCAATTCCATGATATACTGGATATCCTCCTCTTGGAACTGGTTTGATCACACAAGGTTATCAAGGCCCTAGCCATCGGTCACCGTTTATAGAAAATTTAGATTTACCTGATCTATCGTGCCTTATGAACGATCCTATATTTTATCTTCCGTATTGGCCACCGATGCCTAACAAGTTGCCTAGTGATATTCCAAAGTTTGAGGGTAAGTCAGGAGAGGACCCATCTAATCATGTTATGACTTATCACCTCTGGTGTGCATCTAATTCACTAATCGATGATTCGATTCGACTGCATCTTTTTCAGAGAACTCTCATTGGTCTACCTTCCAAATGGTACATTGATTTACCACGAGGCTCTTTTAATAATTTTAATGCACTAGCTACTTCTTTCTTAACCCATTTTCAGTTGCCTGTCAGATACGAAAATGGCACGGAATTGCTAACTTCATTAAAGCAATCTAAGTCTATGCACATATGTGATCACATTCATGAATGGAGACGTAGTAGGCGTTTAGTGAAGGTCTTTATTCCAGATCAAATTTTGGATGAATGGTTTATTAAATCATTATTGCCCAACATTACTGAAGATGTTGCCAAAAGAGGCGTTGTTACAGAAGAGCAAGTCATTGCTCAGGCTCAGTACCTTGACCTTGTATATACCCAGTCAGGTACTCTGTATGATAAAATCCATGATTTACCAAGACCTGGTCAATTAGCTACAACTCCTTCTGGCTCTCATGCCGCATATGGTGTAATTGTTTCTGTTAGCACTAGTAAATGTAAGAAGAAATATTTCAAGATGACTTCAACTATTATAACTTTACCCAATTCACCGAAAGTAGATTCTTCCATTGAAACTTCTTCCGATATTCATGTTGTAGAATCATCTACAACCAAACCTAAAACTAGTAGTAAGAAGGAAGGTAAGAATAAAAATAAAAAATGTTCAAAAGATAAAAATGATAAAACTGAACCAACTGATGAAAAACGAAAACCTCGTTATCCATGTCTGATTTGTGATGAGGATCATTTTACAAAAGAGTGTCCAGGTAGAGCTGAGGTATTGAAATTCGTTAAGGGTTCACCCATACCTATTGTCTTGAAGGATCCCTTTCCTACTCAAGATACTAATATGATTGGATCTTCCTCATATACGCTAGAGGATATTTTCATGGTTGCAACGCGATCACAAGATTACAGTAGTAAAAATCCTGGTAAAGAAGCAGAAACATCTAATTCAGCATCGACTACATCTCCTTCAGTTTCTGATCCACTATAGATTGAGAAACAAAATCTTGACTTAGTAATAAAACCGCCTGTTAAAGGTGTACTTTGTAAATCAACTTTTAATCCACATGCGAGAGCTGCTCAGAATTACAATATTGTTGAAGACTTGGCGATTTCCCCTTTAGCAATGTCGGCTTTGGAAGTGCTGCAATCATGCCCAGCCTAAAGAAAATTACTATTTTCCGCCTTAAGAGCCATAGACCTCTAGGATTCAAACCTCATGATCTTCGATTTAGATAATTTTACACCCCACCTACCCCATCAAATGGCTTTTCAAATTCCGGTAATAGTAAAAAACAAACGTATCTTTCATACTGTTGTTGATGAAGGGGCTTCCACGTGTATTATGTCGTTAAAATGTTGCAAATCACTTGGTTCTCCAATAACTAATCAATCGCTGACTATCCTCAAATATTTTGATGGAAGAGGCTTTCAGCCGTATGGTATTTTACAAGATCTACCAATAGAGGTCGAAGGAAAATTCGTTAACTTGGATGTGGAAGTGGTTGATGCCCCTCTGGATTACAACCTTCTCCTAGGTCGCAGTTGTTCTTATGCCATGACTGTTGTTTTATCTTCGATATTTCATCTCATCATGTTTCCTCATAAAGGAAATATCGTTAAAATAGATCAGCTTTCATATTGTTCATCCGACCCAGCCTCTACTGATAGTATCAGCATATCGGAAAATCGACTATCCCTTATAAGGATGTTGGGGTAGGGTTAATAAAATATTATGCTTTATTGGGAAATTTTTCCCTACCCGCTCCCAATGTACAGCCTCCTATTGCTAATATCAATATGATTACATCAAGTACTATTTCCTTTCATGATCCTTGGATAGTACCTTCAGAATCAGAACTGGATTCTTTCGATGGCGCGATGCCTTTGAGTCATTTTGAGTTAGCATATCAGATAGTACAGTAATTTTCTGATACGCCTTCAACTGAATCAAATCCAGTGAATGTGATCAATGAGGAGTCATTTTCAATATCGAGCTCAGCTTCGACATAAATTCCGGATCTTGATCAACATGTATTCAATACTGATGAACAAATTCGTGAATTCTTGTCTGTTGATGAATTACCATGGGAAGATCTACATCATAGGTCTTCGTTTTTACCTGATCTCGATCATTTTGAGAATAATGTTTCCTCTATTTTTACTACTAATTATGTCAAAGAACCTCAGAATCCTCTCTCATCTTTTTATTTTTAATTGAATTTAGAAAAAATTTCTACAACGGTTCCCATTGAGATTTCAGTAAAACCCGAAATTGTTGAAAACATTCATATAGGTGCTTCTTGTACGCCTGATGAAATCGAAGCATATAAAGCCCTATTTTAGGAATTTTGCGACATTTTCGCCTGGTAATATGAAGAAATTATAGGAATCGATCCATCGATTGTTGTTCATTAAATTAAGACATACATGTATGGTAAACCCATCAGATAGAGATTACGTCAGATACATCCGAGAAAAGCTGCCGCTATTAAAGCAGAAGTTGAAATATTACTTCGTGTAGGTTTTATTTATCCGATTCCATTAACGGATTGGGTATTTAATATTGTTCCTTTCAATAAAAAACAAGGAACAATATGAGTATGCATCGATTATAGCGATATAAATCGAGCTTGTCCAAAAGACAACTATCCCATCCCTTATATCGATCAAATTATTGACGATTGTGCTGGAAGTGAAATTTTTTCGTTCATGGATGGGTTTTCCGGATACAATGAAATCAACATACTCCCTGCAGATCAACCTAAAACAAATTTCATTTGTCCATGGGGGACTTTTTCTTATCGAAAATTAGCTTTTGGACTTAAGAATGCTAGCGCGACTTTTTAGAGGGCAATGTCTTATGCATTTCATCAGATTAAACACATTGTGCAACCCTACCTAGATGATTTTCCTGCTCATTCCTTGCACAAAGCAAATCATATCATTCATTTACAAGCCATTTTTATACGATGTAGGCATTATAAGATTTGTCTGAATCCTCACAAATGTGTTTTTTGTGTACAATTTGGACGATTGTTGGGATATATTGCTTCAAAGGCAGGCATTCGTTTCGATCCATCGAAGGTTGAGGCTATCATAAATTTACCTCCTCCTTCTACTCTTCGCCAACTCCAAATTTTGCAAGGGAAATCAAACATTTTACGTCGATTCATTCCTAGCTACACTGAGTTAATAAAAGGTTTTACCAAGTTTTCAAAACATAATATTCCTTTCTTTCGGGATGAGATCGCTGATCGATCTTTTGATGCTCTTAAAAACGTGTTGACCCATGCACCGTTACTGCATCCTCCCAATTACAACAAGGATTATTTTTTGTACCTTGCCGCTTCTAATTCCACGATAGGAATGGTTCTAGTTCAGGAAGATGAATTCAATGGTGAAAATGTGATTTACTATCTTAGTCATAATTTGCATCCAACTGAAATAAAATATTCACATGTGGAGAAATTGGCCTTGGCAGCCATTCAAGCTGTCCAACGTTTTCGTCATTACATACTTTTACGCAAAACAACAGTAATTTATGATTGTAACCCTATGATGTATATTTTGACCAAACAATTGCTAGGGGGAAAATACTCCAAATGGATTGTTATATTACAGGAGTTTGACTTGGAATTTGAAAAATCCAAATCAAAGAAGTCATTGATATTTGTTGAACTTATGTGTGACTTCCCACGTACTGATACAGAAACTGTGGCGGAACAACCGATCGCGAACGAATCCTTGTTTCTTATTAGTACCATTGATCCTTGGTATGGAGATATCATTGTTTATCTTCAGACCCAATCTTTTCGGCCCGAACTTTCACGATAACAACGACGTAAAATCAGTTTTTAGTCTCAACAATATCATATTGTTGGCGACACACTATATTGTCGTGGTGCGGACTCTATTTTTTGACGTTGTCTCACCCATGAAGAAGTCGAAAAGGTTTTAAATGAATGTCACTCTAGAGCATGTGGTGGTCATATGTCTGGGTATGCCACAGCCCAAAATATATTGCGCACTAGTTATTTTTGGTTGTCCTTATTTAAAGATTGTATTTATGTGGTCCGAAAATGCCATAATTATCAAATTTTTGATCAAAAGATGTGTGCACCACCTGCTCCTCTTCACCCTATAATTTTTTTCGGTCCTTTTGCAAAATGGGGCATTGACTTCATTACATGTAACCTGCACTTAGCTGGGGGGCATGGGTATATTATTCTTGCAGTAGATTATTTTACCAAATGGGCCGAGGCGATGCCTACATTTACGCCAGATGGAAAAATTGCAGCTACTTTCATGTTCAATCATGTGATTGTTCATTTTGGTGTACCCTAAGAGATAATTACTGACCATGGGAGTCATTTTTGAAACATCGTGATGACTGAGCTAATTGACCAACTTGGCTTGTGCCATGACAGTTCTACACCATACTATCCACAGGCTAATGGTCTGGTTGAAGCGATTAATAAATTTTTAGTCACGATGATCAAACTAATAATCAGAATTCATAAATCTAATTGGCATACCATTCTTTTTTCAGCACTTTGGGCATATCGGACCTCAGCAAAAACATCAACAGGCTTTACCCCTTTTCAACTGGTTTACGGTTTAGAAGCGGTATTACCGATTGAATGCGAGATACCTTCACTCAAACTAGCCATAGAATTACTACCAACTACCTCTGAGGACGAAAAAATATTTTTGTACTTAGCTCAATTAGATGAGAATCGGCGCACCGCTGCATTAGCCACCGAAACTCATGCATAAGAATTTGCAAGATGAAGGTGAATGGAAAAGAGAAGCAGGATAGATTTCATCTATCTACCTTTGAGGGTTCACCTGTATGTTTAGCCAAATCTTGGGTGGAGGAGTTAGAAACCTTCTTGTATTAGCACCAAATGCCAGAGGATGAAGCCATCCGAATTACAGTGATTTATCTGAGAGGTAAGGCTTTCGCCTGGTGGATCTTTGAATCTTTTTCTTTGGGAAATGTAAACATTGCATCTTATGCAAATTTCACTAAATCATTAGTGAAAATATTTGATAAAAATATTCATGAGATCCATATGGTAGGAGTAAACAAGAAAACTCAAGAAAAAACCTTGCATGAAAACTTGCACCATACTTTGTCGGAAGAAAAGTTTTCATCTCACACCTTTGAGCAAAGGAGCATGGAGATCTCTTTTTCAAAAAGGGATCTAATAATTAGAGAGTTGCTCACTCATATTGCAGAGATTGAGGGAAACAACGCTATTAGATCTAGAGTTGATCTAGCACCTCATGCAGAGGAAGGAGGAGCTCTTGCTCCAAATAGAGGGATGCTTTCATATTTGCAAGGAAATCGCCAGGATCTCATGTGTGGATATCAAGGCACAACTCATGTTCTATATGTGCCATTGTTGAGGAGGTGTGAAGCCATGGAGACACAAGGAGGAGATAGGGAGAAGATCCAGCATCATGAGATGAGGAGTACACATCCCTATTCATTTATGGAGGTTGATGCACCTAATAAGGTGATTTGATTGCACAGTGGAAGCATGGAGAGCCTTGTCCATTCATCTATGCAGTCATCTCTTGATGATGATGTCTCATTACATGGAGACATTTTGCCGGGGAGACCACTGGACCAACAAAGGAGGATGGATGCTTCACATGTTGAGGCACCACTCATTGATTCCAAGAGGGTGGAAACCTTGGGAGAGCTTGATACAGCGCTGGGAGTCTGGGGTAGACTCAAGGAGAGAGAGAGAATTCTCTCAACATCATCAGTACCCACTTCCATTTTAGATTCTGCGATGTGGCAGAAGCAACAGGGGAAGGATAGCAGCCTTCCAACTTGCATCTTAGGCATGAGAGATTTCGAAGAAGATGATGACCATATGACAAGTGCTCTTCATAAGAGATCATCAGCGCTGTCACTATGGAGGATAGATCCACATTGGAACTCCCAAATATTGGTGGAGTATTCCAAGGATCTTTTCACTTGCATTATCTTGGATGACCAGTTGCATCAGGAGGGATATTCAATTGGAGATGGGGTCATCTTCTATCATGGTAGGATATTCTTACCTAGAGCTTCTAAGCTCAAGGAGAAGTTGCTACAAGCAGCTCAAGAGGATTTCCTTTTTAGTCCCACTTGTTCTATCAGAGCATACCACACCATCATGGAGGGGTATTTTTGGATGGGCTTTGAGGGTGAGATATATCAGCATATGAGGAGATGCATGGATCATATGCAAATAGAGGAGAGACATGACTCTTTGAGAGAGTTAACACAACCACCTGTTTTCCCTTTGGAGATGATAGGAGACTCACTTATGAGCCATTCCACTTGTATGAGCAGAACATATGGTAAGGGTGATGATTATTTTCATAATTATTTATATGATGTATGTCCCTTAACCATACATGTGCAGGATGTTGCTCCAAGGAGGATCATTCTTTCTTTAAAGCTTCATGGTCTAGTTGAGGCCATAAGCATGATTTATGGGCCTTCCATAGGAGGACTTGGGGGAGACATGTATTATGGAGGACATGCTCATTGTACACCTTACATTATTTACTTCCTCCATACTTATGAGGAGATTGGAGCAACAGGAAAGTGGTTGAGAAGCCACTTATTTTATAATTCTCTATTGCAGTTGAGGGACCATTGTCCTTCCCATTTTTTACACATGGAAGTAAGTATGATTCTCATTTTTTCTCCCTATGGCTTTACTGTTTCTGTATTTATGAGGAGAATACTTGGGAGAGAGACACATTGGGTGAATGTGTCCTTTGAGGGAGAATCCTCCCACACACTTTGCACTACATGTTCTAAGGGGAGCATGGGAGATGATATGGCCACTAGAGAAACTCACTTGTTTCCATATGAGGTGAGCCATATGAGAGATGAAATGCCATATGTTGATCATCACTTCCAACTCATCATATATGGAGATATTTTGGCCAAGTTGATTTGCAACGTTGGAGGAGAGATCTTTGGAGATATATTCTTCACCTTGCCACTTGAGGGAAGGTATTTTGCAGCCCAGGATCAACACTTTATCTACACTTTTCATAAGTGGAGAAATGGACAACGTGGGGTAGGCTATATAGTCTACCATGTGTAGATTTTGATCCCACCTACTTTGCCGGAGCCAAAGGTGGATGACAGCTTTCAGGAGTTGCCTAGTTGGAAGGTGAATCATTTTGCGTGGTTCATCTATTTTAGATGGAGGATCCTTATGGGGAAGATAGTTCCCATTCTATTTTAGATCCCATTTTTCAAGGGGACCCCTAGACATCACTTTGCTATCCTCTTGAGTATTTCACCTTTACATGATAATGGCTTGATAGCTAACTTACATGCTGAGGAGGGGAAATGTGGAGGCTTGATTGATGAGATAGCATCACTTACTTTGGAGGAGATCATCATAAACATATGCTACAGTTAGAGGAGGAGGAAAGAATTCATTCTATCCTTGCACTTGCTTTAGGACAAGCAATCTTTGAGAGGGGAGGACTGTAATGTTCCAAATTTTTCATGAAGATAATTGGAACATTAATTTTTTCTTATTTCATCTAGGAGGTGAATAAAATGGGTAAAAGTCCAATGAGTAGGAATAATATCCTTAATAATGTGAAAAAAATCATTTGAGCAGCTTATTTTGCACCTTCCAGTGTGAAAGGAGGAAATTTTCATGAGGACAAGGTCAAGTTTGACCAAGTCAATAGAGTTGCGTAAGAGGTGTAGCTTGCATGGGAAGACAACGTAGTTTTGGAGGGAGAAATGTTCCTTGTGGAAGAAACCCTAATGTGTGGGGTCCAGGGAAAATAAGAATTCACTTGCATAAAAGGAGGAATATGCAGCCATAGTGGGACATCTTTGAGCATTTTATTCTAGTGTGAAGACTATTTGCATACTCTGGCTATTCAGCTGAGTTGCAGTGCTGCTTAGCACAATAGATTCCTGTTTAGGATTTCCTCTCCTTCTTGAGAGGCCTCTTGAAGGATTGCACTTCATCTTCTCTACATATTATCTCAAGTCCAAAGCCATTATTTAGTCACTGCGTTATTTCTACTGAATTATAACATAGTGTTGTTGGGTGTTGTAGTGGAGGGTTTCACAACACCATTCCTTGTTTCATCTTTCAGAGTAGGGAGCTTCTATTCCTCGGGAAGATTAGCAAGGAAGGTTTCTAGAGCTATATTGTAGATTTGGCATCAAGTCCAAGCATCTCCCATCATAGAAAACGCAGTCCATTCACCATACTGCATTATTCCAGTGCACACTTGCAGTGAGGGGTTGCACCACCATTTTGGAGGAGGAGATCTTCAGTGCCGGGATCAACCTTCCACTTGATAGATCTATTGGAGGAGGTTATTTCAGATTGCATGTCATCTTCAGCCATCTCCATTACTTCAGAGTTGCAGCCACTGCCCAACAACTCCGACATTTCTGTAGATTTCCCATTTGTACTTGTATTTATACTAATCCTTCTTAGGATTGTTGTATAGTTATAGTAGTATCTCCTATAAACTGTGTTATTTTAGCCAGGGCTTTTGATATGTAGCAGTGCTCTTGTATTTTCTTGTATATGCCCTATTGAGGCTTCCATTGCGTAGCTGGAGTGATTAATTCCTCCACACATTGTATACACTTGCTGTTATATCAGATATTTTTTGGCTATACATATCTTCTTGTTTTCACAGCTATAGAATAATGTTGTCTTTCCATTTCTTTCTTAAAGGATTATTGCAGTCCCTCATCGGGTGCTTTCTGAGACATCTAGTAGTGGGAGATCTGTTTAACTACTTTAGAAGGATATATTTGGAGCCTCCTCTTGGATTTAGGACTTAGATGCATTGATATAAGGGATATAGGTCTTGGTTTCAGTTCCTGTAGCAGCTATTACTGAAAAATGTGTTTTCCAGTCATGCCGTGCTAGCTATTCTATAATTGGAATATTACAGAGTATATGAAATTAGAAACCTAGTGTTTTTAAGATTATTTTTGAAAAATTGTCTCTTGGAACTAGAATTTTATTATATTGAGTATCAACACATTCCAAGAAGATTAAACACATTAGCAGATGAAATAGCTTCTAGTGTTATAAATAGACATTTGCGATAATGAAAGCAGTAAATTAGAATAACATTCGATAATATTTTGAACAGGTAACTGGAAATAGTAGTGTTTCAAAAAATAGTACATCATCCTCAATCATAGGTTCAAATTGCCGTATGATAAGGAGAAAAGTGATACAAAAATGATATGAGTCTATACAGTCGATCATCCACTATCCATGGTAATGATCATGCTAATATACTACAGCCCATGCCACTCTACTCAGGAATCTCCTGAATGGTCCAGGAACCCCAATGAAATATCTTTGCAAACAAAGTGGAATGTCATCTATGGTGGTCTCTGGGATGTCCATAGTCAGTCACTCCAAATGGTGTTCCAAATCAGTAAGGATCTCTATTGTCTGACCCTGTGGTGGTGGTGGTGCTATATTTGCATCCCTTTGCCTTCCCTCGAAGGGGCAGAGAGTGGCTGATCGGCGTGGACCCACATCTACATTTGAAATTTTTGTTATCAATTTTTGGATGATTTAAAAAACAAAATAAAAATTAGAAATTAGAGCAGGTGAAAATGATTTTTTACCTGAGTCATCCCACTGAGCTCCTGGAGGAGGTGGCATATCGCGGTTGCCACGGAAATCTATACCTGCATAAGGAAAATCATCTATCATGAAGATTAGGTTCTCTAACCAACGGAAGTATGCTTGGGGAAATCGAACAATCTCGCCACCTTCACTGTGACGGGCCATCAAAGCAGCCCATCAAACCATCCGAGGCTCTTGGACTCTACCAGCATCAACTGGAATATGTTGCGGGACCAGTAGAGGAATCATCTCTAGAGAAAATTTAACTACGATCAATCCATATCCGAAGTTATTAAGCTTCATGTTCTTTGCTCTAGTTAGTTGGCCTTTGATATTAGCTAACACTGCCTTGCACCAATTGAATATGGTGCCTCGGAAACAATCCACTGCAATCCGCATTTGAGATCCAGTAGCAACGTGCAAAGTTGCACTTCCACATAACTTGGTCACGATAAATGCAACTACTTTTAACTCAAGACAGATGATAGTTTTGATATCAATCCATTTGTCTTTAGGATTGGCCTCATCATTGCAGAACTCTAGTTGCAGGCTAGCGACAGACTGGCCACCTAGCCTAGCACCAAATAGAGAAAGTGGTTCACCTCTGTTAGACAAACCACTCAAAAAATATATGTCCTCCAGCTCAATTTCGAGTCGGTTGCCTCCAATCACAAATCACTAGTCCTGTCCATCCCACTTGTTTACCAACCAAGTGAGAAGGTCTACTTGAGCTCTCATGCCCCTGATAGCCCAGAATTTAAGTAGACCGCATGCTCTCAAAACTTGTAATGTAGGTGGATGAATCATTGCAGCTTCATCCACCTCCTCGTGTTCACGTTCCCGCCAGATAAGTATTTTAAATATCCTACAATGAAAAAAATGAAAGATTAAAATCATTTTAAAAAGAAAATTTTGGGTAATTTGGAAAGAAAATATGTTTTTAAATTCTTCATGGCACCCCCACACTTTCTGTTCAAAGAAAGTGCATATATCTGCATGGGCTCTGTACTAAACGTGCGGGACCATGACATTTTTCTTTGTAAGAAAATGTCGCGGTCTGCAGGTACCATGTGTCTTACCTACGGACCCCCGAGAGCAGAATTTTGAACCTATTTCTTCCCCAAAAATGATTTTTAAACCCTAAATTAAAGAAATGAATGGATGAAAAGCAAGGAATAGTGAATGTGGATTACCTTGACCAGACGGTTTTTGATTTTAACTGTCGGTTTGTCCAAAATCTTCTCTGGAGTGTTTTTTGCCAAAAGCTCTCAAATTTTCACTCTGAACTCAAATGGTAAAAATGAATTTGGAAAACTGGTTTTTATAATTTTTTTCGAATAAATGAAATTTAATTTTGTTTATTTTTTACTTTAAAGAGATGGTTTTTCAAAATATCTTTATTATTAAAAGCAGGTACATTTAATTTTTTGAATTTTTGTGCAGAATACTGGATTTTTCGAGTGAAATGGTCATTTTTGATGAAGAGTATACTTTTATCACTTTTTCGGGCTCTTTAAAATTTATGAAAAAGTGAAACCATGGAGTCCTCTTTTAAGCCCTTTTCAGACTCTCTAAATATGAAAAGATTACTAAGTACTTGACTATTTGAACTCGTTAAAGGAACTGAACAGTCGTTCCTTCAGTATAAGTTTACCCCTTTTCCATATTGAAATGGACTATTTATGAAAAATGTATACGTTGACTGATCACGACAAATAGAGTTCTCTCCTGCATTATTTTATCATTTTTCGGGCCTGAGAGACTAAAATTAAAAAAAAGTACACCCATGGATTTTTCTTAAGATTTTTCTTTTGACCCCCTAAAAATGAAAAACACTGAGTTTCTCCTATATTGGAGTCATTAAAATTTAACAGTAAAGGACCTGTCGATTAAAAATAGGAGTGGACCACTCCTTCTTAGGGTTTGATTTTAAACTAAGTTGGACTCATCCGAAGGATGAGCTTATAAACAAGAAAATGTTATCCTCCTCAAGCTTGTCAAAAATAAAGAGGTACTTGCTAGAAATGGTGGGGGAAAACAGAGAAAATGAATTCATTTGTTACACTTTGATTTAAAAGCAGTATAATACTCTTGAACACGACACTTTTTGTAACACTTCTACCTGTGTTGGGAAAATCCTTTCCCTATCAGTTAATCAGACCACATTGAAGGTCTTCAGCTCATTTCTAAGTATTAGCTTAGGGAAACTATTACCAAACCATCTGCAGTCTCGTTATGTGTTCAAGAGGATAGTCAAACAAACCATTCATCTGCAAACATTTTTCTCCATTCGTGTTGACCATCCCTGATTCAGTCCTTGCAAAAAATTTCTTCAAAACTTGATCTATGGCTTCGTGTTGTGAGCTTGCTTATGACATATCACTTTCTATCAACGACAGCTCATCATCTAGGAAGTTGATCTAGAATCCATCAGTACCTTGGAATCTACATTCGTTAATGGCAGTTTTCTCGCCTTCAACGATAGGTTGCATCATTAACCTTCAATTGAACGATTCCATGAAATTTTCAACTTCAAATCACTTATTCACATTTCATGGATTATACTGAGTACTTTGAGAGCCATTTTCATTATTGGTGGTTTCTCTCACACTTGTTAATATTTTACATCATTGTCTGGTAATCAAGTGGGTTCTACAATGTTCAACTTCAACAAATTTAATCGCATGGATATGATCGTACTAGTTTGGGAAACATAAATCAAGACCCTGGATCTAGTTTCCACCATCCAGGCTGCGAGGAGTTTTATTATTCATTATGCAGTAGACTATTCATTACATATGGTTGCATCCATGTTGTGTCTACAATATTGGTGTAATATTAAAATAATTTCTGTATCAGAACAAGTTTAGTTAGTTTTTGATCTGAGTATAGGAATTCCTACCTCAGCGATGATATATATATATATATATATATATATTGCATTAAATGTTTTTATAGGGTTCCAACTGGGGTGTCCAGAGGCTAATCCTTGAAATGATAAAGCACATCACTTTTCGAATGCTCTCAGACTTCGCACTTTAGGGGGCAATTTGTTACACTAAAAATTTTCACCATGACGTTTTAGTACTCCTTTAGAAGTATAAAACATCAAATTTCCTAAAATCAAGCCTTGCAATTGAGAGAAAGGCTCCTAAAAGTCTTAAAAACACTTGTACCTCACTTTCTCTTAACATTGCCTGCGGTGCCGCACCTTTTTGTTCTAAAGAATGATAAGCTAAATGCACTTTTTACTCATTGAGGGTACGAACCCCTGTAAATGTTGGGAAAAATACTGAGAGGGGGGGGTGAATCAGTACTTAGTGCAGACTGAAAACTTTTTACTTTTTCTTTCTCTAAAACCCATACGCTACTTTACTGAACCTAAGTCACGTATACATGCGGATATACTTAATACAACATGCATATGACTAGAGATCTTATTATGAATTTAATTCTTTGCCTAGATCTTTGCATCATTCATTCATCAGATGTTTAGTTAGCAGTAAGCATGTGCAGTAATAACAGAATAAACCATCATACATAAGAAACACACATGAACACCAAGATTTAAGGTGGAAACCCAATTCGGGAGAAAACCACCGCTGCCGTCATCTCTGTCTTCAATATTTATTATAAAGAAAAAATCTTACAACCATGTACTGGCGCAGACTCATACCAGCACACAGGCACCCACCTGCAGAAGGCTACAACCTTCTCTCGTTTACCAGCCTCTCCTGGAAGGGAGCTACAACCCCCTGCTCTCGTTTACCAGCCTCTCCTGGAAGGGAGCTACAACCCCCTGCTCTCGTTTACCAGCCTCTCCTGGAAGGGAGATACTACCCCCTGCTCTTGTTTACCAGCTACCATTGGAAGGGAGCTACAGCCCCCTCACTGAAGGCTTCGACCCTCAGCACCATTGTGGACCACGTTTCATCAATTTTCATACTGGATCCTTTGTAGGCCATTTTTCATCATATTTTCAGACTGGACCCATTCCACACATTTAAGCTCAATCATACATCCAACTGAAACTTATAACCCCATCAATTCATTCATTGAATCATCAACCCATCAACCAACAACTTTAACTTATAATCATCAACATAATCATCATTCAAACAACCCAGATCTGTATGAATACATCATTGAAAGATAGCAGTAAAACAGTAGAACAGATCAGACATTTCAATCCACATACTTCAGCAAAACCCTAGATTCCATACGCGCTTTTAATTTACTGAACCTGCGTGTATACGCGTTTTCACAAAGACAAACCTGCGTATACTTCTGCACATATTTCAGAACTGATTTCACATTCCATACGCGCTTTTGCTGAAGTCAACCCGCGTATATATGCGATTTCTCTGCCACGAACCTGCGTATAGATCTTCAAACTTTGTAGGGCTGCGCAATTATTCAGAGTAGATAAATAGCTCAGATATTACCCTTCACTTCAGAAAATATTCGCCTCATCTCAGATCTAAACATTCCATAAACATATCTAGAAAATATATATACATTTCAGATCTAGAGATCCCTCTTCATCATTTTCTTCGTAAGTGCATTATTAATTCAGATCAATAAACTATTACCCTTCCATGCAGATATACTTCAAAGTGAAGTATTCATTAAAACCCAGACTTTTGCACACCTCTGCAGTTATGAACTTCTTCTCCTTATATAGATTTAGCCTTTGTCAATACCATGAGCCAAAACCACACAACTTTCGATGGTATTCCTGGACGGGATCAAGTAGATAATCTAGCGCTCAATACTGTGGGCCAATACCATGGTAATGTCCCCTGGTTTTATAAATTTAGAGCGCAAATAGGCATACGCTACTTGACACGTACTTTTCCGCGTACATACGCTACTTTTCCTTGACAAACCCGCATATGCTTTGTGACATATCATATTTATCATTTCTTTGGCACTTACTGGAATTCCTTTCTTCTATTACTTCTGAGCTGATCTATAGATACATCATCCTTCCTTATTTAACACAAGATAGATCATCCTTACATATTTAACACATAGGTTGCTTATCACAGGCAACTCATCAAGCAGGTTTCCATCAAGAACAACTTCATCAAGTAGGTTGCCATCCAAAGACAACTCATCAAGTCAGTTTCCATCAAGGACAACTTCATATAGTAGGTTTCCATTAAATAAAACACATTGCATCATATTTCCAACAATCTTATTTCATCAAGTAGGTTGCCATCAAGGACAACACATTGCATCATATTGCAAACAATCTCCCCCTTTGGACTTGATGGCAACCATGATGGTGTTTGATCACCACAACAGATAGATACATTGATTATAACCATTATTCAACCATCATGATACTCTCCCCCTATTCAAACACCATGATACTCTCCCCCTTTGACATCAAGGGAAAAGGGCGGATCAGAACCAAAACAAGGTTTTTCTTCGCATGTAGAAAGAAGAGCTCTGTAGATCTGACGTGCACTGAAGTTACCATGCTCCCCCTGAGTTCATGCTGAATCTTCAAACATATTTTTTAATGACTTTATGACCTTTCCTATCACCAAGCACTCATACTTACATCAAAGATCCAACTAAGTGGATTTACATATATGACTCAAGTACCCAACCAAGTGGGTTTACACATGTTGATTCAACTACCCAACCAAGTGGGTTTACAAGTTTGATCAAGTCCTTACATGACTGAATATTGCCATTTTTACATCATAGGTCTCATCATGACCTTTTCATAAAATTACAAATATGAATTTTTATGACCAATACCAAAAAGACCTCAAGAGAGAGATCATATTTCAGAACCATCATAATGCCAACAATGCATTACTTTCCATATGACAAACGCTCCCCCTTAGCTTGTGCATCTTGAACACTTTCAACAGCAAATCATCAATGCATCTTCATCAGATATCAGAGAATGAAACAGAAATATGAGAGCTGAAACATCACCAGAGATACCCAATAGCACCACAGCTGTGCTGAAGAATGCTGACCCCAAAAATTTGTCAGCACACACCCATACACGGTTTTCTATGTATAAACTCGCGTATATACACAACTGTGTTTCAGAAAACCCGCGTATCCAATTTAATCTCCTGAATTTAAGTAGATCTGATCTTTTGTATGGCAAAGACTATTCCCAAATTATTTCTGAGATATGCTTCCCTGGAATATATGAGAGAAGAAAGATATGACAATGTAACTGTGTTTTCAAGTGTCATCCAACAGTTGTAGCATAAGCACATCAGTAACCAAGCCTTCATACTCTTTGCAGCATCAACATATTCTTCCCAAGAGGAATTATCATACCAATACAACTTCTTCGATAGAAAATATGTGTCAAGCAATCATCCATGTGATCTTATCTCTGAATCATAAGACTTCCATCTCATCCATATATGAAAAGAAAAGATAGTCTTCATCAAAAATCAATCAGAGTTCATCCATAATCTCATCATGAGAAACCATGTATCATGTCATCATCATTTGAGCATGAGTATTACGAAAACTAAGGAATAAGCAGATACAATGCCAACAATGCAATAATTAGTAGTTAGACTGATGCTCCCCGTGAATATGTGCTCGTATTCTTTAGCTGAATCACTATTTTCATTAACATAAAAGCATACGCTTCTGTGTCCAAAGGAACTCGCGTGCATACGCAGATTTTGTTCACGAAACCCGCGCATGGAAAGTGAAATACTGAAAATTTCACTCCTTCATCTCCCCCTGAACTTATGCCACCTGTACCTATCTTCTTCACATCAGATGCACAGTCAGAAATAAACATACCTAGAATTACCAAACCAACCATGAGAATCACCATACATTGCTCCCCCTATGATGATACATTACTAATCCCTAGAATGTATCTCACATCACTCCTGCAGTTATTACGAGAAGTAAGCTTCAGAAGCGGATGACTGCATTAGGGTCAATATTCCCTACGTTTCTGACCGGTCCTCCTTCTTTTTCCAGCATTGCTTGAATTTTCTTATTGTGTGCTGAAATTTATCCAATTTCTCAGATCTATTCATCTTGCATTCTTTTTCTACATGTCCATACTTGTTACAAGCATAACATCTTGTGTGACTAGAAAAGTAAGCATAGGGATCATAATGTGTTTTTCTATTCTTTCTTCTATTGCAATCAGCTGCTTTATGACCATACTTGCTGCATGAAAAACAATATCCCTTAAAGAAACTTGAGTACCTTTCTGTGTAGAATCTGTTTATTTGTGACTGAAACAATCTGCTTCTGCAATTGGCTGCAACATGCCCATAATTATGACATTTAAAGAATTCAACATTATTGATCAAAGGAGGGAATAATTTCTTTTGAGAGTTCATGATTGTCGGTTGACCTTTTGTGTCTTTCAACACTTCAGATTTTGCATTGATATCCTTTAAATCTTTAGCACTTCCTTGTGAAATAGATTCTCCTTTAACAATTTCATGAAAACCAAGACCAAATTTAACAGAAGGAGACCTTTAACTACTAAGAATATTTTCCAGAATCTTAGTACTATCTTGAAACCTCAAGATTTTATCTTTTTCTTCTAATTTACCTTTCAAAATATTTACCTCAACCTCCAATCTTTGGCATTGCTTCTTCACGCTTTCTTCGACCCTTCTTCCTTCTTCTACTTAATCATTCAATTTTAAAATCTATTCCTTCAACCCATTTTCTTGTTCTTCACAAGTTTGAAAACGTTCTTCATTCTTCTTATTTGATTTTTCCAAATTTGATTTGAGAAAGATGATTTCTGCTTCAAGTCTTCTACTTTGATAGGTTGCTTTATCCTGCAATTTTTGATACATTTTGTATATGTTCTTTCATTCTACAGATCATCTCTTCGTAGATATATTCTCTCTCATTAAATGATCTTTGTTGATATTCAACTTTAATCTTGAGAGCTTCTTCTAGATCTATAACATTACTTTCACTATCTTCACCATTGCATACACAAGAAGGTGAATCACAAGAACAACATTCAATACCTGTTTTATCCTCTTCATTTTCTGCTGCACATGTTTTCTGAGATATCTCCTTTTGAGTAGCCTTCTTCTTTTGATTCCTTCCCATTGTGATAAATCTCCTTCAAGCGATCAAGCTCCTTCAGAAGGACCTTCTCTGACACCAATTGTTGGGAAAAATACTGAGAAGGGGGGGTGAATCAGTATTTAGTGCAGATTGAAATTTTTTTACTTTTTATTTATCTAAAACCCATACGCTACTTTACTGAACCCAAGTGGCGTATACACGCGGATATCCTTAATAAAACATGCGTATGACCAGAGATATTATTATACATTTAATTCTTTTCATATATCTTTGCATCATTCATTCATCAGATGTTTAGTTAGCAGTAAGCATGTGCAGTAATAACAGAATAAACCATCACACATAAGCAACACACATGAACACCAGGATTTAAGGTGGAAACCCAATTCGGGAGAAAACCACCGTTTCCGTCGTCTCTGTCTTCAATATTTATTATAAATAAAACATCTTACAACCATGTACTGGCGCAGACTCATACCAACACGCAGGCACTCACCTGCAGAAGGCTACAACCTTCTCTCGTTTACCAGTCTCTCCTGGAAGGGAGCTACAACCCCCTACTCTCGTTTACCGACCTCTCCTAGAAGGGAGCTACAACCCCCTGCTCTTGTTTACCAGCCTCTCCTGGAAGGGAGCTACTACCCCCTGCTCTCGTTTACCAGCTACCACTAGAAGGGAGCTACAACCCCCTCACTAAAGGCTTCGACCCTCAACACCATTGCGGACCACGTTTCATCAATTTTCATACTGGATCCTTTGTAGGCCATTTCTCATCAGATTTTCAGACTGGACCCATTCCACACATTTAAGGTCAATCATACATCCAACTGAAACTTATAACCCCATCAATTCATTCATTGAATCATCAACCCATCAACCAACAACTGGAACTTATAATCATCAACATAATCATCATTCAAACAACCCAGATCTGTATGAATACATCATTGACAGATAGCAGTAAAATATTAGAACAGATCAGACATTTCAATCCACATACTTCAGCAAAACCCTAGATTCCATACCCGCTTTTACTTTACTGAACCTGCGTGTATACGTATTTTCACAAAGACAAACCTGCATATACTTCTGCACATATTTCAGAACTGATTTCACATTCCATACGCGCTTTTGCTGAAGTCAACCCACGTATATACACGCTGTCTCTGCCATGAACTTGCGTATAGATCTTCAAAATTTGTAGGGCTGCGCAATTCTTCAGAACAGATAAATAGCTTAGATCTTACCCTTCACTTCAGAAAATATTCGCCTCATCTCAGATCTAAACATTCCATAAACAGATCTAGAAAATATATATACATTTCAGATCTAGAGATCCCTCTTCATCATTTTCTTCATAGGTGCATTATTAATTCAGATCAATAAACTGTTACCCTTCCATGCAGATATACTTCAAAGTGAAGTATTCATTAAAACCCAGACTTTTTCACACCTCTGCACTTATGAACTTCTTCTCCTTATATAGATTTAGCTTTTGTCAATACCATGAGCCAAAACCACACAACTTCCGATGGTATTCCTGGACGAGATCAAGTAGATAATCCAGCGCTCAATACTGTGGGCCAATACCATGGTAATGTCCCCTGGTTTTATAAATTTAGAGTGCAAATAGGCATACGCTACTTGACACATACTTTTTTGCGTACATATGCTACTTTGCCTTGAAAATCCTGCGTATGCTTTGTGACATATGATATTTATCATTTCTTTAGCACTTACTGGAATTCCTTTCTTTTGTTACTTCTGAGCTGATCTGCAGATACATCATCCTTCCTTATTTAACACAATATACGTCATCCTTACATATTTAACACATAGGTTGCTTATCATAGGCAACTCATCAAGCAGGTTTCAATCAAGAACAACTTCATCAAGTAGGTTGCCATCCAAAGACAACTCATCAAGTCAGTTTCCATCAAGGACAACTTCATCTAGTTGGTTGCCATAAAAAACAACACATTGCATCATATTGCCAACAATCTTATTTCATCAAGTAGGTTGCCATCAAGGACAACACATTGCATCATATTGCCAATAGTAAAAGGTAAAATGAAGGCGGAAAGTAACATTTAGAAGCCCAAAAGTCAAATATGGAAGCTTCTAGAAGCAATTATCCGGTCGAAGGTTCTCTCCTATCATGTATGTTCATTCTTGTTGTGTAACCAGCTCCAAAAATAGAAGAAAAGAGATATCAACGCCTTAGAACTGAGCCATTTCGAGGGGGAAACCTCCAATACATTACATAAATGAACAATTATTGGATGATACAATACACAAAACCTCATTTCTATATATAGGAGTCCATGGGGCCATAATGTAATCCTAGTGGGCCACAATGTAATCCTAGCCGACCTAACAATAATAATTTAAGGGCACAATAATAACAAAATAGGGGTTACAAGGGTACAATAATAACAATAAGGAGTTTACACTAACAATAATAAGGGGCTATACTAGTGATATAGGGACCTAACATGCCCCTCTCCTTCAAAAAAAGTGTTGTCCTCAACACTTGAGTAGCTCCGGGTGCTTCTGTATAAAATTCTCATCCTCCCATGTAGAATCTTCAGTGGGTAAGTTCTTCCACTCGATGAGATACTCTGAAATTGATCGATTCCGTAGCTGTCGAGTTCTTGTTTCCATGACTGCTTCAGGTTCCAATATGATTTTTCCTTCCTCATCAAGTTCTGGCAATATTGTTTGAACCGAAAGATTTTCACCTATAACCTTCTTTAAGCATGAAACATGGAAAACTGGATGTACTCGCGAAGAAGCAGGAAGCTCCAATTTGTATGCCATAGTACCAATCTTTTGCAACACCTTGTAAGGACCATAGTACTTTGGCGATAATTTATTATCCTTCTTAGCTTGCTTGAGGGACATTTGTTTATATGGTTGTAGCCGTAAAATACCCAATCTCCTACATCAAAACTTCTCTCGCTGCGATGTTGATCTGCCTGTTGTTTCATTCGATTTTGTGCCAAATTCAGGTTATCCTTTAAGAGTTGGAGAACTTCTTGCTAATGCTCGATGTGATCTTCCACTGCTTGAACCTTCGAATTTTCTCTTAAATATGATGTGATGGATGGTGGATGATATCCATAAAGTGCCATAAATGGGGTCATTTTTGCTGCAGGATGGAAGGAAGTGTTATACCACCATTCAGCAAGAGGTAACCACTTGACCCATTGTGTTTGTTTATCAGATACAAAACAACGAAGATATCCTTCCCAACATTTATTTACTATCTCAGTTTGACCATCAGATTGAGGATGATAAGATGAGCTATGAGCTAATTGAGTACCCAAACAAGAAAATAACTTCGTCCAAAAATTTCCAGTAAAAATGGGATCTCTGTCGCTCACAATAACCCTTGGGCTTCCATGTAGTTTTTGAATTCTATCCATAAATGTAGTAGCAACTGTACTTGCTTTAAATGGATGAGATAATGCACAAAAGTGTGCATACTTGGTAAGTCTATCAACTACCACCATGATGACATTCTTTCCTTCGGACTTAGGTAAACTTGTGATAAAATCCATTGAAATGTCCTCCCAACGTTGACTTGGAATGGATAAAGGTTGTAGAAGTCCCGGGGTCTTAATTGTCTCCACTTTATTCCGCTGGCACACCAAACATTCCGCCACAAACTTTTGAATATCAGATTTAAGGCCATCCCAAAAAAATTCTTTCTTCACCCTGTGGTAAGTTTTTAAAAATCCTGAGTGTCCTCCTAAAGGAGAAGTGTGCAATTCTAGAAGAATCTTTTGTTTAGTTGGGAATTCTTACAAAGATATAAGTGATCTTTGTACCATAAGGAATCATTTTTGTCGTTTCATGAGTGAAATTGGCCGCACTTCGTTCTTCTAATTTTCGACAGTATCATGTATGAATTATTCGTCTTCATGAGTAATAGTAGAGCCTTCTAAAGGCTTAATGGGTGTTTAATTCTTTTTAGGGGCCATTTCAGACTCCAATATTGATATCTATTCTACAATAGGCCCTTGCAATCAATTCATCTTGATTCTTCAAACAAGACTTATGCAATTCGGAAAAAAAATACACACCTTTTACTAGCTTTGAGGAGCTCGATATTGAAATTGTATTATCTCTGTGCTTGAAAATATTCGATATCTAAAATTCAGCCCTGTAGTAGCCCTCTGAAGCTTCTTTCAAATGCCACAGTTCTGACCTGATTTTGATGCTCCAAGACAAAGTTGTATCCAATCTCCCACAATGACCTAATTCTGGACTGGTTCAGTAGAGCGAACTTGTACGACTTGCCACGTGTCACTGTTTTGTTCTTTGTCTCTGAAATTGATAGAGAAGAAACTACAGGCTGTGTACTTGTGACCACTTTTGACGGCACTCCAATCCAATCTTCAGAGAGAGAGTTATTGAACTTTTTCCACGATCACCTCTTTGAGATGAAATTCAGAGCCCTCGAAAACGCACTACCTTCCGCAGATTATCGGTAAATATTGCGAAACGTTGATCTGAAATTTTTTTGATGACTTTCCTTAGGATTTCAGTTTCACAACATATGAATTTGGGACTTCCGGGAACTTCTTAGAAAAAACGTTATAGCACAAATTCCACGATGACCTCTTTAGGAGCTCGAAAGACCTACCTTCCGCATCATAGCCCGAAAATGTTGCGAAACAAGCTTCCGAAACTTTAGACAATCTTCTCAGATTTGGAGCCAAGACTCCGAAAAATTTCAGTTTCGAAACTTCGTAGAAAAACTTTTATAGCAAAAATGCCACTATGACCGTTTTAGAGCAGCGAAACCCTAGAATCCAAAGCTCTGATACCAAATGTTGTGTAAATAGCTCCAAAAATAGAAGAAAAAAGATATCAACGCCTTAGAAATAAGCCACTTCGAGGGGGAAACCTCCAATACATTACATAAATGAACAATTCTTGGATGATACAATTTACAAAACCTCCTTTCTATATATAGGAGTCCATGGGGCCATAATGTAATCCTAGTGGGCCACAATGTAATCCTAGCCAACCTAACAATAATAATTTAAGTGCACAATAATAACAAAATGGGGGTTACAAGGGTACAATAATAACAATAAGGGGTTTACACTAACAATAATAAAGGACTATACTAGTGACATAGGGACCTAATAATTCCTCCATTATGGGAGCCTACCCCTTGGTTTATGGAGCTCAATCCCTTCAAAAGAGAATTCTATCCCCTCTTATGTGGAGTTGTAACCTCCTCTATTTTCCTATAAATTGAAGCCATAGTGCAGCATCAAAGGAAGTTAGACATTGAGAATTTTTGAGGATAAATGTTGTATAAATTCATACTCTCTTAACTAATCATTATGTAGGAATGATTACACACCCATGTGCATTTTAGCTGAGAGAGTGCAAAGCTTGTCAGAGTAAAGGGAATGTCTGTTCCAGACCCCAGGACGGCCTGTACGACATCAAGGCGGACATGGTTGTAAGGGTATTTCTTCATCAAAGATAATACGAATGAATACCATTTTCTCAATGAGTTCTTTAATTAAGTACCTTTTTTATCATGTTTTATGAATAAGTTATTTAATTAATTAGCTTATTTCTTGAATTCCTTAATCATCTTGATAGATATATGATTCGTGAATTAGTTTATCCTATGTAGGTGCTATTGATTTTTTTCCATTTTTGTGATTGTAGATCTTTGAAGACGACTCTTTCAAGCAACTGGAAATAATATCATTACGAATAGCGCTGGACTACAGGTAGGTCTTCAAAACCCTTGTTGTAGCTAATTATGAATTGAATATTATCTAGAGAAAATATTTTTTGTTTTTTCTGTTTTTTGCTAGATGTCCGTAGGACACTTTGGAGGTCTATCTTGTCTGCAAGAATGACTTATCCATCCAACACCTCGGAAAATGGAGTGAAGGGAATATTTTTTTCAGAAAAAATATTTACAGAGGTGAAAAAATGTAGGGTTTGAAGGAAAAATCCTTCGGCTTGAGATGGAGTGATGATAATGTGGTAGGAAATGATGGGAATACTCTCCCCATTGAAGTTTTGATACCTTAAGGCCCTTGGTGTCTATCATTTTTCATCGGTCCACCCTCTTGTAGCTCACTGTAACTTTCTCTAACAATTACAGGACTTCCTATATCAACATAGAAACTTCCTGTAGAACCTTAGAGAGGGTTTTTTTTTCTTTTTTGGAGCTCAAGGATGGTGTGGATGGATGCATAGCTGAGTTTTGGTGCTTAAGAGAGAGTGTATTTATTGAGGTGTGAAGAGAAATGAGATAATTCCCTTGTTTTATGACTATGACATGTCACTGTTCATAACCCTGCAAGACAGAAAAAAGGTCAATACTCATGGCACAATCCTTGTTCTTTTATTTTCTATTTTTTCTTTCTTTTTTTGTTTATTTTCAAGACTAGTGGGCTACCTCATAAGAGCTTTTCAACCTACTAGCCTTCCCTTGGCGGCTAAAAGAGGTTTTCACTAACGGATCTTTTATTTTTCTTCTCTCTCTTTTTTGCTCCATGATTGCCTCATAGAGGTCTTCAATCCTGGAGTTAGCCTTGGATTCGTCATGGAGGTTCACCAATACCTATTTATTTATTTATTTTAGGAGGGTTGTGGACCCAAAGCTATGAGGCTCCCAATCACATTTACTTCCCTACTGATTGTGTTGATGAACTGTGCCTTGGAAATGATATTTTTGTAGGCCTTTATCCTATAACCATTGAAAAACACATGAATAATCTACTCGTCAATGGTTATGATCTGAAAAACCCCATTTTCATGGATTTTCTCTATCAAGTATGGGCCTAGCCATCTTTTCATCAACTTCCCTTTAAATTACTTGAACCTAGAGGAATACAACAAAGCCCAATCTCCCTCTTGGAATATGTTTTCCTTGAGGTTACTATCATGCCAAACCTTCCTTTGCAATTGTATGAATTCATTGTTGAGTATGTCTTGAATTATGAATTCATCTAAACCATTGAGTTGAAACAATATTTCCTTCTAATCACTTGTGATATGTAAATCAAATTGAGTTGCCATTTTGAGAGTGTTACATTCAAATTCAATAGAAATCAGATATTTCTTCCCACAAACCATATCATATGGAGTAAACCCAATCGTTGCCTTCTAGGTGGCGTTCTAGGCCCAAGTTTTCTCTACTAATATTTCTACCCAATATTTCCTGTTGCTCCTCACTACCTTGGTGAGGATACTTTCTAGTGCTCTATTGGTAACCTCTACATGGAAATTTTATTTAGGGTGATAGGTAGTATATGTTCTGTGATTGATGTGATGCTACCTTAGGAGGTTATCAATCAAGTGTGATGTCAAATGAGCTCCTTGATTAGTGAATATCTCCCTTGGATTCCAAATTTCTAGAACACATATTCTCTAAATAATTCAACCACCTTTTCCTTTGTTGCTACCTTGATAGCCTTTGTCTTAGCCCACTTTGTCAAATAATCACTGGATACTGTGATGTATTTATTTTTCCCAGATGGTGGATCAATTGGCCCAATGAAGTCCATGCTCCACTTGTCAAATGGCTCCAAGGCCAATTGAGGTTGTAGAGAAATTTTATCCCTAGGTGTAGGTTTTCCCATCCTCTGACAATGGTCACATTTGTTGGTATACCTTCTAGCATCCTGATGGAGAGTAGGCCAATCGTAGCCCGCTTGCAAGGCCTTTAAAGTAGTCCTCTTAGCATAAAAATGACCCCCATTGGGCCCATAATGACATACTAAGAGGATGTCATAGAATTCCTCCTTCCTGACACATCTCCTTATAATCCGATTTGGTGCCTGTTTGAAATGATTGCCACCAATCCAGGTGAAAGGGGCGCTCTTTCTCACAATTTTTTTCTTCTGCCTCGATGACAGATTTGGAGGAAATATCCAAGCAACCATGTAGTTGTATATGCTATAAAAATATGGATAGAGTACCGAGATAGCAAATAAGTGCTCATCTGGAAGCCAATCATCAATCATCTCTTCATTATCTACAGACAAAGTGAGTCTAGAAAAACAAATCTGCAATTACATTTTCTTTCCTAGGCTTATCAACAATAGTTAAGTCATTTTTTTGGAAAAATAATAACCACCTAATCATTCTACCATTCACATAAGGTTTTCTCAAAAATTATTTAATTTCTGCATGGTAAGTAGGAAAAAACATCTGGTACCCTGTAATATAATGTATGAATTTATTCAAGGAAACAACTAAAATCTCTTTCGCAGTGACAGTGTTGTTTAATTTAGGCTTAGACAAATTTTTGGTGATAAAATAAATGGAATAGGGTAACTTATCATCCATTTGTGACAAAGCTTCCCCCAAATATTTATATGATGCATCAGTAAGAATATGTAATGGAAGAGCCCAATTTGGACATCGAAGTGTAGGGGTAGTGGTCAAATTTTCCTTTATGATTTCAAAGGCTTCTTTACAAATAATTGACTAACAAAATTTACAGTCATTGGTAAGAAATCCAAACAATGGTGAATCTACCTTGCTAAAATCCTTGATGAATGTCCTATAGTAACCGGCCAAGCTAAAGAAACTCCTAGCATCTCTTTGTTTCTAAGGAGTAGGTACCCTTTTTATGATAGAAATTTTGTTTGGAACTACTTGTATCCCTACCTTAATCAAGAATTGAAAATTCTCAAGAATCAAAGAGGGATGCATTTCAATGCATATCCTCATGAATTTACCCATATTAGAGAGGGCCTCTTGGAAATAATAACCATAGGGAGTGAAATCATCCATGTAGATTTCCATAGGAATCATGGACAAGATTAGAAAAAATGCTCAGGACTTCTCTCTGAAAAGTAGAAGGAGAATTGCATAGGCCAGATGGAAGAAATCTATAAGAAAAGGTGCCCCAAGAAAATGTAAATGTAGTCTTGTCTTGTGCAGATCTGGATCTGAATGTAACCATTGAATCCATCCAAGAAAGAGAAGAAATTATTCCCTGCAAGAAACACAATCTTCCCAGATGTTCCACTGAATTCTTCCTCTTCGTGCAATGATCAATAAGAAACAAAAACAGTGTGATATTAACAAAAATAGTAAATAACTTAGATTCATAACACAGTAAGATTGCCAAAATTTTCCCTTTGAATTAACTCATATATTTCAATACATATCAAACTTTCCCTTACATTAACTATTCCACGCACATAGCCAGCAGAGTCCGCGCATAGCCAGGACTAGGTCTCCATGCACATAGCCAACAAGAGCCTTTCAACCCAACACATAAAATCCTTTACAACTTATTACAAAGACATATAGATCACATTATTAAATAACACTTAGTTATAATTTCTTCCTTAGACTCGATCTATCTACTTATATTCACCTAACACATAGATACCATGGTCCCAAACCATGGTTTGTGGCCCACAGTTTACCCTTAAACCCATTTAAATCAAAATTATGGAATTTAACCCACCCCAAATCCCCTTGACTCAATTGTGCAGCGCGCACATATAATACTTATACAAAATTACATCAAAAATTGTGCCTTAGGGGATGCTGCTCCAATAGGCCCCCAACACAAGCATGTGAATCATCCTGAGTGAGTGAGGAATTGACTCCTTGATCTTGGCCTGAAGCAGGATGACATAAGATTTCAGAGGAAGCACAAGTTCCACACTTTGCTTTGTGGTTCCCTGTGCTTCCTGAACCATTTTTTTTGTGGTTGACCCTTCAATGGCCATCTCTATGTTGCGTTAAGTCCATTGGATTGTCTTCAAAGTGTTATCCAACATCTGGGAAAGTTGAAGCACTTACTCCACAAACGTTTGCATGTGTGCTTCAAGAAAGTGTTCCTTTCAGCACAATTCTTCAATTTGAGATTGGATTTTTTGACACTCCTGCAGACGAGTGAGTCGCTGTGTAAGAACCAATGTGGGTATCACTATCCTCATTTCCTCAAAATGTTGCTCCTTTTGATTTAATGTGTCGCACAATTGTTGAACTACTGGATCATTTTGGACTAAGGTTAATACACTCATAGCTTCATCAAGCATATTTTCACACTGGGTGACCACAACAAAAATACTATTGTGGGCTCGTTTCACTTCAGATACTCTTTTGGTGTGAACCTCAGCTAGAGATTTGGGATGCAAATTGGTCTGTAGATCTACAATTTGTTGCTCATAATTTATGCAGACTATCTTCACCTTAGCTCACGCTTCTTTCACCACAGCAGCTAATCCTTTTAAATTTTCCTTGGGTGCAACTGTGGAAAAGACAACCAAAATATCTAGGCAGGCTTGGTGGATCATTGCCTCTAGCACGGTGCACTGTGCTTTACATTCTCGGCACACTACTTCTGATTTTTGTTGTTGTTGGTGTGCTTGTTCCACTTGCTGCTGGGATTTCATTGTATGAGTGTGTGCGGTAGCCTCTCCGTACTGAAGCTTCTATGTCATCATTGAGTGAATTAAATATAAATTTCCTCCAGGTAACGTAGAAATGTTAATATTTATATCACATTTTGCCCCTTAACTGGGCACGCCGACAGGCGTCCATCTGAATAGCTAGCAGAGGGATTTGAATAAGGTGGGAATCCATAGAGGCTGGTAAAGAAATTTATAATGCTTGCGTGCTTGTGACTTGAATGCTGGTCTAGCTCACCTGAGCTATGCTCGCTTGAATCTGGCTCACTTGCACCTTCAGCTACTGTAGTCCTATTTGAACAAGTTCTAGTGTAGAATTGTACTCCACCTTGATGTCAGTCCATTAATCCTCAGTCGCAGACGTCACAATGTTATTTATTTCATGTAGATCATCTTCTGTCAGTGTCAGGACCCCTTACCTGGCCTCTTTGGAACCCTTCCTCTTTTTTCTCAATCCTCCAACTACATGAGAGTCATGCTTGGTTCCCTTAGAGGTTTTAGCTTCCCCTGTTTCCTTTGGCACAAGTTCATTGTTTTTTGGCAATGTTTCTATTTATATATCTCGCTCATGGTCATGGGGGTTGCTTATTTTTCTGTTACTTTCTTGGTGACTTTTTGTGTTACTTTCTCTATTTCTTTCTCTGTCATTTCACTCTTTGAGAGCCAGTGCATAGCTTCGTTGGTGTGATTGGTGTTAACCATGCTGGCAATCATTCCATCGTTACTCTCAGTAAATCATCCTTTTTCACCAAGTAAGGTAACTCATACCATACTCCTTCTAAAGCGCCCTTTGCGTGGATGTGCATATTATGGAATGTAGCTTTAAAATCAGCTACCATCTTGTACTGGTCATATAAAGTGGGTGACAGTCACGACTTTTACTGCACAACTTAGTAAAGAGTAGCATCATACAAGACCCGAAAAATCTTGTTTTCCTTGGCACGTGCTAGGTCTGAAGAGTTCCACAAGGTAACATAGTGCACAATCTCACACATCTTTGACTCAATCTCTGTTAATTGATTTTCTTTAGGGGTATTCCACCCAATCAACACGATCAATAATAATAGTCCAACATAGTGGAAATGCTTTCCTTCTTCCTCTGCCTCACGCACATTTTCTAAAACTTATTTGCAAAGATAGCTAGACAAGTTGTAGATAACGTCCTTCTAGTACCATCCAGCGAGAGCACTAATGTGTGCAGGGACCTCCTTGGTTCTGCACTTGCGTATCATCTTGTAGGCCAACATGATCGTACCAAAGCGCACAACTGGGTCATTGATTCGATATAAAACAAAACCCTGACTCTTCCATGTTGTTAACACTGGAAAATCGTACAGCAGAAGACGACATTAATTAATGTCAGGAAAAAGGATTTATAGGGTTGGAAGACATTACAGAATCTGGAAAGTATTTAAAAATCTCTAAGGTCCGAGAAAAATCAAATTTAAACTAGTCCTAAATGTTATTTGCGTTCATAATCCTTCGTGAAGAGCGCCTTTAGTGCACCTTTTTGCCCGATATGCTTGCAATCCAGGGAGTGGTGAAATGTCACTATTGAGGACCACACAAAGAAAAGGACAAGTGACCCCTTACTTGGAGCTGCCTAAGGATAGCCACCAACGCATCCTTAGATACTATGTGAGCACATAAAGAATATTTCGAGCACACAAAGGAATCATACCCCTCTTTGGGTCACCATCCTCCATGTACCAAGAGAGGGAAGGGAGAATTTGAAATCTCCTATATAAGGCCACCATGAGATGAATAATGGGTGAACACATTGTTATGCTAGCCATAATTGCCCAAGAAATACTAGTAGTGTGTGAGCCAAAGCTGAAGATAGAGGGGACTCAATTGTTGGCCATCCAACAAGTTCAGTCCAACACAATAGACAGAGAGGGAGAATGCACCAAGGAAATCTTGGGATAAAAACATGCTTGCATCGGGACCTAGAACTGATGGTCTAGGGGCCCTTTGGCAAGAGGGTAAAGTTTCACTCTTATTACTACCGGCCCTCAATAAGAGGGGCCTAGAGCCGCCATTCGTATTATTTTTTTCGTTTGACTCTCTTCAGAGCTCGTGCTTATTTGTTTTAGTTTTTATTTTATATACGCATGTTATTTCTCTATCTAGTATGCTTATGATTCTAGCTTGTTCCACTAACTTGCTTGAATCCACTTCTTTTTCTACCTCTTACCAATAACTTAAGTGGGTATACCACACCCCTTAATTTGATGTGATTATGTACATATGTATACCAAACACACCCCAATAGGATTGGTGACTCCACTAACGTTTATTACCAAGTTTATGTTGTTGTGCCCTTTTTGCAGAGAACTTTGTCTATGCTGTCGACTGGAGCTGAATTTCCCCTAATTTCTCTTGTAGTCCCTAGTTCATCGCAAGTGACAGACTGAAGCAGAACAACTCCAAAAAAATTTCTTGCAGGAATTTGTGTGTGTTTTCTTCTCACAGATGCATAGGGCTCGCATTCACAATTGACCCGCGCACAGAGAGCGCACCTATCTCAGCCTTTTGCGCACAAAATACATAATGATAATTTTCTCCCTTATTTCCATCTTTTCCTTCTTGTAAAGTGCTTGGAAGCCCCTAATACACCTTCCAACACTGGCTGTGGTACCCCACAACTTGTTAAAGCTCTCCCTTAGCTGCTTTTTGTAAGCTTAGTGTCAGTTTTACTTCAAGTTGATTTTTGCAAAGTTCACACATAGTTTAATCAGGGGGGAAAAATAACTTGCATTCCGGAAAAAAAATTATGTTTTAAAAAATTTGGCACATACACACCGAGATAACTAGCCCAAGTAAGTGGCCCAAGACCACACATGCATAGCTAGTTTTATTTTTTCTAGCGTAAAAGTTTTAGTTTAGTTCAATTTTTTCACTAGGAATTTCGGGACTTGGATTGAATTTTTTATACAAGAGAAAGTAATCTCTACTACCTTTCCACCCTCCGGTGATCCTAGGTAAGCATATGAATGCTCCCTATTCACAATTCGCCATCTCCCTATAGTTGGTCACATAGGTTAACTAGGAAAAATAGAAAGCGGCCCATTATCCGCACATGTTTTTCATTTGAGCCAGGAACAATACAAAATAGTTTAAATAGGGGATTTTTGTTAAGGATCATCAATATCCACACGTTCAAACTATGTGCTTGTGCACTTTATGCTCACACACACTCACCCACTAAGCGAAGTAAAGACACCTAAAACTAACTTAACCAAACTCACTAAATTCTCCCCACAGGTGCGACAAAAGGATTTATAGCTTAAGTTAGGATAAAGGGGGTAGGCATCCAATAAGCCACCTTGATCATACTCCATCTTGAAACATAGAAGTTGTTTGTTTATGGAGCTTCAAATCCACCTATCATCCCACCAAAAGGAAAACCCGAGCACGGCCGAGACTCATTTCAGAGGGGGTTAGGCTTAGGCATAGTGCGGGCAAGTATCAATCACGACTACCTGACTCGGATGATACTCGGTACTGTTAGCTGAATACCAAGAAGCCGAAGACTTGAAATCTCATGAGGGATGGTGGTTCTTAATGGCCAAAAACTAGGGCATCATTTTCTTTATAGGTCACGGTGCAGGTAAGCGCTAGACCCTCTACCCTTACCTTCGTGGATTCTATTCGGCTGACTGAGGGTGTTTCCAGCCCTTACGAGACATTGTGCCAGCACTTGAAAGAAATATTCTCAAGGCCCAGTTACATTTGAGTGTGTGAGGATGCATAGGTCTCCTAGTATTTTGAGTATCATACGTAAACAAACAAAAGCCACTTTTCTTATTTCTTAATCACATAGATTAATTTAAAGGGAAATTTATTTTATTTTTCACTTTGTTTTATGTATGTGACAAGAATTTTTCTTCAAACATTTTCCAAAACTAAACTTGGTCGACACCTGAACGGATCCAATGGAACCTCATCAATCTAGACGTCTTTTGGACCTCCCCCCATTATCGGGAGGGGTTTCAGGTATTTCACCATTTAGGCATCAAAGACAGAATACTGCCACATTTATTGGTTCGTCCTTTATTGCTGCATACGTAGTTGGGAACCCTAGTCGGTCTCCCAACACCACACCACATACCACTCCTCCCACGACCCCTAGGGGGTAGAGGAGTGCATCCCATTCGGAAAGTCAGTCGAATACATAGCAGGTTACGTTGCAGACTAACCCTCTTCCTAACTAGAACTTTGTGTCTGTGCACATTGTAATGGCATCAACCTCTTAGTCGCCTTTTTTAGCTTCGTTTAATTTTATCAATTTAACCAAGCTGACAAATGATCCCATTGCACGCAATCCTACATGGCCTCCTATGACCACGAAGCTTCCTTCGGATATTCCAAAATTCGAAGGCAAGAAAGCCGAAGACCCAGGTAATCATGTCATGACCTTTCACCTATGGTGCTCATCGAAAAATATCATTGATGACACTATTTGATTGAGAATATTTCAATGCATTCTTATAGGAGTAGCCACAAATTGGTACCTGGAGCAACCCTTAGCTTCGCATGGAACCTTTAGCTCCTTTGCTACTGCATTCCTAACATACTTTGAGTTACCCATTTACCATGATTCCGAAATGGAATTACTAATGCATTTTAGACAAACCCCCACCATCCATATCTCGAACCATCTCCATGAATGGAGGTGGCGTCGCACTTTATGTAAAGCTAAACTCGACGATTAGGTTCTCTTAGATTTGTTCTTGAAAAATCTTATGTCATATATTTCAAAGGATGTGGCGCAACAGAAGCCCACATCCGAAGAGGATGCAATCAACAAATCCTAGCAACTTGAGTTGATTTATACACAGTCAGAATACATTTATAACATCCTGCCTAATGGCCGCGCTTGCAAAATTATCAAGAATTTCTAGGTGCATCGAACTCTGTAGATTGACTAATTGGGTCATTGACCCAAGGTTACCTAGGCGGCAATAGTCAAAATACCAGTTACACATACATCTCTACCCAGAACGTACCTCAACCCAGTTTTCAAAGTCATCATATGCCTCAACAAAATTTGACTAATAGGGCACCAGCATGCCACCAGGGACGACCTTATCCTCTGGCTTAGGGGAATCAATATGCATAAATAAACACTAATGGAAGAGCTCCCCTCCAAAATCTAGGTGTAAACCACTGACCTCGATATGCTCAGTACCCAGCACACGACCCACCTACACAAACCAATGCACAGGTGAACTTTGTGCAGCCATCCCAAAACCAACCACACTAATATAGTCAGGAGAACTACCCTCCTAATGTTGTGAAGAAAAAAAACCAAAAACAAGCCAAAAGGGAACCTTGGACAGGAGGCAGCAACCAGCAGTGCTCACCGCGATCCCAGGCTGGAGGCAACTCCAACCGGAATAAAAAAAAGGAGCCGAGAAATGTCAAATGTCAGAGAAAAAGGCCACCTCTTCGAATAAACCATTCTTGTTCATTATGTGGTGAGTACAACCACTATACTCACCAGTATCCCGATCTCCTTGAGCTGAAGAAGCTATAGAGTAACTAAGGTCAAGGACGAACTTCCCAAGAACCATTTCTGATGCAAGAACCTTCCCCCCATCAAGGGACGGTAAGCACTCAACAGAAAAATACAGATGATTCCGGGAAAAGAAGCCATGAAATCTACATGACTGGAGGAGATATGTTCTTCTAAACATGGAATCACAACTACGACACTCCACTAGACACCAATACATCAGGGGAGTGTACCAATGCACTGACTGCACTTTTGACCATCTCAAGGATGCCTATATAACCATTGCCAAAAATGGCGAAGGAACCTAATAGGCGAGCAGGAAACTACTCCAAATCGGCCCAAAATTATAGTATCGTGGATGACTTAGAACAATCTCACGTTGCTATGTCATCTTTGGAAGTATTGCACTCATGCCCAAAACAAATGAAAGCCCTGCTTTCCGTGTTAGGCCCTATCGACCCTATTGATACATGCCTAATGGATTTTGACTTAGACAAAGCTACCCCTAGGCTTCCTTCCATGGTCGCCTTCTGATACTAATGTCGGTGCAGAATATCACTATTCACTGATGTGTCATAGACGAGGGTTCATCCACGTGCATTATGTCCATAAATTTTTGGCAGAAGTTAGGTTCTCCCAAACTAAAACCCTTAGTCATCACACTTCGAGCATACGACGGTCATCCTTCGACCCCCGTCATCCTCTAACAAAACGTTCTGGTTTTCTTGGCCAGAAAGACAGTTCACATAGACATTGAAGTCTTGGATGCTCACCTAGACTACAATATACTCCTTGGACGGATTTATATGTCTGTCATAGCCTCCTCAATATTTTGCATCATGATGTCCCCCATGAGGACCGCATCATTACTGTAGACCAACTGATGCATAGTGAAAAGCGACCCCTAACAAAAACTGATGTAATTCTACCCTATGTAGACACATCCTCATATGCTCTCTCACGGTACCAAGAATATGGACCCGAAAAATTCAAACCATCATTCGTTCTAGTGTCATTCCTAAGAGATCCTCTCATAATCCTTGAGTCATCGCTCGATGTCATAGGGGCTCTAATGTGCATGATGTCCACATCAAGTGCCAAATATGGTCAAGACACGGAGACAAGAAGTAATGGCACTGAGTCATCGGCCACGACAACCTCTCTAGCCTACGCCGCCTCCCAAACCAATTTCCTCTACCCCCCAGCTGGTTTCGTCTCCTAACAGGTTTTGGAAACATTGGTATTACCCAACATATCATTGTAAATGCCAGTTTGGTACCTCGTTCCCCCTGCAGGAACAGGAACCACCCATGTTACTGCCATAGGATTGAAGCCCCTCGATCCCGAGGAGGCCCCACTCATCCAAGAAATAGTCGAAACCACCCCTGCAAAAGAAATTCACATTGCAAAACCAATGATTACGACTAAGAAAAAATAAAAGAGGAAAGAAAATGGTGACCCCCTCCATTCAACATGAACCACCAAACTGCGCCATATGTGACATAATAGGTCACCCTACCCATATCTATCCAGAGCTGGATAAATTAAAACCACTCCTTGGATCTGTGACAGTCATCGCGATGTCGCATTCTCGTCAAAAGGAACCTATCACCAAAGGTAAAGGAAAAGAATTGCGTACCAATCATGCATGCTCTATCTACAGCATCTATGGGAACTATACCTATTTTTTCCTAGAAATCATGTGATATAGGAACACCTTACATGCCATCGAGAGGTCGTATCAAGAGGACCCCCCACCCAATCTATCGGGGATGAAACCCATATCATCCTTTACCTGCAGGAGGAGAAACAGTCAGCATAAAGAAAACAATTTGTCCCTCCTCCCCAAAACCAACCATACACCAACCATGGATAGGGTAACTTGGTTTCCTCATCCTCTTAATCTATCAAGTGCATCGATTGCTGCAGACGACTTGGTCGGGTCTTCGACATAAGGTCACCTAGGCAACAATAATTTGTATTTGGGGAGATCCTGGACAAGGGGCAGTAACCGGAAATGCCCCCCATAATCTCAGTCTGGGGTCAAACCAAATTGAAATAAAGAAGTAGGAGGAAAGTAACAACTCCCAAGTGAACAGAGGTGTTGCCACACAATCACACTCCCAAAAAATTACTTTTTTAGCACTGACAGGTATGCCCTCTATCATCTTATTTAAAAAAAAAAAACTCATGACTTTCAATATATTTGATAAAGAAGATTCTTTCACTTGAGGTAGTTGTTTTTGTAGGAGAAAATCGCATACCATCCACAATGTTATCTCCTGAAATACCCAGAGCAAGTATCATTCTACCTCTAACATGATAGAGTCACAGAAAACTCTGCATATCCTAACATCATTTCTCCATCAGAAATAAACCATAGGGTCCTCACATCCGACTGTGTTTATCATCACCTCACCTTGCACATGATAAACATCCTCGTTGGTCGGTAGATCCTCCCCTCCATGGAATTCATCACCCAAAGTAGACCATATATCACAACAAAAGTGATGCCATGGCCATACCACTTCAGTCCGAAAATCACCTCATGACCATCCATTCACCATGCATAAGGTAAATTTTACCATACAAGCTAAAACCCCCTTCCCAGACAACCAGGTTGTACAAGAAGATCAAAAGTGCACCATTGTGCCTCACATTTGGCCCACCATACCTCCACCAACATAATCCCATCTGCGATACTTTCTCATCCGCTTCATCAACCCTGCACGACTAACTAATTGGACCCCCACCCTCATCAAAACACCTTCCTCAAAACATCAGTGAGCAAACAATTTCATGTTTTGGGCTACCCATCTCTGTGTTTTGTACAAACCAAACCCCATTATTTTATTCTTTTGGTACGTTTACAAAGTCCTCGAATGGTGCACTATGCCCTTCACCCTCTCATTTCATCTTTTCTCCCACGATAGCAGTCCCTAAACACCCTTGGTCGGAGTATTATACTCCCACACACAAGCCACCTTGACATTCATAGCCAGTTTGTACCCACCCTGGAAGTCCTATCGACTATATGGATTTCTCCATTAGAAATAACTATGACTGCAGCCATGCTTCTTAGTATACTCCAACTTTGGGCCACTAAATCCCCATCATCCATTTTTAGTCACCCCTTGCCTACATTCCTATGTTAAACCTATCAAATCGAGGTCCCTGACCCCTTATGTCAGCGACCCCTCGTTTGGTTGAGGTTTCCTTTTTGTCGACTTTGATACCTATTCTCAAAAAAGGAAGCGATACCTTGGATCACCCCTCCCCATACAAGGGGCATCCTCGGGTGGCACTATGGGAGACATCATTGTCCACAGATGTCATTGATCCTCCTGAAATTCGACTACGAAAAATGCTTTCATGTCAAGATGGTATCGTACCTTACAACCATTGCACTTTGATCAAATCCGTCAAAGCCCCATGTCTCCATAAGCATCTCTGTCAATAATGCTTACATGGGAAGTTCCTATCTAACACCTATGAGTACAATGAGAAACTCTATTCCATACCAATTTTACGCATATGGGTACCACATTCCACCTATTTTCAAAGAGAAAATTCCCTTGAGGGCGTAAATAGTCAGCATCAGCAACCACCAGATCACTACCATATCAGTGATACCGAAAGAACATGTGTTTGTCAAAATAAATTTGTTTAACTAGCCATAGCATCATGATCATGGGTCATGCCCGCCTCATAAAAAAATTGTATATGTATTGTAAATTTCATTTTCTTAAATGTATCCCCTAGGACATGGTCATTCTTGGAACCAGTGGAGGGTGTTTTAAATTCCAAGCTTCACGCATGTCTTTCTCTCTCTCTACGCATGATACAAAAAAGAAACTATAATGTATTTCAGCTATACAATTCTTCCTAGAAATCACACATTAGGCGACAACTGTTAACATTTGAAAATCGTACAACAGAGGACAACATTAATTAATGTCAGGTAAAATTATTTACAGGGATGGAAGACATTACAAAATCTAGAAAGTATTTAAAAATCTCTAAGGTCTGAGGAAAATCAAGTTTGAACTAGTCCTAAATGTTATTTGTGCGCATAATCCTTCATGAAGAGCGCCTTCCACGAGCCTTTTTTCCCGATATGCACGCAATCCTAGGAGTGGAAAAATGTCACTATCTGGGACCACACAAAGCAAAGGAGAAGTGACCCCTTAGTTAGAGACGCCTAAGGATAGCCACCAACGCCTCCTCAGACACTACGTTAGAACACAATGGAATATTTGGAGCACACAAAGGAATCATACCCCTCTCTTGGGTCACCATCCTCCATGTACCAACAGAGGGAAGGGAGCATTTGAAATCTCCTATCTAAGGCCACCTTGAGATAAATAATGGGTGAACACATTGTTATGCTGGTCAGAATTTCCCAAGAAATACCAACAGTGTGTGAGATGGTGCTAAATATAGAAGGGACTCAAGTATTGGCCATATAACAAGTTCAATCCCACACAGTAGAGAGAGAGGGAGACTGCATAGAGGAAATATTGGGATAAAAACATCATTTCATTGGGACCTAGAACCCATGGTCTAGAGGCCCTTTAGCAAGAGGGTAAATTTTCACTCTTATTAATACCAGCGCTCAATAAGAGGGGCCTAGAGCCACCATTCATATTATTGTTGTTCTTTGACTCTTTTCAGAGCTCGTGTTTATTTTTTTAAGTTTTTAGTTGAGTTTTTAGTCTATATATGCATGCTATTTCTCTATCTAGTATGTGTATGATTCTAGATTGTTCGACTAACTTGCTTGACTCCACTTCTTTTTCTTCCTATTACCAATAACTTAAGTGGGTAGACCACACACCTTAATTTGGTGTGATTTTTTACATACTTGCACCAAACACACCCCAACACATGTTACGTTATATTTTTTTTTATTTGGTCCGGAATGGTTTTATCCTGTGCCTTACCGCCGGAATGAAAAATAGGGTCATATTCTTTAGTAAGAAGACTTGTGATCTTGTGGATTAAAGAAACATAAATAGATATGTGCTCTGGCAACCATAGAGCATCATCATGGCCAAGTTCGAGAAACTTTCTGACGTAGATATCATTTATGGGGTTGTGCCAAAAGTGATGGCTATGGAGAAAATTGAGCAGGACTGCCTTGGGTAGACCTAGCACCCATGTTTTTGGCTCAAGGCACAGAATGCCTCATTCATAAGTAATATGATCTAAGGCATAGCTCTGACACAAACTCTGGGAATTTCTCGACATCGGCTATGTCCCAATCATCAAATATGAGTTGTGGAATCTTAGCGAGCATGACCCCCTCCATCAGGACATTCTCAAGGATTAGGGGCATTTGAATACCCGAGAAAAATTTCTCCAAGTCCTTAGGGATTCTCACTGGGGGTTTGCGCAATGCAACATAGCTTGGCAACCGCGAGAATGGGGCCACTTCGACCACATTGTCGTCTGCTTCCTCAAAAGTTTCAGGGACCTCGGACATAGGTATTTTCAGATTTTCAGTCACGGAAGGGCACAACCTTGGGGTTTTCTCCCTCGTATATTTGAGCGTACCAGAAGACTGCCCCTTCTTAGACTTGGAGGGAGCAGGTGTTTCAACAATGGGGACCTCAGGTGCAGCAAGGTCATCTCTGGGTCTTATGGCTGTAATTTTTTCAAGAATAATGTAGCCCAAATTTGCTCGGCCCAACGCGTCCTTGAACCCAGGATCCAAACGAGACATAGACTTAGAATACACAGCGAAAATTAGCAAGCTTAAGTCAAATAATTCACTTAGAAAGTAAAGGGAACTATTGCAATCCCATAGGTCATATTTATACTTGTGGCATGTATTCATCAGATCCTTGTGCATTAATAAGGCTTCATGAATCACAAAAAAATCCCAAATATGGAAAAATCCCTTCATTAAATGCGTCCTAGAGGCTTCCAAAAATGATAATAAATATGGCTTTTCCAATTTTACTATTCCAACATCTAGTTTTTGACAGCTCTACGACCAAGACAACCTTCTCACGTAGCTACCACATGCGCATCGCATCGTACTGTGCATATATTCCAGAGCTAATGATAACCATCTATAGATCATTCCCCCAAACATAGGCTTATTGGTGAGGTATTTCGAGGAAAATTGGGTAGTGTCAGTCGCGTCCCTTAATAAATACAAACTCTTCTGACATGTGTCATCCCAAAGAAAAGTCACACCTCTTCTGAGTAACTTAGTCATGGGCGCAGTGATCAACTCATAACACAAAATTTTCCTCATATAGTAGATCCAACAAGGCTCATCATGGAGTGAAAAAATATGACATTTTCTAGGGGAGAAATCAAGTTTCCAGCAACAGGGTGTAGTTCTGTAAATTCCACAATTGCCAAATGTTCGTAGTTCATAGTCGCGTTAATAATTTATAGAATCAAAGCATGGCTAATTTTATCAAATCCATTCTCAAGGCTTGTGGTAAGTATATAGATCTTTGTTAGCGTATACCATTCACTAGTGCCTCTACGTAGATCTATCTCCAAATACCCTTCATTGGGCACCTTTCCCAATGTGTGAATAAACATATGGACCCATTCAGGTCATGGTTCCATGCCCCATACCTAATTCCATCTTGCCAAATTTTTGCATTAATCCTCTTTTCCAGAGTACACATCTTCCATTTGCATGATTGGAAATTCAAACTGCAACCTCATCATGTGCACACGTTCCCTGTAGTTGCCCATATTCTCCTTATGAGTCTCCCAGCATCTTGCTAGAGTAGCACGCAAGCCAAGACCAAAGCATGGAATCTTTTTCCTGCAGGTATGGTCCTTTCAAGCTCTCCTATGAAGATGTTTATATCATTTAATCCATCATATTATGTTAATTCATATACCTCAGATGTTATACATCGCATAGAGTGGGTGACAACATTAGAGTGCAATGCAGACACCCCATGCAATCAGTTCTCCCAATTTTCCACTTCTTCATCAGAGTCTGAAAAATAAGAGCTATCATTTTCTCACTTAAGATTCCCATCTGGTGTTGGATTAATCGAGTCTTCCTCGCACAAGGTCAACTTATAAATTTGATTGATCTCATCCTCAGTGTACACTAATTTGGTACAAATTTGTATTTCTGCAGGATATAGAGGAATGATTACCCTCACCCCATTACTTTCAAATCCATCCTCCTTTTCTTTAGATTAATAACACCATCTATGTCAATGGACGAATCCAATCCTAACAGCACAGGATAGGGGTCAGTATGACCTACAATTTGGATGACTTCAAAGTCTACCATCACCTTAACACCTTCTATAATGACCAAAACTTGTGACAGGCTCCCTAAAGAACTGAACTTCTATTGATTGGCCATGCATAATTTAATTGTAGACCACTCCAGGTTTGGCCTTCCCATGCTGTTATGTGGATAAATCCTTCTTGCAGACAAGAAAAATCTCCCTAGTATTCTAAGGATATCTAGAAACAAACAACCAAAGGCCAACCATTTTCTCTAGATCATTTGTGATTCAGAATTATTAATAACAAAGTATGAGGACATTCCCCTACCTGAAGTCCAACGCTTGCTAAAATATTCTATCCAGTGGCTCCAAAAGAGGTCACTTCAGCATGTGAAACCTACAATCAAATACAAATAAAAGGATTAAAAGCACCTGCAAGATATAATAATTGAGAAAACACTAATATATCTTAGTGATCAAGGAATCTAAGAATTGAAATACTCAAATAGGTACATTAACAATTCAACGAGAAAATGGAATCCATTTGTATTAACTTGTATAATAACAAGTAACCTTACAACCTTTCGCCTTGATGTTATAAAGGTTCTTCCGAGGTCCTGAACAAGCGTCCTCTCTCAAATTGACAAGCCTCCTTCTCTCTGAACTATCATGAAGTTATGGACATGAGTGTGTGATCATTCTCATATAAAAAATGGCTAGTATAGAAAGTCTGCTCTCTTAAGAATTTTTTAGCAACTACCACATGTGTGTCTCTACCATTTACAAGCTACAATCTACCCTTAAGACTGAAACATGAGCTCAATTTATAGGGAAATGGAGGTAGTTATAGTTCCATGAAGAGGGGGATGGATTCCTCTCATGAAAGGATCTAAGATCCATATACCAAGGGATAAACTCCATGAGTGAAGGGATAGAGCTCATGAGTATAGGATAAAGCTTGAATTGAACACACTTCTAGAAGCTTCCAGTTGGGAGAATATTCGACCGGATGAGCCTCTAGAACTTACTTTTTCCTTTATTTTACTGTTTATGGGGGTCTGCAGGTTTTATAAGAAAAATGTGTGGGTTGTGTCGTAGGTTATAGAGAAAATATCTTCGGATTCACAAGAAAGAGTTAGGAAAAGTGCGGAGTTAGACTTTTTAAGGTTTTAATGAGATTTTCTCGAATTCAAAGACTAGGTTTAGGAAATTTAAGGTTTTTAACCTCTAAGGGAGCATAATATAGGTAGTGATGAACCTATATAGACAGTTAAATGTCATGGTGACAAAATAACATGTAACATATTGCCCCCTAAAGTGTGAAGTCTGAGGCAGTTCTGAAGAATTAAGTGCTTTATCTTTTCGAGGATTGGATTGTGGACACACCAGTAGAAAACCTATAAAAAAATTCAATGAAAAAATATATATGTATATCATCACTGAGGTAGGCATTCACATAATCAGATAAAAAATAACTACATGTTCTGGTACATAAATGATTTCAAAATTCCATCAATAGTAGACACATCATGGACGTAGCCATCTATCACAAGTAGTCTATTGTATCATGAACAATAAAACTCCTTGCAGCCTGGATGGTGGAAACTAGATCCAGGGTCTTTATTTCTACTTCCGAACTAGTACGATTCTATCCATGTGATTGATTGTGTCGAAGTCGAACATGGTAGAAACCACTTGATTACTAGTCAATGATGTGAACTGTTAACAAGTGCGAGAGAAACCACCAATAATAATAATGGCTCTCAAAATAATCAGTACAATCTATGAAGTGTGAATGATTGATTTGCAGTTGAAAACTTCACGGAATCATTCTATAGAAGGTCAATGATGCAACCTATCATCGAAGGTGAGAAACCTTCCATTAAGGCATGCTGATTCCAAGGTACTGATAGGATTCTAGATGATGAGCTATCGTCGATAGAAAGCGACCCGTCACAGGAAAGCCCATGACACGAAACCATCAGATCAAGTTTTGAAGAAAATTTTGCAAGGACTGACTCAGGGATGGTCAACGCCAATGGAGATTTTTTTTTGCAATGAATGGTTTATTTGAACTATCCCTTGAACACATAACGACACTGTAGATGGCCTGGTAACAATTGACCTAAAGCTAATACCCAGAAACCAGCTGAATACTTTGAATGTGGTTTGACTAAATATTAGAAAAAGGATTTTCCCAACCCAGGTATGAGTGTGAAAAAATGACATGTTCAAGAGTGGTATACTGCCTTTAAAACAAGGATGACAACTAGATTCATTTTCTCTTTTTCCCCCACCATTTCTGGCAAGTACCTCTTTATTTTTGACAAGCTTGAGGAGGATAACATTTTCTTTTTGTGTAATCTCATCCTTCAGATGAGTCCAACTTAGTATTAAAATAGAACCCTAAGAAGGAGTGGTTCGTTCCTATTTGTAATCGACAGGTCTTTTATTGATAAGTTTTAATGAGTCTAGTATAGGTGAAACTCAGTGTTTTTCAATTTTAGGGAGTTAGAAGAAAAACATAAGAAAACTATGTGGTTATACTTTTTCATAAATTTAGTTTCTGAAGCCCAAAAAAGGATAAAATAATATAGAAGAGAAATCTATTGAACATGATTAATCAGTGTATACCTTTTTCATAAATATTCTATTTCAATCCGAAAAAGGGGTAAACTTATACTGAAAGCGCGACTGCTCATTTCCTTTAACGAGTTTGAATAGTCAAGTACTCGGAGATCTTTTCATATTTAGAAAGTATCAAAAGGGCTTAAAATAGAACTCCAAGGTTTTATTTTTTCGTAATTTTCAAGAGCCAGAAAATGTGATAAAAGTGTCCTCATCATCAAAATAATTCTTTTCACCGAAAAAATCTGTATTCTACACAAAAACTCGAAAGATTAAACATTCATGTTTCCATTAAGTAAAAACATCAAAAAATTACATTTTAAAGTGGAAAATAAATAAAATAAAATATTTTATTCATTCAAAAAATCTTATAAAAAGGATTTTAACAAAGTCATTTTCACCTTTTGTCTTAAGAGTTGTAAATTGAGAGCTCTTGGCAGAAATTTTTTTGGAGTTGATAACAGGGGAACCGACCGCTCAAATCAAGATTCGTCAGAACCAGGTAATCCACAACATTATTCTCTTCATTTATATCCGATTAAAATCTCTTTTTTAGCTTTAAATTCATTTTTTGAGGAGAAATTATATTTAAAATTCCGCTCTCGGGGGTTTGCGGGTCATACACGCGTTGCCTGCGGACCCCGATAATTTTCATAAAGGAAAATTATCGGGCTATCGTAGTTTTCATGTAGAGCCCGTGCAGATTTCCACACTATCTCTGAACAAAAACTGTGAACGTGTTGTGACCAAATGAAAATTTATAATTTCTCACAAAAATGGTTAAAATTTCCCACTCTAAAAGTTTCTAATCCTCAAATGCATCCATTTGCAAACTATTCCACCATGTTAGAGTGGAGAGAATGTGAGCATGAAGGTACAGACGATGCAACTATGAATGATCAAGCCACAATGCGTGCGCTTCAAAATTATGGTTTGTATACGTTATGGGAAATTGAAGGTATGAGGGCACAGGTGGAACTGATTACATGGTTAGCGAATCAGTGGGATGTTCAAAATTAGTGCTTTATCATTGGCGATCATCAGATCGAAATTGAGCTTGAAGATATTTATTTTCTCACTGGATTATCCAAAAGAGGAGAAAACATTTCTTTGTTTGGAGTTAGGCAGGGTGGCCTACTCGTTGTTAGTTACAAACAAGAGTTTTGTAGTGATGAAGTAGATCCAAAGGATAATCACATAGATATAAGGACTATCCTATGACTTGATCTTAAATTTATTGCATTCACAGTAACTACGTCATGTGGAAGTGCGGCTCCACATGTGCCCACCAAGTCTCAGATGCAGACCGCTGTCGAATGTTTTAGAGGCACCATTTTCAACTGGTGCGAAGGGGTATTGGCCAACATGAAAGGCCAAATGACCAAAGCAAAAAATGAAAAGTTGAAAAACTTTGGGTATGGGGCAATCCTTATTTCTTTTTCTTTGGAAAGGATTCCATTCCTCGCCCCTCAGCTTATTCCTGTTCATGGTGGAGAACTTAGAGAACCTCGTATGGTATGTTGCGTTGCACTGATGGCCTGCCATGGTGGCAACAGTAGTATGCTGGTTCGATTTACTCTTGCGTATTTTATGTGGCTGCAGAACCAAATCTTCACAAGTGAAGATTTCCCATATGCAGGTATAGATTTCAAATGTGATCCCGAGATGTCCTTACCTCCAGTGGCACAGTGGGATGAATCAGGTAAACGAATCATTTTGATGTGTTTTAACTCTAATTTTTATTTGTTTTTAATTTTCCAATAATGATAACAAAAATTTTAAATGTAGATGTTTGTCTACGATGGCCAAGTACACTCTGCTGCTTTGAAAGGAGACAAACAAAGCCTATAGTACATCCACAGGATCAGGCAGCAGAAATCCTCACTAACATGGAACATAACCTGGAGAGGTTGACTATAGATATTCCTGATACATCTACAAATGACATTCCTCTCTGGCTCCAGAGACATGTTACCGGTGTTCCATGCCAGTTTAGGAGATTCCTGCGCAAGGTGGCACGTGTGATAGTCTACTACCATGATCATCACCACAGATAGGGGATGATCATCATGGATTGACATATTTTGTTTTTTTGTATCAGTATCTTTCATATCATAAGGTGTTTAAACCTATGATCATAGAAGATGTAATATTTTTTTTGAAAAAAAAAACTCCTATCTATGATATTACTACTTTCTTTGACCATCTTGTTCAACATGTATTGAATGTGGTTTTGGTTTACTATTTTAATGTTGCAAATGTCTATTTAGAAAAATATTAGCTAATGCATCAACAAATGTGTTTAAATTTCTTGAAATGTGTTGATATTCAATGTAATCAAATTGTCTTTCCATGAGACGAACGTTCAAAAATAATCTCAATAACACTGGATTTTTAATTGCGTATACTATGTTTAAATGTAATACAATGAGTTCCGAATCAAACCTAATGATGAAACGTCAAATACCAAATGAAATGACGTCAAATAATAACTCAATCACTGTGCTACATTCTGTAATATTTTTCGTTGTTTGACCAAGGCTTACCCCATGCATAGAAACTAACTCATCAGTGGGTGAATAGATAACACAATCTGCGGAAGAAATATTCCATGTACTATGAAAAGCACCATCAGAAAAACCAATGTATGTTTGAAGGGATGTCTATGTCAACAATATCAAGAGTAATCAAGATAAGTAGTGATAGTAGCAAAAAAAAACTTTAGCTCGACAGACTTATCTAATCTAAGGCACACTAACAAGGAAAATAACTAATATACAATTTGAGAACTTCACACAAGAATCAAGCATAATATCTCTTCAGATAAAGACCATTTATGGGCTTGGCTAAAGATACCCCATCATAATCAGTCAATTCATAGGCACCTTTGGCAAGCACTCTCCTGACAATGTAAGGACCATGCCACATTGGTTTGAATTTCCCAGCACCTAGCTTATCATTAGCTTGATCATATACCAAGACTAGGTCACCTTCTGAAAAAACATGAGGTGTAACACTTCGATCATACTGAGCTTTAACGCGTTTTGTATGAGCTTGGGCTGCTAATGCAACGGTGCATCGAGTCTCCTCTAATTGTGCTAAGTACAAAAATCCTTTTTCCTCTTCAGAGGTAGTTTTTAGTAACTCTATGGCTAAATGGAGTGATGGTATTTCACATTCAATGGGTAACAAAACTTCTAAATTGTAAACCAGTTGAAAAGGAGTGAACCCTGTAACAGTTTTTGTTGAGGTTCGGTTTTCCCTTAGCGCTGAAAAAATCATGGTATGCCAATTCGATTTGTGAGTTCCAATAATCCGTTTGATCATGGTTGTTAAAACTTTATTAACAACTTCAACCTAACCATTAGCCTACAAGTAATATGGAGTATAATTATCATGGCGCAAGCCAAGTTTATCAGAAATTTTGGTCATCATTGTATTTTGAAAATGACTCCCATGGTTAGTGATAATAGCTTGGGGTACACTGAAACGAGTAATGACATGATTGAATATGAACATAGTTTCAATTTTTCCATCTACCGCGAATGTAGGCATCACCTTGGCCCATTTTTTAAAGTAATCTACAACAAGAATAATATGCCCATGCCCCTCGGCCGAGTGAGGGTTACATGTAATGAAATCAATGCCCCATTTCACAAAAAGACCAAAAACAATTATGGGGTTAAGAGGCGCTGGTGGTGCACGCATATTTCGATCAAATATTTGACAGTTGTGGCATTTTCTGACCACAACAATGCAATCTTTGAATAATGACGGCAAAAAATAGCCAGCACGCAAAATATTTTGGGTTGTGGCATACCCACACATATGACCACTGGACGCTCCAGAGTGGCAATCATTCAAAACCCTTTCAGCCTCTTCATGAGTTACGCAACGTCGAAAAATAGAATCCGCACCATGATGATAAAGTGTGTCTCCAACCATATTGTATTGTTGAGATTGGTAATAGATCCACCGTTGATTTGAACATAAAATATCAGGTTGAAAGGTTTGAGTTTGAAGATAAATGATGATATCTCCATACCATGGATCTAATGTACTGATAGGAAATAGAGATTCGTCTGCAATGGGATTCTGTACCACAGTTTCCGTCTGAGTATTGGGAAAGTCACACATAAGTTATGCAAACACAAGTGATTTATTTGATTTAGATTTTTCGAATTCCAAATCAAACTCTTGTAGGATAAAAATCCATTTAGATTATTTGCCCCTAGATAATTATTTTGTCAAAATGTACATCATTGGGTTGCAATTAGAAATCACAGTTGTCTTTTGTAATAGTATGTGATGACGAAATATTTGGACAACTTGAACTACTACCAAGGCTAATTTCTCCACATGTGAATACTTAAGTTCAGTTGGATCAGATCCTGACTTACATAGTAAATCACATGTTCATTATGAAATTCATCCTATTGAACTAAAACCATTCCAATGGTGGAATCAGAGGTTGCTATGTATAAAAAGTAGTCCTTGTTTTAATTTGGTGGATGCAATAACGATGCATGGGTTAATGCATGTTTTAGAGCATCAAAATATCGATCAACAATCTCATCCCAAATAAAATGAACATTCTATTTCAACAACCTGGTAAAACCTTTTGTTAACTCAACATAGTTCGGGATAAATCTACACAGAAAATTTTATTTCCCTTGAAAACTTTGGAGTTGGTGAAGTGTGGAAGGAGGAGGTAAATTTATGATGGCCTCAGCCTTCGAGAGATTGACATGAATGCCAACTTTGGAAACAAAAAAGCCTAGTAATCGTCCATATTTCACACAAAAAACACACTTCTAGGGATTCAAACAAATCCTATAAAGCCTACATCTCATAAATATTGCTCGTAAATGAGTACGATGATCTTCCTTGTTCAATGAGTGAGTAGGTAAATCATCAAGATAAGGTTGCACAATGTGTTTGATGTCATCAAAAGCATAAGATATTCCGCTTTGAAAAGTTGCACCAACATTCTTTAATCTGAAAGGTAATTTACAGTAAACAAATGTTCCCCAAGGACAATTGAATGTTATTTTTGGTTGATCAACGGGGAGTATGCTTATTTGATTATATCCAAAAGCTCTATCCATAAAGGAAAAAATCTCATTTCCGGCACAATAATCAATGATTTGGTTGATATAGGGGGTAGGATAATTGTCCTTTGGACAGGCTCTATTAATGTCCCTATAATCGACACATACTCTTATAGTCCCTTGTTTCTTGGTAATGAGAACTATATTAGATACGCAGTCTATGAATGGGATTGGATAAATAAATTTTGCTCTTCGTAGTTTCTCAACTTCAACTTTAATAGCAGCAGCTTTTCGTGAATGTATCATATGTAAATGTTGTCTAATAGGTTTTGCATCCGGGTATGTCATTATTTCATGAACGACAATTTTTGGATCAATTCCTGGCATTTCTTTGTAGGACCAGGAAAATATGTTGTTTAATTATTGAAATAGGGCTTTATATGTATTAATTTCGTTAATCATACAAGAAGCCCCTATATGAATGTTTTCAAAAACTCTTGGTTTAACTGATATGTCAATAGGAACAGTTGTAGAAATGTTACCCAAATTAATCTCAAAATCCGAATTTGTAATTGTGATTGGATTTTGTGGTTCCTTGACATAATCAATTGTAAAATAGACCAAAAATCATTTTCAAACCTATCAAGTTCAGGTAAAAATGAAGATCTATGATGTAGATCATCCCAGGGTAATTCACCCATAGACAAAAATCATGAATACTTTAATTAGTATAAATAACTTGTTGGAAAGGATCGGAAATATATGTCAACGCTAAGATTGATAGTGAAGAAGACTCTTTGGTGACCACATTCATTGGATCAGCATTAGTTGAAGGTGTGTTAGAAAATTACTGTACTATTGTATATGCTATCTGCAAATGATTCAAAGGCATTTCGCCATTAAAAGAATCCATTTCTAACTCTAAAGGCACTATCCAAGGATCATCAAATGGAATAGTGCTTAATGAATCATATTGATGTTATCAATTATATGTGGTACGTTGGGTGGATGCATATAAAAATTACCCATCAAAGCAGAGTCTTTTACTAAACCTACTCCAACATCTTCATAAGGAATCGTTGATTTTCCAACATGCTGGATACTATCTGTAGAGGCTACATCTGACGAATAATATGACAGTTGATAGATTTTCACAATATTTCCTTTATGAGGAAACATGATTAACCGAAATATGGAAGATATAACAACAGTCATAGCATAATACAACCTTCGACCCAGTAGAAGGTTGTAATCCATAGGAGCACCAACTTCTTCCACATCTAGATTAACAGTTTTTCCTTCGACCTCTATAGGTAGATCCTGTAAAATTCCAAATGGAATGAATCCTCTTCCATAAAAATATTTAAGGATTATCGGATATTGGTTAACTATTGGAACACCAAGACTTTTCCAACAACTTAACAACATTATGGACATATATTCCCCCTCATCAATTACAATATGAAAAATTTGTTTTTTTTTACTAATACCAGAATCTAAAAAGCCATCTGATCAGGGACTCACCCTGTAAAATTTTCTATTTTGAAGACCATTAGTTTATAATCCTAAGGATCTATAGCTCCGATAGTTGATAAAAGTAATTCCCTCTGTGCTGGACATTATTGCAGCACTTCTAAGGCCGACATTGCTGAAGGGGAAATCGCCAAGTCTTCAACAATGTTGTAGTTCTGAGTAGCTCTCGCATGTGGAGTGAAAGAGGATTTCTGAAGTACACCTTTAGCAGGCGGTTAAATTACTAGATCAGGATTAGGTTTTTCGAGATGAGGTGGATCAAAAACTGAAGGAGATGTAGCTGGATTTGAATTAAAATTTTATACTTCTTTACCAATAACAGGATTTTTACTTCCATAGTCTTGTGATCGCGTCGCAACCATAACCTCAAAAATCATTAAAAAATCTGTTGTTGAGTGTGAAGAAGATCCTATCATTTTTATATCTTGAGTAGGAAAAGGATCCTTCAAAACAACGAGTGTGGGTGAACCTTTGACTAATTTAGAGACCTCAGACCGATGTGGGCACTCTTTAAAAAGTGATCCTCGTCACAGATAAGACAAGGATAACGAGGTTTTCATTTATCATTAAATGGTTCTGTTTTTTCGGCTTTCTCTTTGGGAGACGAAGTCTATTTTCTTTTATTATTACCTTTCTTCTTATTACTGGCTTTGGATTTAGTTGTAGATGAATCTACATTGTGAATGTCGGTAGAAGTTTCAAGGGAAGAATATCCTTTCGGTGAATCAGGTAAAGTTATTATAGGAGAAGTAGTTTTCGAAGACTTCTTCTTACTTTTATTTGTGTTAAATAAACCAATTACACCATCTACAGCAAGAGACCCTCAAGGAGTCACAGTTATTCTACCAGGACATGGTAAATGAGGAATTTTTTCATACAAAGTACCAGACTGTGTATATACAAGGTCTAAGTACTGAGCTTGAGAAATGACCTGTTCCTTAGTAACAACTCCTCCCTTAGCCACATCTTCAGTGATATTGGGAAGTAACGATTTGATAAACCATTCTGCAAAGATCTGATTCGGAATAAAATCTTTCACCAAACCTCTTATACATCTCCATTCATGTATGTGATCGGATATGTACGTAGATGTAGATTGTTTTAATGAAGTCAATAATTCTGTGCCATTGTCGTATCTGATGGGCAACTGAAAATGTGCTAAGAAAGAAGTTGCTAAAGCATTGAAATTGTTGAATGAGCCACATGGTAATTCAATGTACCATTTTGTAGCTAAAACTATCGGTGTTCTTTGAAACATTCGTAATCTAATAGAATCATTAATCAAAGAGTTGGATGCGCACCAGAGGTGGTAAGTCATGACATGGTTTGAGGGGTCCTGTCCTGATTTTCCTTCAAATTTAGGCATATTATTGGGCAACGTATTTGGCATTGGCAGTGATTACGAAAGATAATAGATAGGATCATTCATTAGGTGCAACAAATCAGGTAAATCCAAAGTTTCTATGAATGGAAATCGACAGCTAGGTTCCCGAACAAATTGATAATCTTGCGGAACTATACCAGTACCAGGAGGAGGATATCCAGGATATCCTGGAATAGCCTGTGCATTTGGGATTGAAATACCTCCTCGATAACCATGATTAGATGGACCATATTCGGTTGATTTGGTATATGATATGTGTAACTAGGGTACGGTTGATGCTAGCATACTGGATTTTGTGCTATAGGCCCATATTTATATTGCCCTGGATATAGTTGATAAACAAACTGATGTTGGCTTGTTACAATTGTACTTGTTCCAGGGGGTCCCGTCAGCATTTGAATAGTAGTCTGAACTGTGGGTCCAGGTTATGGTGCAAAAACTATAGGGATTTTTTGTGATACTTGAGGGGTTTTAGAAATACGGGTTGCAGAAACTCCAGGAATAGGTGTGGTAGCTTGAACATAAGTTGGTGTAGCAATTTGAGGTGGAGTTCTAGGTGTACTTGGACCAGGTTTCTGAACTGTACCAGATTCAGGTACCTGAATAATAGGTTGAACAGGTTGGACAGGTTATTGGATTTCACTGCAACCAATTGGATGACTAGGTTGATAATAGGGTACTTGCACATTAGGTTGCAAATTCTATTGAACTTGGGATAGATCCCACACAATTTTTACTCTGGGATATGAAAGTCCCATTGAAGGTTGTGTTGCATAAGAAGGACCATAACCAGGTTGATAATTCGGAACATATTCTTGATAATTAGCTGGATAATTTCCACCTCCTTAAAAAAATTGTTGTTTCGGGTAAAATTGTGGCCCTAAAGGAGGCTGTTTTCCATGGAAATACGATTTCCCTAATGTAGGGTACTCTCCTTGAAGAGGTCGTGGACCCTGAATTGGGTACTATCCTTGAGGTTGATATTTTCCCTGACGTATGTATTGACCTTGAGGTATGTATTGTCCTTGAGGTTCATATTGTACTTGAGCTATGTACTGTCCTTGAGGTTTCCCCCCAGGAGGTAAATTACCACTTTGAGGTTTCCCACCAGGTGATAAATTAATACCTTCAGGGTCAGGTTTAGGAATGCTTCCAGACATCATATAAATGTGTTCCGTAGTCAAATTTTCGATATGTGATTCATTTGGACCAAATGATGGTAGATTTTTGTCGAGAGAAGGAGCTGCTGCTGAGAAAGTACTAGAAAGTTATTGGTATCCCATCGGAACAGATGGACCACCATAAAAATATGATTTTGGTGATGTAGAAAACATGGATGACTCACCAAACATGTTTAATGAAGGTCTGTAACCTCTTGGTATGGTGTAAAAAGGAATTTGAGGTGGCGAATAATTTAGATCACTATTTGTTGGCATATGTTGTCCTTGATGGCAACATACTTGATAAAGTTGATGACAACCTACTTGATGAGTTAAAGGGGAGATTGTTGGCAATGTGATACAATGTGTTGACTTTGATGGAATCTGCTTAATGAAGTTTTTCTTGATGGAAACTGACTTGATGAGTTGTTAATAATGTAAATCTGATGTATCTACAGTAGCAGAAGAAAGGAATTCAGAAAGTGCCAGAATAATGATAAATAAGTTATGCTACAAAGCATACGTGGGTTTGTTAAGGTGAAGTAGCGTATGCACATGGAAAATTACGTTTCAAGTCGCGTATGCCAATTTGCGCTCTATTTTTATAAAACCGGGGGGCATTACCATGGTATTGACCCATTGTATTGAGCGCTGGATTATCTATTTGATCTCGTCCAGGAATACCATCGAAAGTGGTGTGGTTTTGACTCATGGTATTGACAAAGGCTAATTCTATTTAAGGAGAAGGAAATCATAGTGCAAGGGAGTGCAAGTGTCTGGGCTTTAATGAATACTTCACTCTGAAGTATATCTGCATGGTTGAACTCTGTTCTTAATTGATCTGAATCTATGATGCACCTATGAATATGATGAAGGTTCAAGATCTCTAGATCTATAAATGATGAATCTCTAGGATGATCTGAAAAGAAGTGATGAAGACCTGGCGCAAATCTGATGAAGAAATTGAAAAATCTGGGTAAGTTCATAGACCTGATTAGTTCTGCAAAGTTTATCTTTTATAGATCTATACGCAGGTTCGTTTCATGAAAACCACGTGTATACGCGGAACTGATGAAATAAAAGCGCGTATGGGAAGTTAGGGTTTTCTGAGAAATGCACAGATGTATACGCGGGTTCGTTTCATGAAAAGCGCGTGTATACGCGGGTTTGATTAAATAAAAGCGCGTATGGTATCTGAACTAATGATTGCTCAAGGTTGAATGTGTTTCTGCATATCTATTCTGAAGTCTGGGTTATCTCTGATATTCTAGTTACAGTGGTTTCACTGTTCTGATTGAAGCATTGGGCGAAGTATATTTGTTGATAAGTGAAGGGTTGTGTTGAAGATGTTTGATCCAGTTTGAAAATTGATGAAACGTGGTCTACAGTGGTGCTGAGGGTCGAAGCCTTCAGTGAGGGGGTAGTAGCTCCCTTCCAGTGGTAGCTGGTAAACGAGAGCAGGGGGTAGTAGCTCCCTTCCAGGAGAGGCTGGTAAACGAGAGCAGGGGGTTGTAGCTCCCTTCCAGGAGAGGCTGGTAAACGAGAGAAGGTTGTAGCCTTCTGCAGGTGGGTGCCTGCGTGCTGGTATGAGTCTGCGCCAGTACATGGTTGTAAGAATTTTTCTTTATATAATAAATATTGAAGACTGAGACGACGGCAGCGGTGGTTTTCTCCCGAATTGGGTTTCCACCTTAAATCCTGGTGTTCATGTGTGTTGCTTATGTGTGGTGATTTATTATGTTCTTACTGCACCTGTTTACTGCTTACTAAACATCTGATGAATGAATGATGCAATGATCTAAGTTAAGAATTAAATGCATATTTAGATCTCTGAGCATACGCGAGTTTACTTAAGGAGATCCGCGTGTATACGCGAGTTGTGTTCATTAAAGTAGCGTATGGGTTTAAAAGCTAGAAAAAGTTAAAAAAAATTTCAGTCAACACTAAATACTGATTCACCCCCCCTCTCAGTATTTTTCCCAACACTATTGTGTATAAATTCTGTCAACTGAGAATACCAAGGATCTAGTTTGAAAGGGCTATATTCAATCGATTCACTTTGCCTAAGATCTAAAGAGTCTTGATGTGAAGGAAGAACAACTTCTTCTTTAGTGTCAGTAACTTCTTCAATACTAATGAGACTAGGAGGAAGATTTTCAGTGATATGATACTTCACTCTAGGAGAATTAGGATGATGAGGGGTTGGAGTAATGAACTCGGAAGCAGATTCAAATATAGCAGGTTTAGTTTCTGGTTCATAAATTTCAGGATTAGTAGCTGATAGTTCACTAGTTGTAGAAACAAGTTCAGCTAGTTCAGAAATTTAAACTCTTCTTGGAGTACTCTCTGCTCTTTGAGGTTGATCTACTTCGTATTAAGGATGAATAATTATTGATGTTTCTTTGTGTTCAATTGATACAGTCCCTGATGTTTTTCCTTTCTCAGATTTAAGTTTTTCTAAATGGCTTGGTGTGTACTCAGGGGTTTCCCATGCATTCTACGTGATTGTCTAGGTAATTCAGCCACGATTAAAAGTTTTAACACACGAAATCAAAGAAAATTTCAACAAAATGTCCTAAAGTCTCTAAGGAAACAATCAAATTGATCACACACCTACAAAATCTAAGAGATAAATCCACACACAAACATTAGATTCCCACACTAAAAACACTAGTTGGTGATGAAATCCAACGTCGTATAATTTTAATGTAGAAATGGTGGTTGGAACAGTTACCCCGACAACCTGCTTAATGAAACAGTCACATGCAAATTTCTCCACTTAAACCATATCGAAGTGAAGAGAACCCTCCGGAAAGTCCAAGTGAGTCTAGTCGATGTCTACTCCAGGTATAGTGGAACCTTCCCTCCACTGTCACCTTGGGAAAGAATCCTAAAGTTTATAGCCACTAAGGTCACCAATAGGAACAAATATACCTGGGGGAACAGTCTACGATCCAATATACATGCAAGGGCAGAGTAACTAGCTCAATCCCCTTGAAGGATCCTTGATATAATCCAAGGTTTACCGACAAGTGACCCCAGGCTCCTCGACAATGGTCTATCCGAGGTTTACCATTTTTAATATGTGCACATCTGCTATCTTTCCCAATGAGATAGGTATGATTACCTCACTAGTTCGGACATGATCTCGTGCTTGACTCTTTTTAAGAAGAGCTTCCCAGAGCATACATGCTACAATTGGATTTTTCCTACCGCAAGATTGCTACTTTTTTGTTTTACCTATATTGGAATGTTAATTACAACCTATTCCAAGACACTAGCCTAAGCTATGTTGGTGGAAAAGAGCCCTAGAAAATGTAAAATATCTAGATTGATTTAAATTAAAGCATCGTTTTTAATTTGGTTGTTTCTTAAGATAGAAGGTATGGAAGTGAAACTTCAATGATGTTTTAATGACCTGACTCAAAAATACGCTAAATGCATCTATATGAAAGTGAAACTCTTTTAATTTCAATGAAACCTATTTAAAGGAAAGATTTAAGAGATTTATATAACTTTCAAAGTACTAACTCTTTCTCTTATAAACAAAAATCTTTGAAAAGAAGACGATTTCTCTGAGAACTCAATTTCATACGATGATCAATTACTCATTCAAAATTAAATCCTTTATCAATTAGATCAAAATTTACAAATCATTTAACAAACTATTTCCAAAAAGAAAACGAAAAGAAAAAACTAATGTTGAATTCTATCTAGAAAGTTTAGAGGATGTTTTTCTTGGTTTGTGATCGAACCAAGAATAATTTCAGCTTATCCTAGCAAAAATAAAAAAATCCAACAAACGTTAGGAATTTTTCTTCTGTGATCCATATTGTGTATAAGAAAATAGTTTTAAAATGAAATTCAGGTCTTATCAGGATTAAGACTTTTCTAAATTTGCAAATGAAAACAAAACTCAATTTTCATCAAAGCAAGGTTTGTAACAAGTTCAAAGGCTCAGTAAGAAAACAATAGAATACTAGTCAACTAAGGTATACAAAGGTTTCTAATATGGAGCAACAAGAAAGTAGAGAAAACACTCTCTCGTAAAATGAGAATCAAATGAAAAACCACTCAGACACAAAAATTGCTCAAAGAAATTCACACGTATGACTTTGACAGTGAGGATAAGTTGGGGAAAACACAGAGAATCTGTAATCTAGCGCTTGAAAAGAGAATTCTTAATTTTTCAAAAAATTTCCACAAGTTTGCAGGTTTCAATGGAGAATAGTGAAGTACCACACTATTCTGAACTAAAAAATGCAGAGACTACCGCAATGTCCTTCAACAAATACTACGGAGACCCAGAAAAAATAGAAAAAATAAAATTTAGATTTACTTTTCAGGGATTCTGGTAAGCTATCTACCCAACCCAGCTTTAGTCTAATCAAAATTGAAAAATAAAACTGAAGAATAAAAGGAAAACTAAGTTCTATTCCCTAGCAGAGTCGCCATATTGTTATGTGGATAAATCCTTCTTGCAGACAAGAACAATCTCCCTAGTATCGTAATGATATCTAGAAACAAAGAACCAAATGCAAACCATTTTCTCTAGATCATTTGTGATTCAGAATGATTAATAACAAAGTATGAGGACATGCCCCTACCTGAAGTCCAATGCTTACTAAAATCTTCTATCCAGTCCTCCAAAAGAGGTCACCTCATCATGTGAAACCTACAATCAAAGATAGATAAAAGGATTAAAAGCACTTGCAAGATATAAAAATTGAGAAAACACTAGTCTATCTCAGTAATCAAGGAATCTAAGAATTTAAATACTCAAATAGAGACATGAACAATTCAATGAGAAAATGGAATCCATTTGTATAACTTGTCTAATAAGAAGTAACCTTACAACCTTTCGCCTTGATGTTATGCAGGTTCTTCCAGGGTCCTAAACAACCGTCCTCTCTCAAATTGACAAGCCTTCTTCTCTCTAAACTAGCATGAAGTTATGGACATGAGTGTGTGATCATTCTCATATCAAAACTAGCTAGTATAGAGAGTATTCTCTCTTAAGAATTTCTTCAACAATTACCACATGTGTGCCTCTACCATTTACAAGCTACAACGTATCCTTCAGACTGAAATATGAGCTCAATTTATAGGGAAATGGAGGTAGTTCCAGTTCCATGAAGAGGGGGATGGATTCCTCTCATGAAGGGATTTGAGCTCCATATACCAAGGGATAAACTCCATGAGTGAAGGGATAGAGCTCATGAGTATAGGATAAATCTCGAACTTAACGCGCTTCTAGAAGCTTCCAGTTGAGAGAATATTCGACCGACTTAGCTTCTTGAACCTAATTTTCCTTTATTTGAATGTTTATGGAGGTCCACAAGATTTATAAGAAAAACGTGGAGGATGTGCCGCAGGCTATAGAGAAAATATCTACGGATCCATAGGAGAGAGCTAGGAAAAGTGTAGAGTTGGAATTTTTAGCGTTTTAATGAGCTTTTCTATAATTCCAAGACTTGGTTTAGGAGCTTTAACGTTTTTTAACTCTAGGGGAGCATAATATAGGTAGTGATGAACCTATATAGACATTTAAATGCCATGGTGACAAAATAACTTGTAACACATGCACTGCCATGTTTTCTTAGGTAGAGAATTAGCGTCTGATCCCAGATCTAGAATAACTTAGTCCATTTCATAGGCACCAATCTGCTTGGTCATACAGATCTCCCTACATGTTCTCTTATTCTTCTTGTATATTTTGTTTACCGCTTGATGTTCTAGCATCGATTATGTTGGGGTTCCCATGTTTTGGCAAGGTTGGAAATACCAAAAGATGAGACAACATCAAAACCACTTTCAAACCTCAGTTTCTAGCCCTCCTGGGTCCAGAGAGGGATCTCTCTATGATATGTCAAAGGTATATGACTTTGAATCTTAGTGTTAAGATGTTAGGCTAGTTATAGGCATGAGGTTTGTTTGTTTGATTTGTTTGTTTGGTTGCTGGTTATCAGGAAATAAGGATTTCAATGTAAGGCCAGGATGAGCAAAGAGGAAAAGGGCAGAGGTGAAGTATTCCAGAAAAGCATTCAAGACCATTGGGCAATGGAGTCAGGAAGGGGTTTGCTTGCTAACCAATAGGCAGGCTTTCAATTGGGCTAGTCATCTAAAACATAGGATCTTAAATATGATTGTGTGATATGGAAAGGTAGGAGAGGAGGAGATAACACAGATTCAGAGAACAAAGTTAAAGACTAGCTGGTCTCACAAGGATCCTAGTGGACAGGGCTAACTCTAATCCCCAGTGTTCCCAAATCTTCCAACTAAATCCATAACAAGAAACATCTAAGAAGAGATACATGTAATTCATACATCAGAGAGCAGGTAATAACATCCTTTACACTGGTTAAATTAACTGAAATCAATTCTCAGATAAAACATTTAGAATAAAAACATCAATGGCAAGGAGTGCAAAAACATAGGGTACCTAACAAGGGTAAATCCTATGCGAATATTCTGATGCAAGCCAGTAGAAACGAAATGAAATGAATATAAACATAGAGATAGAAAAACATCACTGCTGCTTTAAATCAGGATCCAAGGAAATATGTTTGTCATGTCAAATAGCAATACCAATCAAGTACAACATTGCCAATAGCTGAATACTCAGTCTGAAATCATATTCCTCAGCCTATCTAACACTTTACACAGAGACTGTCTCAAAAGAAACTACTTTCAATTCTATGATAACTGATCAACAACCTTTACAATGAGTTTCTTCATGAATTTATAGCTCTAGAGGAGTAGAGAAGGTAGGTGAAGAACTAAATGCAGCATTAAAGACTCTAGAAGAGGAAGAAGGCTGAAACCCACTCTGTATAAATTCTGTGCATTAATCTGGGACATCCTTGGGTGAAAAAGTGGTCTTCGTCAGGTTTCCATTAACTCCAGGTATGTCTCTAATGTACTTTGGCTGCAGTGCTCTGTAGTACTTCTAGTGATCTGAACAAAAATAAATCAATGATTCAAGTCTGCCATGTTGTGTAGCTAATGCTACTAATATCGTAGGACCGTTGTCAGGGTGGGAAATCCTTTAGGAACACGATATAGAATAAAATTTGTATGGGCATTCTGTCCTTTACAGGGAAAACATTCTGCTGGTGTAAAAACCCTGATATACATGAATTTATGTATGTTGTACACTCCATGAGATTCATGACATCGCTGATCTGGTGCTTTGCCTTTAAATCACTGTATTAAGGCTCAAAGCTCTTCGTTGAACTGGTTGATCACTAGGTGGTATTTATCTGCCGCTTCATAAAGGTCTTGATCTGCAAAATCTGGGCTTTAATGGCACCGGATAGGTTTTTGCGGAGATTGAACTACCCTTGGATAGTATTTATGCCGCCGCTACCTTTCTAGGCATTTCCCTGTAGTACCAGCTCCCAAATTCAACTCTGCCTACGCAACAGGCCATTAAATTAGTACATATGAACCATGGAGGTTTCACGCCTTTCTGAAACCCTACAAAATGCGAAAACAAGTTAAGAAAACAATGAATGGGGTGGTGGATGCAGTGCGAATGATGAAAGTGATCGTGTAGCTAGTGAAATGGTGAAACAATGCAGAGGAATGATGGAGGGAAGCCTTGGTGAAGGTTGGCGGAGCGTAGAGGAAATTTAAATGAAAAAACCTTAACAAACTTGACTTTTGAACAAATATATGCAATGGGATGGGCGGATGTACGGTGGATGCACGTGGGGGTGACATGGTGGGATCAGTCGATGGCAGGAAATTCAATAGCAGGGAAAAAAAATCTGGACCGTCAGATCTCAAAGGAGATCGACGATTGAAAATGCAGCGGAGGGCAATGAACGGTGGGCCAAGAGTACGGTGACCATGGGTTAAACCGTGCGCAGCTCCGTGGAACGACGACCTTTGGATGGACGATGACAGATCTGACGGCTCACAATGATATCGATATGCATCTGTGGATGAACGATAATGTGTGATGAGGTAGCGGTTTTGGAACAGTGTCGGATCCACGTGTCGAATGCTTAGTGGAATCGTTGGGCAATGGGAAAATACCGCCTACCGCCCCAAGGCGGTGCGATAGATACCATCGAGTTTGTGAACAGTTTTTGCGACGGGGACCACCGGGATGGATGTGCTGCGGACCGTCGGATCTGCAGGTAAATAGACGGCAATGGCATGATCGAAGAGGTGAACGTGAAGAACGACGGGCACTTTCAAAGTTAACGGGGACCGTCCGATCTGCGAAGATCAACGGTCGATGTTGCCCCCGATATAATATGCGATAAGCGCCTTCCACCCGGGCGGCTGGTCATGGCGCTGGGTCACGTAGAGGGAAACGGTAAGGGGGTTGGCCTGATGGGGGCTAAGACCCAATGTGTAGAGTATGGGTTTTTCGGCCCTTTTTAGTGAAATTTGAGGCCGAAAATGGGAAACGATAGAGGGAAGAAGGGGAAATTTGGCTAACCAAAGGGTGCAGGGATGTTTTAGAGGGGAATTTTGGGATGAAAAGGGGGACTTTAACAGAGGGAAAAAAGGGTTGAAAAGGGACACTTTGCAGGGATATAAGTGTAAATGTAGGCCTTTTGGAGCAAAATTTATGTAATCAATGAGACCTTATAAAGGGAGTCAACAGAGGGACATTTATCAAAAGCAAAGGCACAGGAGACTTCAAGGATTATGTGTCTTCAGGGGAGATGCATTCCTTGAAGGCTCAAAAATAATTTAGCCCCCTACTTTGCTTTGTCAAAAATTTATAGGGGGGCTAACAGTGGCTGCACATGGGGATGAATTCTTCTTGAAGGAGTCAAGAATTCAGAAAATGATCTTTGGTGTAGGCCAGATGCCTGTTGCTTTAAGCCACCTTCTTCTTTGATTTTTAGTTACCACAATAATGAAGACATCAATTTAGTAGAAAAACTTTCCCAATCAAGCTACCTACCAACACTACAATCCTAGAATTTTTCTTCTGGGGTGCATTTGGACTTGTAGACCCTTTACATCCTTTATTTTTTACAAACAGGAAAAGAAACCTATTCTTTTTCTACCCTTATTGCTCCATGAGACGAGATTAGACTGTTGGTCTCATATGTTTCTCTACCTAATCTAATATCTACTGGGATTAAACTGTCCAGCAGATTTTTTCTCTATATTATACGACAAAAATTGAAAAATAGTCAAGCCATGATTAGACTGTCTGACTTGCTGTGGGTCCAAGGCATAAAGATAGTTGCACATGGAAAAAATTTGCAGAAAACTGAAACAAAACTTTGAAGGCTCAAAATCTGAAATCTTGAAGGATCCTTCTTTCTTTTTGTGACTCAAGTTTGAGCATGTTAGAGTCACTTCTTTTCTTCATTTCATCTCTGGTTTTGGGCATGTTAGAGCTGATTCTTCTTTCTTCTTTGCTGGTCCAGATTTTGGGCATGTTAGGACCAACTGTTTTAATTTCTTTGGCTTAGGTTTTGAGCTTATTAGAGACAATATTTTGCACATCAGAGGTTCATGTTTTAAGCATGTATGAACCTCTCTTTTTCCTCTGTTTTTTGAAACATTTTCTCTTTTTTCTTGAAAATAAAAAACTGCAATGGTATGTACAATGGTAATGGAAACTGGAAATTGTAAATCAGCAGAAGTAGTGTTTGATCATCCTGCCATTGACAGGACCCCAAAACAGCTCTGTACCATCTAATTCCTATAGGAAGAAAGCATTTGGACCCACAGTGGCCTGGATGATGTATGGACCTTGCCACAGGCTGTCAAACTTGTTGTGATTTCCTTTATCCTCCCTTCTTGAGTCCCACTTCAGAACTTTATCCCCAATTTTGAAATCATCAGCTTTGGTCCTTTTGTCAAACAATTTCTTTATATTCTCCTGAACTTTCACTGCTCTGTTGTAGACCTCTTCCCTCGTTTGCTGGAGATGAATTGTTTGGTTTATTCTTCTCACCATACTGTCTTCTTCTGTTTGTATCTCCTGGACCAGCTTGATCACAGCTACCCCAAGGCTGGTGGGAAACACTGCTTCTGTTCCATAGACAAGCTGATATGGAGACATGCCAATGGATTTCTTTGTTGTAATCCTGTCAGCCCACAAAGCATGTACCAGCTTGTTGTGCCATGAATTTTTGTTCTCTTCCAACAGCTTTTTGATGATGATCACCAGGCTTTTGTTGGATGATTCAACTAATCCATTACCCTGAGGGTAGTAGGCGGTTGAATGACCAAGTGTTATTTGATACCTGTGACAAAAATCAACCATTTTCTTGGATCCAAAAGCAGCAACATTATCAGTGATTATTTTCCTTGGGAACCCAAACCGAGAGAGGATATGACCTTCTAGGAAACTAATGATGACTGAATCTATGGCATTCCTATCAGGTATGGCCTCTATCCACTTAGTGAAGTAGTCTGTGGCTGTTAGGATCCATTTGTGTTGTGCAGAAGAAGCAGGGTGAATTTCCCCTATGAAATCTAGGCCCCATTGCAGAAAGGGACCTTCAACAGTGATGGGGTGTAAAGGGAGGGGAAGGAGTTTTCTATTGCCTTAAAAAATCTGGCATTTGTGGTGGGCAATTATCATCTTATGGACATCTTTGAAGAGTGTAGGCCAATAGTAGCCAGCTCTGAGTATTTTGTTTGCAGTGGCTTTCCAGCTCAGGTGGCCTCCACACTCTCCTGCATGGAATTCTTGTTTAATCCTCTCTTCCTTGTTCTCAGGCAAACATTTAAGAAATAGGCCATTTGGGTTCTTCCAGTATAAGCAGTTATTCAATATGCAGTAGCTTATGGCTTTTAGTTTTAAGAATATGGCCTTGGTCTTTGATAGTTCAAGAGGGGCATTGAGGTGTGTAAGCACATACAAAATGTCAGAATACCAAGGAGAGCTCTGAAACTTTTCCTCAACAGTGGAATCAGGCAATTCTTGTTGCTCATCCAAGGTATTTACCATGTAAATGTCTAGGGCTTGTAGATTTGATTCAGCCATTAATTGAGCTAGGCCTTGACCTTTAATCAGTTTGGTGGGTTTTATCTCAAGTTTGTATTCTAAGATCACAACAATCCATTTGCCCCTTTTCCCATCTAGGTCCTAGGACAAAATGTCTTTAACCACTATATTTGGCACATAGGCTATGGTGTGGGAATGCAGTATGTACACCCTAAAGTCTTTCAAGGCCTTAATCAGAGCATAGGCCTGTTTTTCCATAATGTTGTATTTCAAGGGTGCATCCCTGAGTGCTTTGCTGAAGAAAGAAATGGGCTATTCCGTTCCCTCTGAATTTTTCTGCAGCTATGGTATGCTTGGAGAAAAATGAAAAAATTAGGAAATCTTTTGAGAAATCTGGGCTGATTAGGACAGGAGCCTGGGTGAGTGCAAGTTTTACCGATTCAAAAGATTTCCTAGCTTCAATAGTTCACTTAACTCCTACACCTTTCCTCAGCATGTTAGTCATATTCCTAAGGTGTTCATCCATATTGGGAATAAACCTCCTAAGGAAGTTAATCTTCCCAATGAAGGACTGCAATTCCTTGATGTTTCTTGGGTGTGTGATCTGTAGTATTCCCTCAACTCTTTGTGGGTCTATCCTAATTCCCTTTTCAGATATAATGTGGCTAAGAATTTTTCCTTCTTGTAGCCCAAATACAATCTTCTTGGGATTCAATGACAGACCAAACCTTCTACATTTTTCAAATACCTTTCTCAGATGTTCTAGGTGTTCTTCTTCAGTCTTAGAATAGATCGTTATGTCATCCAAGTAAATAACAATGAAGTGTCCTATCTCATCAGAAAAAGCTATATCCATTTCTCTTTGGAAGGTTGCACCAGCATTGATCAATCCAAAAGGAATCTTTACATACATAAAGGTACCCCATGGAGTGGTAAAGGCTGTCTTGAGTTGATCTTCTGGGATTACTAAGACTTGGTTGTATCCTGAGAAAACATCTAGCAGGGAGATCCTTTTAGAGCCTACTACCCTCTGAAGAATATGTTCCATTTTTGGAAATGGGTAATTGTCTTTGAGCGAGGCTCTGTTAAGATTTCTGAAATCGATGCATAATCTGATCTCACCTGTTTTCTTTCTCATAGCCACTAGGTTTGATACCAAATCAGAGAACCTCACATGCACGATTATACCTGCCTCATACATCTTCTTAATCTCTTTTTCTACTGCAGGCAATTGTTTTGGGTTTATTCTGCGAAGTTTTTGTCTAAAGGGCTTCTGATTTTCTTTCAAGGGTATCTTATGTTGTATGATATTTGTGTCATAGGCCCTTCAGTCCTCATAACTCCAAGCAAACACATCAATGAATTCCTTGAATAGGTCAATGTATTTCTTTTTCATGTTTGCAGGCAGAGACTTAGCCAGTTTGATCATTTTGGGTTTGTCTTCAGTGCCTATGTTTCATTCCTCAACATCAGAGTCTGCACGTTCTATAGTGGGCTTTTTTGCTACATCATCAAAGTCAAAAAGGTCTTCTAAAGGGGCCAGACCTCGAGGTATGTTCTTATATTTGGTCTGCAACACCTCTACTTCTTCACTATCTGTGTTTTCACATTTTTCGTCTGGATTTCCAATATGTTCATTTAAAGAGTTTATCTCTATGTTACAGGGTATCTCTTCCTCATCTGAGGATTCTTCACTTAGGCAGCTACTGTCAGATTTAGAGTCTGAATCAGAAAATTCGAACTCATTTCTGCCTACCAGGAAATATTCAATCTGTTTATCTCCTTCAAAAACCTGCCAATATTTTTCATTTTCCGGCACTACAGGTCTGAATTTGGTCTGAATGATGATCTGTTTGTCACTGGGAATCTTAGGGTAGGAACTAGCTAGGAAAGCTAATCTATTTGCAATGACATTTTGACTCCTAGGAACAAACACTAATCCGTATTCAATAAATGTTTTCAGTAAATCCATAGTGTCGTTTCTGTAGGATCGCAATCTAGGATGTTTCACGGTATATTCACCATTCACCTATTTAATAATCATCTCAGAGTCTCCACACACGATTATCCTATGGGCTCCTAATTTTTTCAACAGGGTTAAGCCTAGGATCAGAGCCTCATATTCTGCAATATTGTTCATACACTTGAAGTGCAGGTTGCAGGCATGGCTCTCTACGTAATCGCTCTCTGTGTTATGTATCCATACCCCAGCTCCGACAGTTCTTCTTGTGCAGGACCCATCGAAACTCATTTCCCACAGGGATTCACTCTCGTTTTTGTTATCATTTATTTCCCTACAGCTGGGTTCGCCATTATTTTGCATTATAGGGTCTGCACTAGGCTGTGGGCTATTTAGTTTCTCGTTATGGGTGTGGAAGTCAGAGAGGTGACTAGTTGGCTGATTGCATTCTATTTTTGGTTCACTTTGCATTATTGTTTCAGTGCACTACTCAAAATTTTCTACATCTTACTCCTCTGAGTCTAGGGTAGTAATTATGTTAAAGTCCATTGGCTCTGTTTCATTATTTGTAGCTTTGCTTGTATCTACGTTTTCAGATTCTGGTCCTCCCAAATATTCATCATTGCAGAAGATAAAGGAATCCATGTCTGTATGTACAGAGTATAGAGGAGAATTTTCATGCTTTTCAGGGCTACTAACCAGGAATTTCATTTTTGCTTCCTTGTACAGTCTTCTAAGTTGGCCAAAGATTGGGATTGTGGCATAAGCCCCATCCATCTGCATCGTTCCTTGTAGCTTGGCTCCCCATGATCTTGATAATAAAATTCCATATTTAGGTGGCACGTCTGCCACAAAAACATCCATGACTATACATTTTGCTGGAATCTGGGCAAGGCTCACACATAAATCTTTGATCAGGACAAGACACTTTACTCTACTAGAGTCAAATGAATATAGGTCTTTATAGGGATGGGTTATCTCTAGGCCTAATCTTTCCATCACTACTTTAGGCATCAGGTTGTGTGATGCCCCAGAATCATGCATTGCATTGTGGAGAATCTTATCATGGACATTAAGACTGATATAAAAAGGGGGCACTACCCCTTCCTGAATATTTCCTTCTATCTTTGGACCAAACAAAAGGGAAGGTTGATCATCACTCAGATTTACAGTGTCACTGTTCTCAGCCAAATTTAATTCTTTCAAAATTTTGCCTTTATATACATCCTCAATGGTTAGCTCAGAGAGTGGGATAGAGATTTTAATTTTTGCAATCTCACTCTCCAAATTGAAAGTGGACCAGCTCTTTGGAATGTTCAACTCTGTTTTGTTAGTCACCACCTTAGTGGCTCAATCAGTGTGCTGGTTTTCACTATGTACAGTGTTTGTGGAAATTTTATCAGGAGCACTAACTGCAGTGCTAGTGCTGCAAGCTGGTTTACCTTGTGTATCAGTGTTTTGGTTGTCTTTTTCTTTTTTCTTTCTAGAATTCTTAGCTGTTGATTTGTTACTTTCAGCAGTTTCTTTAGAAGTTTTCTCAGGCCTTTTCTTAATGGTTACCTCAGGAGATGTGTGTTTGGAAGTGTCTTGGCTCTTTTTTCTCCTAATTTCATATTGTCTGACCTGCATGATGGCATCTTCAAATCCAAGTCTGTAATCTTCAGATTCTGATCTTTCCTCATCCCAATATGAGGGTGAGGGCTGATCTTCTTCTGTGTAACAGTTATGGATTGAATATTCCATTTCAAACATGTTTATTGTGTTTCCCTCAGACTCTTCTATGATTAATTCATCTTCATCAAGAAATTTCTCTTGAAATGGGGGTATAACTTGCTGATCTGATTCTCTTTGTCTGTTTGGAGTGGCATTGTTTCTTCTAAAGTTTTGGTTCTGGTTATGGTTTTGATTTTTGTTTTGGTTACTAACTGTGACAACCATTTTTTCCATCATTTGGTATATATTCTCCACTTTTTTAGATAGATGATCATGATTTGGATCAGATGTGGAAGCTACATTGTCCTCTCTATATGTTACCCTTTTCTCAGCTCTTAGTCTCCCTCTTTTCTCAATCAGATTTGCCTCTATATTCATTGCTCCTTTCTGCATGTCCTCCAATGTGTTGTATTCTTTATCCCTAAGCTGATAGGCCATGTCAGCATCAAATCCTTCGGGGTATTTCGCTAGAGCCATACCTTAGGGAGGTTTCATGTGTGGAGGGAGAGCATTGTAAATGCTATTAAATCTCATTGTGTAATCATGGACACTCTCTCCTACATTTCTTTTAAGACTCATATATTCTGCTAGGAGTTGGCGAGGATTGGCCTTAACCTCCCATTTGTTTATGAAGGTCTGATATAGAGATGGAAGGTCATTAATGCTACCCGGGGGTAGGCCTTTAAACCATTTCTTCACATCACCCCCTAAGCTCTGGGCAAATATTCTCATTTTTACTGTATCATCATCTATCTCCATGTAGTCAAAAGAATCTTCTATCCTATCTACATGGTGTTGTGTTGTGGTAGACTCTTTTGCAGTGAAGTGTGGAATCTTTGATTGATAGTTATTGGGTAAGGGTACTAGAGGCTGAGGTAAAACTAGAGGTGCATACCAGGCTGCCATAATGATGTTCTGATGAGGTAAAGGGTTGACTTGGGCAGCAGGTATATGGATGATAGGGATATTATGACCAGTAGAAGACTGATGAGCAGATCTAGGGTGACTGAGCCCCAAGTTTTGAATGAAGTGTATATCAGGAGGTGTAGATGGAGGGGTCTGTCTAATCCCAAGGTGCTTACCACTTTGAGGTGGTGAACCAGGGAGCTCAAGATCTAGATGGTCTAGGACACTGAGTGACCTAGTTCTAGGTAATCTATTAGGTAGGTCTAGGTCAAGGTGAAAGTGTGATAGAGTTGTAAGATCTTCCGGTGCAGAGTTAGCTCTATGGATGTGGCTGGAAACAGTTGGTCCTTTAGGTGTAGGAGCTCCCTTGAGGATGCTCTCGGGGTTTTCCACTATTTCCGGTGGGTTCGGGTTAAGGTAAGCTCTTGTATGAATGGTTCTTGAAGCCAGAATGTTTTTTTCTAACCAAGCACCTTAACCCTACTTGTTACTTCTACCGTGGTTGATTTTGATATGGAGGCTGGTCTCCTAGTGGAGTCTTATGTGAACCAATATAATAAATAGGCCTACTGATCACCAGTGGAGTCTTTAAATCGTTTAGGGAATATGGAGTCGCCAGGTGGAAATTTTTAGGATGTTTTTGGATGGCACACTGTCCACCACAGTGCTTATGAGATGTCCCCTTTCAAGGATATCTTTCCAAACACAACAAACTCTAACCAGAGGTTGACTGGGAAGGCTTTTACCAGATATGTCACCTCTAAAAGAGTGTGAGATCTGGAGGCTACTTAGCCCTTTCCAGACTCTATCCAAGAGTATGGGGAAAACAAAACAAATGGTATAGAGGTTGATGTGTGAATAGGAGTGTTTTACTGCCAACCTAACTAGCGATTTAGGTTTTTGAATGCCTAAGAATGTTTAAGGTGTAATGCACTCAGTCCCCAGGGGAGTCGCCATTATGTTGGGGTTCCCATGTTTTGGCAAGGTTGGAAATAACAAAAGATGAGACAACATCAAAACCACTTTCAGACCTCAGGATCTAGCCTTCCTGGGTCCAGAGAGGGATCTCTCTATAATATGTCAAAGGTATATGAATTTGAAGCTCAATGTTAAGATGTTAGGCTAGTTATAGGCACGAGGTTTGTTTGTTTGATTTGTTTGTTTGGTTGCTAGTTATCAGGAAAGAAGGATTTCAATGTAAGGCCAGGATGAGCAAAGAGGAAAAGGGCAGAGGTGAAGTATTCCAGGAAAGAATTCAATACCATTGGGCAATGGAGTCAGGAAAGGGTTTGCTTGCTAACCAACAGGCAGGCTTTCAATTGGACTAGTCATCTAAAACATAGGATCTTAAAGATGATTGTGTGATATGGAAAGGTAGGAGAGGAGGAGATAACACAGATTCAGAGCACAAATTTAAAGACCAGATGGTCGCACAAGGATCCTAGTGGACAGGGCTAACTCTAATCCCCAGTGTTCCCAAATATTCCAACTAAATCCATAACAAGAAACATATAAGAACAGATACATGTAATTCATACATCAGAGAGCAGGCAATAACATCCACTACACTGGTTAAATTAACTGAAATCAATTCTCAGATAACACATTTAGAAGAAAAACATCAATGGAAAGGAGAGCAGAAACATAGGGTACCTAACAAGGGTAAATCCTATGCCAATATTATGATGCAAGCCAGTAGAAACGAAATGAAATGAATATAAACACAGAGATAGGAAAACATCACCGCTGCTTTAAATCAGGATCCAAAGAAATGTGCTTGTCATGTCAAATAGTAATACCAGTCAAGTACAACATTGCTAATAGCTGAATACTCAGTCTGAAATCATATTCCTCAGCCTATCTAACACTTTACACAGAGACTGTGTCTCAAAAGAAACTACTTGCAATTCTCTGATAACTGATCAACATCCTTTACAATGAGTTTCTTCATGAATTTATAGCTTCAGAGGAGAAGAGAAGGTAGGTGAAGAACTAAATGCAGCATTAAAGACTTCAGAAGAGGAAGAAGGCCGAAGCCCACTCTGTATAAATTCTGTGCATTAATCTGGGACATCCTTGGGTGAAAAAGTGGTCTTCGTTAGGCTTCCATTAACTCTAGGTATGTCTCTGATGTACTTTGGCTGCAGTGGTCTGTAGTACTTCTGGTGACCTGAACAAAAATAAATCAATGATTCAAGTCTGCCATGCTGTGTAGCTAATGCTACTGATATCGTAGGACCATTGTCAGGGTGGGAAATCCTTTAGGAACACAATATAGAATAAAAGTTGTATGGGCATTCTATCCTTTACAAGGAAAACATTCTACTAGTGTACAAACCCTGATATACATGAATTTATGTATGCTATACACTCTGCGAGATTCATGACATCGCTGATCTAGTGCTTTTCCTTTAAATCCCTGTATTAAGGCTCAAAGCTCTTCATCAAACTGGTTTATCACTAGCTGGTATTTCTCTGCCACTTCATAAAGGTCTTGATCTGCAAAATATGGGCTTTAATGGCGCCAGATAGGTTTTTGCAGAGATTGAACTGTCCTTGGATAGTATTTATGTTGCCGCTACCTTTCCAGGCATTTCCTTGTAGTACCATCTCCCAAATTCAACTCTGCCTGCGCAACACTCCATTAAAGTAGTACATATGAACCATGGCGGTTTCACACCTTTCTTAAACCCTGCAAAATGAGAAAATAAGTTAAGAAAACATTGAATGGGGTGGTGGATGCAGTGCGCATGATGAAAGTGATCGTGTAGCTGGTGAAATGGTGAAACAATCCAGAGGAATGATGGAGGGAAGCCTTGGTGAAGGTTGGCGGAGCGCAGAGGAAATTTAAATGAAAAAAACTTAACAAACTTGACTTTTGAACAAATATATGCAATGGGATGGGAATATTTACGGTGGATGCACGTGGGGGTGACATGGCGGGATCGGGCAATGGCGGAAAAGTCAATAGCGGGTAAACAAAATCTGGACCGTCAGATCTCAAAGGAGATCGACTGTTGAAAATTCAGTGGGGGGTGACGAACGGTGTTCCAAGAGTATGGTGACCATGGGTTAAACCATGCGTAGCTCCATGGAACGAAGACCATTGGATGGGCGATGATAGATCTGACGGCTCACAATGATATCTCTATGCATCCGCAGACGAACGATAACGTGCGATGAGGTAGCGGTTTTGCAACAGTGTCGGAGCCACGTGTCGAATGATGAGTGGAATCTCTGGGCAATGGGAAAATACCGCCTACTGCCCCAAGGCGGTGCGATAGATACCACCGGGTTTGTGAACAGTTTTTGCGGCGGGGTGTTGGAAATATGATGCAGAGTGTTGTCCTTGATGGCAACCCACTGAATGAAGATGAAGACATGCGACTGTTGACATGTGTTGTCCTTGATGGCAAACCACCTAACGAAGTTATTCTTGACTTAATGGTTTTGGTAAATGATGTAAATCTGATGTGATATGATGTTTGTTGACAATATGATGCTGAGTGTTGTTCTTGAAAGGCAACCCGCTTGATGAAGATGATGGAAACTTACTTATATGTTCTTGATGAAGGAAATTTGATGTATCTACAGTAATTACAGAAGACAATGAAGAAAGGAATTCAGCATGTGCTAAATCTATGATGAAAAGAGTATGTCTCTAGGCATACGCGGATTTGCCTAGGGGAAGTCGCGTATGCATGCGGGAAACAACGTGCCAAGTCGCGTATGGGAAAAAGCGCTCAAAAAGTGCAAAACCAGGGGTAACCACCATGGTATTGACCCATTGTATTGGGTAATGATTCGCCTAAATAACCCCGTCCAGGAATACCATCAGATGTAATGTGGTCTTGGCTCATGGTATTGAAAAAAAGGGCTCATGGTATTGAAAAAGGGTAAACCTATATAAAGAGAAGAAATTGATTGTGCAAATCATGAGTGTGGGTGCAAGATGTCTGAGCTTGCATGAATACTTCTCTGTGAAGTATATCTGTATGGAAAGGGTAAAGGTTTGATGATAGATCTGAATCTATGATGCACCAATGAAGAAATGATGAAGCGGGATATCTAGATCTGAAATGTATTTGCTAGATCTGTTTATGGACTGATTAGATCTGTGATGAGGCGAACATCTGTCTGAAGTAAAGGGTTGAATCTGAATTGAATATCTGATCTGAAGAAGTATGCTGCTCTATAATAGTTAAAGATATATACGCTAGTTCGCTGCAGAGGAAGCGCGTATATACGCGGCTTCGCTGAAGAAAAAGCGCGTATGCACAATGAAGTTTGTACAGATGTATAAGCTGGTTGATGTGGACGGAAGCGCGTATATACGCGACATCAGTGAAGCGAAAGCGCGTATGCAAACTAGGGTTTGCTGAAGCATGGGGTATGAAACATCTGATCTGTTCTGCTGAATTACTGCTATCTGATCTGTGTTGTCTGGATTGATAAGTATCTGTTGGTGATATATGTTTGTGCTTAAAAGTATGGAAAGGGTCCAGTCTGAAAATATGATGAAACGTGGCCTGCAAGTGGTGTTCTAAAGGAAGCTTTGGATCCATTGTGAAAATTGATGAAACGTGGTCCATAGAGGTGCTGAGGGTTATAGCCTTCAGTCAGGGGGTCGTAGCTCCCTTCCAGGTGAGGCTGGTAAACGAGATCGGGGGGTCGTAGCTCCCTTCCAGGAGAGGCTGGTAAATGAGATCGGGGGGTCGTAGCTCCCTTCCAGGAGAGGCTGGTAAACGAGTTAGGGGTTTGGAGCTCCCTTCCAGGAGAGGTTGGTAAACGAGCGCAGGTGGGTGCCTGCGTGCTGGTAGAGTCCGCACCAGCACATATGTTGTAAGATGTTTTTTCTATAATAAAATATTGAAGGCTGAGCAACTGCAGCGGTGGTTTTCTCCCGACTTGGGTTTCCACCTAAAAATTCTGGTGTTCATGTGTGATTCTTTGTGTGATGGTTTATTCTGTTCTTATTGCACATGTTTACTGTTTATAGAACATCTAATGAATGAATGATGGAATGATATAAGTGAAGAACTAATGACATAATTAGATCTCTGTGTATATGCGAGTTTTATGAAGGATATCCGCGTGTATACGCTAGTTGGCTTCAGCAAAGTAGCGTATGGGTTTTAGAGCATGAAAAAGTAAAAAGTTTCAGTTTGCCCTAAATACTGATTCACCCCCCCCCTCTCAGTATTTTTCCCAACAATTGGTATCAAAGCAGGTCCTTCTGCAGAAGCTTGATCGCTTGAAGGATATCCATCGCAATGGGAAGTCAAGAAGGAGTAATGTCTATAAAGCCACCTCTATTCAATGGAAGCAATTTGATATTCTGGAAGGTACGAACAAAAGCATATCTGCAAAGTCTTGGTGCAGATGTATGGGCAATCATGGAAGAAGGTTATCAATACCCAGCAAGTATTCCTACTGATGCAGCAGAAAGGAAGAAGTATGAAATCAATGCCAAAGCGGTGAATGTCTTGTTAGGAAGCATGTCTGAATCAGAATTTGCTAAAGTGATGCAGCTACATTCAGCAAAAGAAATATGGGACAAAATCATTCTAAGCTATGAAGGAGACACAAAGGTAAAAGTGCAAAACTCCAAACTCTTAGAATTGAATATGAAAATTTGAAGATGCATAGTGATGAGAGTGTTGCCAGTTTCTTTCTTCGTCTGGATGATATTGTAAATCGGATGAGAAATTTGGGTGAAACCATAACTGATACTACTCTGGTAGAAAAAGTCTTAAGATCCTTGACTTCAAGATTTGACTCTAAAGTTTCAGCTATTGAAGAAAGGCAAGATCTGCAAACTCTTACTATTGTTCAATTACATGGTATTTTGACTGCTTTTGAAATGAGAAAAGGAGGTCCTTCTCAAATTAGAGAAGCTGATTTTAAGGTGTCTGCAAAAGGAAAGGAAAAGGAAGTTGTCAAAGGAACCAGCTATATATCCGAAGAAGAAGAAGCGAATTTTGTGAGAAAACTCCAACTAGGCACTGGAAGATTCAAAGGTAAGCTTCCCTTCAAATGTTTTGAGTGTGGAAAAGTTGGTCACTATGCTGCTAAATGTCCTTATAGAGAAAAACATGGTAAAAGGAAACAATTTGAAAAAAGGAAGAGTTATTATGCAAATGAAGATGATGATGAAGTGTCCAGTGAAGATGAAGAAGATTCTGACCATGATCTGAAAGTGCTCATGGCAAAGAAGCAAAAGAAGAAGCCTACTCGAAACAAGGAGATCTCTCAGAAAACATGGTTAGCAGAAATTGAAGAAGATGAATCAGATAGTGATTGGGGTCATCCCTTGAATGATCTTAGTTGTGCAAACAATGGTGAAGACAGTGAAAGTAAAGGTGTGGATCTAGAAGAAGCTCTCAAGGTTAAAGTTGAAGAACTACAAAGTTCATCTAAGACGCAAGAATCTATCAACAAAGAGATGATCTCTCAAATGGAAAAACAAATAGAAATTCTGAATGGACAGGTGGACAAGTATCAAAGGTTTCATACTTATGCATCCAATCTAATTAAAGAACTAGAAGCAGAAATCAATGATCTAAATGCGGATCTCGAAAAATCAAGCAAGAAGAATGAAGGACTTGAAGCTGCAATCATCTCTCTACAAACAGATCTTGAAGCATCAAGTAAGAAGATTGAGGAACCTCTACAAACATTTGAAAAGGAAGGTCTTGAAGCAGAAATCATCTCTCTCAAAGAAGATCTGGAAAAATCAAATAAGAAGAATGAAGAGCTGCAACAAACATGTGAAGGAAATGAAGATTGGTTGAAAGAAGAGATTCTAAATCTGAAGGATAAAGTAGAAGATGGAAGAAGGAAAGAAGAAAGCATGACAAAGCAATGTCAAGCCTTGGAGGTTGAGGTAAACATTCTCAAAGGTAAATTAGAAGAAAAGGTTAAAATTTTGAGGTTTCATGATAGTACTAATATTTTGGACAATATTCTAAGTAATCAAAGGTCTCCTGCTATCAAACTTGGTGTTGGTTTCCATGAAACTGTTAAAGGAGAATCTAGCTCACAAGGAGGTGCTAAAGAATCAAAGGACATCAATGCAAAATCTGAAGTGTTGAAAGAAACAAAATATCAACCAACAATCATGAACTCTCAAAGGAATTTATTCAAGAACGTTGAGTGTTTTAAATGTCATAATTATGGGCATGTTGCAGCAAATTGCAGAAGCAGAACAATTCAGCCACAAACAAACAGATTCTACTCAGAAAGGTACTCTGGTAGCTTCAACGGATATTGTTTTTCATGTAACAAGTATGGACATAAAGCAGCTGATTGTAAAAGGAGGAAGATTAGAAATACTCATTATGATTCTTATGCTTATTTTTCTGGACATATGAGATGTTATTCTTGTAACAAGTATGGACATGTAGAAAAGGAATGCAGGTTGAACAGATATGAGAAATTGGATAACTTCCAGCACACAAATATAAAGTTCAAACAAATCTGGAAAAAGATGGAGGACCGATCAGAAACGTAGGGAATTTTGACCCTACTGTAGTCATCCGCTTCTGAAGCTTACTTCTCTGATTGACTGCAGGAATGATGTGGGATACATTATGAGATTTAGTAATGTATCGTCACAGGGGGAGCAATGTATGATGTCTCTCATGGTTGAATTGATTATTCTGGTTATATGCATTTCTGACAGTGCATCTGATATGAAGAAGACAGGTACAGGAAGGACAAATTCAGGGGGAGATGAAGGAATGTAAAAAATTTCTATGCTTCACTTTCCATACGCGGGTTCTATGAACAAAATTCGCGTATACACGCGAGTTCCAGCAGACACAGTCGCGTATGCATTGAGGATAAGAGAATTTGGATGACAGCTGAAGATCAGGAGCAGAGGTTCAGGGGGAGCATCAGTCTGACTGATAATAACTATAGTTTTGACTCTGTATCAGCTTAGTTTCTCAGTTCTAAATGATAATGAAATGATACATGGGTTCTTGTGTTGAAGATTATGGATGAAGCCTGGTTGCTTTATGATGAAGAGCATTCGTTGTTGAGATGAAAGTCTTATAATTCAGAGATGAGGACAGATCATGTAGAGATTGCATTGTTGGCAATATGACTGCTTATTCTTTGGTTTTTGTGATACTCATGCTCAAATGATGATGACTTGGTACATGGTTTATTATGATGAGTTTTTGAGCACTGGTTGCTGATAAGCATCTTTTGTACTCACACATGGATGAGTTGGATGTCATTTGATTCAGAAATAAATCATGCAGAGTTTGTTACTATGGTTGAGAGATCTTTTGCCTACATATGTTACTTCATGTTAAATCTTGAAGATCATGGTGATGTTGGACCACATGGATGATTTCTTGACACCTATGTGAAGATGTTGTTCTGATATGAGAATCTCTCTTGGAAAGATTGTATTGATGCTGCAAAGAATCTGAAGCCTTGGTTACTATTGTGCTGATGCTACAACCATTGGATGACGCTTGAAGACACAACTACACTGTTCTATCTATCTGTAGTCCAGGGAAGCATTCAAATATTTCAGAAAGAAGCTGAACACTGTCTTTGCCTCACAGAGAATCAGATCTGGTTGAAATTTAGAAGATGGCTTGGGATACGCAGGTTTCCTGAAACACAGTCGCGTATATACACGAGTTAATGCATAGAAAACCGCGTATGTCTGATTGCTGACAAATTTTGGTTGAAGTCAGCTCTCTTCAGCACAGCTCCAGTGCTGTTTGGTATCTCTGATACTGTTTGGTATCTCTGGTGGTGTTCCAGTTCTAATAATTCCATTCTAATGTTTTGATAAAGATGCCTTGATGATTTGTTGGTGAAAGTGTTCAGGATGCACAAACTAAGGGGGAGCCTTAGTCATATGAAAAGGATGTTCGGAAGCACAGTTTCAGGGGGGAGCTTTAGCATTTATGAGTATAATGCATTGTTGGCATTATGGTGATTCTGATATATGATCTCTCTTGAGGTCTTTTTGGTATTGGTTATGAAAATTCATATTTGTATTTGTATGAAAAGGTCATGTTGAGACCCATGATGTAAAATTTGTAATATTCAGTCATGTGAGGACTTGTTAAATTTGTAAAACCACTTAGTTGGGTAGCTGAGTCAATTTTTGTAAACCCACTTGGTTGGGTAGCTGAGTTGATATGTGTAAACCCACTTGGTTGGGTAGTTGAGTCTCATATGTAAATCCATTTGGTTGGATATTTGATGTAAGTATGAGTCTTTGGTGATAGGAAGTTCATAGAGTCATGTACTTCATTGAAAAATATGTTTGAAGATTCAGCATGAACTCAGGGGGAGCTTGGCCACTTCAGTATATATCAGATCTGCAGAATGCTTCTTCCACATGAGGAGAAAAGGGGGAGAGTATAATGGTTTTTGATCCGCCCTTTGCCCTTGATGTCAAAGGGGGAGAGTGACATGGTGTTTGTATGAAGAGAAGGAATGGTGTCAAAATGGGGAGAGTGACATGGTGTAATGACATGGTGTAATTGTATTCTTAATATACCTATCTGTTGCAGTAACCAAACACCATTGTGGTTGCCATCAAGTCCAAAGGGGGAGATTGTTGGAAATATGATGCAGAGTGTTGTCCTTGATGGCAAACCACTGAATGAAGATGAAGACATGCGACTGTTGACATGTGTTGTCCTTGATGGCAAACCACCTAACGAAGTTATTCTTGACTTGATGGACTTGTTAAATGATGTAAATCTGATGTGATATGATGTTTGTTGACAATATGATGTAGAGAGTTGTTCTTGAAAGGCAACCCACCTGATGAAGATGATGGAAACTTACTTGATGAAGTTGTGCTTGATAGAATATGTCTTGATGAACTTGTTTAAAGATGAAAATCTGATGTATCTACAGTGAGTACAGAAGGCAATGAAGAAAGGAATCCAGCTTGTGCTAAATCTATGGTGAAAAGAGTATGTCTCAAGGAATACGCGGATTTTCCTAGGAGAAGTCGCGTATGCACGTGGGAAACAACGTGCCATGTCGCGTATGGGCAAAAAGTGCTCAAAAAGTGCAAAACCAGGGGTAACCACCATGGTATTGACCCATTGTATTGGGTAATGATCTGCCTAATTGACCCCGTCCAGGAATACCATCTGATGTAATGTGGTTTTGGGCTCATGGTATTGAAAAGTGGTGCTCTATATAAGGAGAAGAAATTCATTGTGTAAATTATGAGTGTGGGTGCAAGATGTTTGAGCTTGAATGAATACTTCTCTGTGAAGTATATCTGTATGGAAAGGGTATAGGTTTGATGATAGATCTGAATCTATGATGTACCTATGAAGAAATGATGGAGCGGCATTTCTAGATCTGAAATGTATCTGTATTTTTTAGATCTGTTTATGGAGTGATTAGATCTGTGATGAGGCGAACATCTGTCTGAAGTAAAGGGATAAATCTGAACTGAATATCTGATCTGTAGAAGTATGCTACTTTATAATGATTGAAGATCTGTACGCTACTTCGCCGCGGAGGAAGCGCGTATATACGCGACTTCTCTGAAGTGAAAGCGCGTATGCGCAATGAAATACATACAGAGGTATACGCTGGTTTGTGTGGACGGAAGCGCGTATATACGTGACATCAGTGAAGGGAAAGCGCATATGCAAACTAGGGTTTGCTGAAGCATGGGGTGAAACATCCGATCCGTTCTACCGAATTATCGTTATCCGGACCGTGCTGTCCGGATTGATAAGTATCCGTTGGTGATATATGTTTGTGCTTAAAAGTATGGAAAGGGTCCGATTTCGAAAATATGATGAAACGTGGCCTCATAAGTGGGTCTCAAAGGAAGCTTTGGATCCAAAGGTGGTGAAAATTGATGAAACGTGGTCCATAGAGGTGTTGAGGGTTGTAGCCTTTAGTTAGGGGGTTGTAGCTCCCTTCCAGGTGAGGTTGGTAAACGAGATCAGGGGGTCGTAGCTCCCTTCCAGGAGAGGCTGGTCAACGAGTCAGGGGCTTGGAGCTCCCTTCCAAGAGAGGCCGGTAAACGAGTCGTGCTGAGCCCTTCCAAGAGATGTCGGGTGGAAATCCAGCCAGGGTGCCGTTGCCGGAGTCCGCACCTCAAAGACATATCCTGTAAGATGTTTTCTCTATAATAAAATAGCTGAAGGTCGAGCAACTCATCATAGCGGTGGTTTTCTCCCGACTTGGGTTTCCACCTAAAATCCTGGTGTTCATGTGTGATGCTTATGTGTGATGGTTTATTCTATTCTTACTGCACATGTTTACTGTTTATAGAACATCTAATGAATGAATGATGAAATGATATAAGTGAAGAATTAATGGCATAATTATATCTCTGTGTATACGCGAGTTTTATGAAGTATATCCGCGTGTATATGTTAGTTGGCTTCAGAAAAGTAGCGTATGGGTTTTAAAGCATGAAAAAGTAAAAAAATTTAGTTTGCCCTAAATACTGATTCACCCCCCCCCTCTCAGTATTTTTCCCAACACGATACCTAGGACGGCTGATGTGCTGTGGACCGTCGGGATCTGCGGTAAATAGAGCGTCGATGGCACGATCGCAGAGGTGGACTGTGAACACAATGGGCGTCAGGGGAGCACCTGGGACCGCTCCATCCGCGAAGACTGACCCGTCGATGTTGCCCCCGAGACATATGCGATAAGCGCCTCCGCCGGCGCCCTGGCCGTGCACCGGGTCACTAGAGGGAAACGATAAGGGGGCTGGCCTGAAGGGGGCTAAGACCCAATGTGTAGAGTATGGGTTTTTCGGCCCTTTTTAGTGAAATTTGAGGCTGAAAATGGGAAATGATAGAGGGAAGAAGGGGGAATTTGGCTAACCAGAGGGTGTAGGGATGTTTTAGAGGGGATTTTTGGGATGAAAAGGGGGACTTTAACAGAGGGAAAAAATGGTTGAAAAGGGACACTTTGCAAGGATATAAAGGTTAATGTAGGCCTTTTGGAGCAGAATTTATGTAATCAATGAGACCTTATAAAGGGAGTCAGCATAGGGAAATTTATCAAAAGCAAAGGCACAGGAGACTTCAAGGATGATGTGTCTTCAGGGGAGATGCATTCCTTGAAGGCTCAAAAATAATTTAGCCCCCTACTTTGCTTTGTCAAAAATTTATAGGGGGGCTAACAAACTATTCCTTCTGTGCGCAATTATCAATCTAAGCCTCTATATTTTTTACTGCCTTCCTGTTGCACAAAAAATTTATACATGCTTGTAGAAATTTCTTGATCTCTTCATATCCTCTGACTTCCTTCATCGTCCTTCCTAATGTTGACGTAGTTCCTTCTGTAAATTATTTCAGCGCTTCAATAAATGCATCTTTTCTGCATTGAAGATTTAAGCCTTCCTTATTTTCAGGTGATTTATGGATCCATATATCATTGGCTAGTTTCTTTCATTTACCTTCATTGGTGGAAATACCACTCCTAGTAACCATATTCACTCTGGGATCTTTTTCACAGGTTTTAGCATGAACCATCTCAAGATTTTGTGTTGGAGTTTGTGTCTTCTTTTCCTGCATTTTAGCAATCAGGACAGGAAAATATTCTATAACATGATCAAATTGTCTACACTACCTGCAGCATTGTCTTGTTGCATTCAGATAGTCACGCACATAATGGCCAACATCTCCATAGTTATAGAAAATTACTTGTCCTCTTCCTCTGTCTTGAAATCCTTCGTACCCAGAAGTGGATGTTGGTTATGTAAGCTGAGCTTTCATTCTATATATTTCAACTTTATCTAACATCATATCAAAAGTGTGACAATGTTGTTCATCATGCCCTAATGAAGAACATAATTTGAAAAATAGTTACTTCAAGTTTGGTTGATACTTTTCGATCCTTGGGCCAGAATCTGCATCATGTAATCCATCAATTTGACAGATTTTGCACCACACAGGAGTCTTCAATGGACTAGGTCCTCTAGAGTTCAGATAATTGTTGAAGACATGAAAATGATCTATATGGTGCCGAAAATATTTACATTTTATACACCAAACCTCTGCGTAGAGCTCCTTGCCCTTGTCTTTGTGAAAAATTTGAATTTCTATATGCATGGCTTCCAACTGATTCTAAATCTGTTAAGTTCCCAACGCAATAGTTGTTGGGGTAGCCTCCTATTATCATTCTGTAATTTATGAGATTGTGAGAATAAACATTGAGGACAACATCAAAACCATTTTGGAAGTTGGGATCTAGCCCTGCCAGCTTCAGATAGGGATATAAATTTAGATTTTAGTTATGTTTTGTGTGAATTTTAGGCTATTTATTACTGTACTGATTGCTTTTTGATTTGGATTTTTTGGTTTATTAAATAATTATAATTCCATTAGGCTATGGAGTCTAAATATTAACAAGATGTGCATCTAATTTTGAAGGATTTTCACAAGGAAAGCCAGGTTTCACTAACCGGATCTTTTAGGATTTTAAATGAATTATGAAAGGGAAGAAAACTAAATTTTAGTAGAAATTAAGGAGCACTGAAGTATTCCTCAATTTAACTTCAATAGAAAACATGTAAATTACAAACATCTAGAATAGGGTGGTATTTATAACATACCCTATTCGTCATAGTTTCTGTTATGTAATTAAGCTTCTCATAAATATAGAGAAAGAAAAAAATGAATAACACATGAATACAAGAAAAACATCACCAATTGGTACACCAAATGAATCCTGTGAATAATGTCCTTGTATTATTGATGCTTCCAGCAACCAGAAAAATTACAATGCTTAGCAGAAATTATATTGAACAATCAACCCTTAATACTTCAAACTTTTTATTATTTATACTAAATTACAAAATGATTTACAAAATAGTTGTCTCAATCGACAGTGTATTATTGGCATAATCTCACAAAATAAAATTGATATTTTATAAAATAATAGGGAAGGTGTAGAAAAATGTGGAAAGTAGGCTTTTTTTTGTAGGAAACAGTTGTTGAATAAGCCTATTCCTATGCTACGCTGGCTTATATGTTGGCTGATGTGGTGGCCTATGTTGAATTCCATCAAATTACTACCTCAGTCCCGTAACTCGCAGAGTTTATCCCACTTATATTCATCTAGAATGGTCAATTTAATTAACTTTTGGTAAATCTCATCAACCTTTGTATATCTATAAAAATTGGTTTTTACAACAAAAATAGGATTTATTTCATGCTCGAAGAAGAAATCATTACCCATAGCTTCCAAAAATGCTATGCCTGTCATGCTGCCTTTGATGCTTGAAAATTTGGAGTTTTCTCTGGCTATCTCTTTCATCTTTTTAACATCGTCCTAATAAGTAATTAATTTTTTATTAATCACAAATAAAGAAGGAATATACTTTTGAGTTAAAGGCTTAACTCTGGCAAAAAATCTGTTGATTGCTACCTTCAAATTGTGACACTTCTCTTCTATCTAAACAAGAAAATTACTTTTGGTAAGAATCCTCTTCACCTCTAGAATGGTTTTTGTCCTATCATCAACTCCTGAATCATCAGGTTCATATATGTTCTTAGATTTCAAGAATTTTAAGATTGTTGTTGTTGTAGGCATTTCTCCCAACTCTTGTTTGATTTCTGTTATAGCCTTTGTTGCTCTTTGATCAACCCTTTATGCTCAAAGATAATCTGAATGCAAGGCCAAGATTTAGCAATTGAGTTTATGATGTCTGTCCAAATGATTTCCTTGGCTTGGGCCAAGGTATGTCCTATTGCTGACTCTCTTTAAAAATTTTACAATCTTTCAATCAATTTCTGAGCTCTTTGTGATTCCACTGAGTGAGAAGCATTACTCCTTGTCTTTTAGTCTTGTAAAAATTTGACTTGGTCCTGCATTTTCTTGATTTCTTCTATCTCAATGGACAAATTTTCAACTTCCTTAATTAACCGTTCAAACCCATCTATTTTTTTGTAGTCTGTGGAGTAGAAGTTGTAGCTATTGTTGTAGGAATGGTTGTAAGAGGCACATCATATAATGGAATCATAGACATGTTTGCATTCTTCTCTCTTTATTTGATCATCTTCTCCATCTCAGTCTCCATCTTCCTTATTTGTGAATTTTGTTCCATCATGAGCTTCATCATGTTAGTCTTATGGGTCTCTCTCTTCTCAATATCCTTGGTAAGGGGATCTTCATTGGCTGAAAGCTTCAACTTCTTTCTCAATGATACTATGTTAGCATTCTTTTTCTTGATTATTTCCTCTACAACATTCATGTTTGCAGGGTCATATCCCATCTTGACCACTAAATATTCTAAGGATTTAATCCTTGCATCCATAGCAAGAGAAGAGATCTTCTCCATTTTCAACTGCGACTGGATATTTGATAAGGAATCCTATAATTTAGAAGGAGTCATTCTAGTATTAGTCATATTTAAGGAAATAAATTCACCTGTCTACTTATACATCTCCATTTGATCAATGTGGTGAATATCCTTTATGTCAAATTCCAATGTTGTCTTCTTATAATTGGATGCTGACTTTGGCTGTAAAATTTGGGCCTCAATGAAGGCCATATGCATCCTACCATTCTATGAATCAAGCACCGACAATAACCATGTTTGAGAAATGGAGGTCTGCATCCAGGATTGGGCATAGGTCTTGTTCTTAAGAATCTCATTCTTAAGCTTTATCTCCCTAAACCTATCAAATATTATCTTCTCCTTCTCTCCTTGGAAAACCTTAGTTGTTTGAATTGTTTCTTGCTGGCCATGAGATACTGAAGATGTTTTGGGAGAAGTAGTAGATGGGCCACCTACTTGATAGGAGGATGGTGTTTCCTTAATCACCAATGCTAGTTCTTGCTTTGAGTTCTTATCTATATGAACCTTAGGATTTAGCTTTGTTCTCTTCCTGTACGTTATCTTAATTTATTTACTTGCCCTATCAGTCACTGAAGGTGACTCTTCTTCCCTTTTTCTCTTAACTGCTTTGTCCTGTGGGAAAGGAGTCTATGATGCTGATGTAGATACCAGTTTCTCCTCAGCTTCCTACAATGTATTTTCATCCCATACTGACTGGTTCATATATCATTCTATTTAAGGCCTCTAGGTATGAATGTAGGGACTAGTTTTGTTTTCTACTCTCAGCTTGGAAATGATTCCCAGAGGGTCATAGGACCAAGTACAACTCAGGCTGAACTTCATCTCTTTAAAAATTTTATCTGCTTCCTCCCTTGTTGACCTGCTATTTTAAATAAAAGAGCCAATCTGTGTCTTGATTCTGAACCAATAATTCTTCTTGGCTGATACAAAGTGAATATCATATACACTCAACATCTGTCTCATATATTCCCGAGAAAAAGTCCTCATAGGGAGGTATTTTCACAACTTATAAGGTGAAATCTCACATCCATAGACTCTGATCTCGGTGTAATTCTATTACAGGTACCAGTATCTTGTCTTAAACTGATCATTCAAATGCAGAATTATTTTGATATCTTCACTTATCTTGGGTTCTCATGTACTTCTTAGGACACTCATAGCTGGGTGAACAAACTGTTCAATGAACTGTTTGTAAGAGAATTCCTCTTGTTCTTTCATCACCAAAGATGTCCAGAATATCACTTATTGCTGGTTGCCTTCTTCATCACGCTTTTGCATGGAAAATTTGAACCTATCTTCCTGATAATATATAAACATATATACAAAAATGGAAGAATATTTAAACACTTCTTCAACGTAAAACATAAGAAACTTCTCATGAATGATGTCAGCCAGGAATTGGCTGAAATTGAAAATAATAGATGGTTTGCTATTTGTGGAAAAGATATAAAGGAAATCTAAAATGGTTTCATCTACCCACAGATCAGAATAATAACCAAGGATGTTGAAATTATTGTTATTATCTGTTTAGCTTGATTAGGGAAGATGGGGGAAGGGTATGGAGAGTTTTTCTTTAGAAATTGAGTGTTTTGAGGTAGAAATATGTCAAAGGTATTGGCTCTTTTAAAAAAATAATTTTTTTGGTATAGTTCATTGAGGGCTTCTAAGGATAAATGACTGATATTATCCATAGAGGTAGATTGCATCATTTGATCTATTGAATCGACAATGATGGTGAAAATAATTTGACCAGTGGAGGCAATGATGACTCTTTGATTAGGAATGTAGCATGCTTAACATTTCTGATGAATTCATGGGAATGGATAGTGTGAGGGAAGATATAGTGAGGGATATTGGACTCCGAGAGTCCAATCTCATCCGATTCATTAATATATTTATCTTCCAGCCAGTAGTATAGTTCAAAGAGTTCAAATTCTGACAGTGTTTCATTTACCTTATAGTCCCTATATGATAGAGGAATGTGGTCCAAGTCTATGCAACGATGGAACAAAGGACTAAAGGGATCCTCTTGGTTTTTATTTTTAGGATGCATAATTAATTTTGAAGAATTTATTTCGGATAAGGATGAATAGGGTTACGTGGAACGTGTAGAAACTATGTGGTTGGTTGAAGGATAAAAGGAAGGTGGTGACACTTGGTTGCAAACTGATTAGTTGATAAAGATTGGGTACAATGTAAAACCTATAAAACGATATGATTTCCAGAGAAAATGTAATAGTAAATGTTAAAAAATAATGATTGCAGGGTTTATATAACGAATGCTTGTTTTCCGTTGTAAATGGTGTGGGTCCGATGGATTAATAGTCATTTGATGGTAATTGAATGTTCAACAGATAAAACCCTGGTAAGTGATTTAATTGGTAACTTCTCATAAACATGGCGAAATGGGAATGGAGGAGCTGTTCGGTAGGGAAGGCGGTAATAGAACGAGTGAGGAGTGGTTTTGGGGGGGTAGTGGGCAGTTAATGGTTTAGGCTGGGAGCATACGAAGCGTGGAGGGCTGGCAACGTGGTAGTGGGATCTGGTGGAGAGACAAATTTTTTCGGAACGCCCCCTGGCTGCCCCCCACCCCTCGCGGCAATAAAGAAAGAATGGAGAGGTGGGGTAGAAAGCTAACAAGTTCTTTCAATTGGTGGAGCGGGGATACCGTAGGGTGGATAGTTGCGGATTATTTAACCTTATGCGACAAGAAATTTTGTCCGGTTGTGATTTTTGTTTTGGGTTTAAACTTAAGATAAAAAATGTATAAATCATATGTACCCCTTTATGTGCTCGATTCTTTAATGAACATCAAAACTTAGGATAAAGCAATTTTTAATCCTTTTAAAAGAAAAACAGTTCTACCTACCCTTTTAAACTTAAATTATTTTGGATAAACTAACATTTTTATTCCTTCTACGGGTGCATTTAGACTAGCAAATCCATATTCCTTTTTTTTTATGAAAATTATATTCTATCCTATCACTTATTTCTCCTATTGATTCAAATTAAACAATTGAATGAATGTAATTTTGTATGTAACTATTGATTTACCAAGATTAGACTATTTGGAAAATCTTTATTCTCTAACCTAGTTTACAAAATTCAAAATTGTTTAACCATGATTAAGTTGTATGGTTTAAACAAATAGCTAGTCATTGTGGCATTTTAAACAAGTTGCACACAATATTATTTCATTTAAATAAATAAAACTATCTATCAATAGTGGCACTTGAATTTGCAGCACTTTCAGTGTTATTTTATTTTTTCTTTTCTTTTGTGGGGTTCTAATTTCATTTTACTCTTTATCCACGTTCCTTTCTTTTATTATTGTTCTCTTTATTCAATTTTTTTTTTTTTATATATACCCTCTTTTCATTTTATTTTATATATTTTTGGAAAATAATTTGCATATTTAAAATTATTTACAATATAAGATTATTGAGATAAAATATTTAATCACCTTGTGATCCTATAAATTATAGGACCCTAACATTGGCTCCAGTTGGGGATGGCACTTCTCTATGTGAGGTGCCAAGAAAATTTGATTAGTAGCCTTGAGGGTTCCATTTTAGTAATGGCTGCAACTGATTTCATTTTGTTTCTGGAGTAAATATGGTAGCATATCAATCAAAATCTTAGGGCCTTCTCTGCGGGCTTCAACTTGTTAGTGCTCTATAATTTATAATATTGGAAATACTAACTTATAAATAACAACATCAAAACCACTTGAAGCCTAGGATCTAGCCCTCCTAAACTCAGAGAAGGATCTCTCTATAAATTTTAGATTTGTTTTAAGCTTTCTGATATTAGGCTAGTTAAATTAAATGTGAGAGTTGTTTTTGATTGATTTTTTTGGTTGGATTTAAGGGATCTCTTTAAACATTTTCCATTGGGCTATGGAGCCAACTTAGGCTGGGTTAATGCATCAATTTTTCAAATCAAATGCAAGGAAAGCTTGCTGTATATTCTGATGTTTTATAATAGAGTGAAATTATGAAATGGAGAAATAATTTTCAATAATGATTCAAAAGAAATTAAGGATTCTTAAACCATACATCAGAAGAAAACATTAGAATAGTGAAAACAGTCAGAATTAAGGTATTTTGGACAATAAATCTTAATATAAATTACCTTTTTTTTAATTAGTATTTAAAATGACATATATGAATAGATGATAGTGGAAACACTTAGACATGATAAAGGAAACACATCACCCCAATAACATAGTACATGAATCTTGCAAATTTCTCTTTTTATTGATGCTCCGGCTTGAAAATTACAAGTGCTTCCAATGAAAAGCACTTAAAATCTATGGTCCAACCCCTACTAATGAATAAAATTCTATATTTAAGCTAATTACTACTGATTTCCATATCAAAAGAGGCCATCTTTTCATTTATTACAAAATAACTAATTTTTTATATTTGCGTCCCATGCATGGACACGTTGTAACGTTTTTTTGATAGATGTCTCAAGTTTCCAAAAAACCATTATGGAGCCTTGTAAATGTTTTCTGTGTTGGAAATTCGATTTTTTTATGTTGTACTAATACAGTAGATCTACTAATGTGGATAATTTACCAAGTTGGATGTTTTGTCATTATGTTGAGCTACCATCATTCTTGCAAATCACACAATTTCTCCCAATCTTCTGGACTCAAATTTTTTATCCTGATTAGTCTTTTGTATATCTCATCAGTCTCCGTGTATTTCATAAATTTTGGTTTCACTTGAAAAATGTGCTTGATTTCATGTTGTATGAAGACATCATTACTGAGAACTTCATAGAAAGCCCTCCCTGTCATTTTTTTTTTATATTTGCATGTTTGGCTGAATCCTTGGATATCTTAGTCAACTTATTTACATAATCTGCCTTTGCCATAAGTTTATCAGTAATCACAAATAATGAAGGAAAAAATTTCTTGTTCAGTGGTTCCATCCTGCTGAACAACGTGCTTACTCCAATATGAAGATGATTACATTTTTCTTCAACTTGTGCAACTGAATTCTTCTTGTTCAACAATTTTTAAGTTTAAGTATAGTTGTTGTTCTATCTTGCATTCCCAGGGTTTATAATTCATAAATGCTTTTGGAATTGAGAAATTGGATAATGTTATTAGCAGTTGTAGGCTTATCCCCTAATTCCTCATTTTCCTTTTGAGTTGCAATACTAATTTTATGAGTCAGATACCTTTGCTCGAAATTTATCTGGATTGATGGCCAGATCTCATTCATTGAGTCAATTATGATTTTCCAGATGATTTATTTTACTCTTCCTACCATGCTCCCAATTGAGGACTACTAGAGGGACTTATGAAAATTTTCATTTAATTTTTTGTTGATCTCCAACTCTGTAGAATGTGCTGAATCTTTCCTTTTTAATTGATCTTGTAGGTTGCTCACTTGATCTTGAAACTTTTTAATTTATGTTCTCTATAAGGACATGCTTTTCATTACTTTAACCAGCTGCTCAGTTCCTTCTCATGGTGTAGCTATAGTTGTAGAAGTTTTTGAATGAATAATAGCAAGAGGGTCTGCTTGCAGTGGAATCATGGCCTTGGTTGCTTCTTTTGTTGCTTGCTTTACTACATCTCTCACTACTTTTTGTCTTTATTTTACCATTTTTTCCATTTCATTCTCTATTTTATTGATTTTCTTAGCTTGTTCAATGATCAATTGCATCATTTTTGCCTTATGTGTTTCATTTTATTCTATCTCCTTTGTCATAGGATCTTTTGTTACTAGCATCTTGAGTTGCTTCTTCAAAGCAACGATATTTGCATTATTTTTCTTTAAATTGCTTTTGCCACTGCTAGGTTTGATGGATTGTACCCAATGTGCACAACTAAATCCTCCAGGGATTTAATCCTTGAGTCTTTGGCCATGGAAGAAATATTTTCCATCTTCAACTGTGATTGTGTTTTGGACAATGTAACCTGCAACTTTGAGAGACTCATGGCTCTACTAGTTAAAGTGGAGGAGATCATTTCTCCTGTTTGCTTATGCATCTCCATTTGGTCTATCGGATGAATGCTCTTTGTATCAAACTCAAAAGAAGTCTCTTGTAGTCTGCTGCAGTTTTGGGCTGAGGGATTTGTGCCTCTAAGAAGGCCATCTTCATTCTTGGAGTTCTTTAAGATTTCAGGATATTGATTTTAAATATTCCTTCAATTGTTCTAGGATTGATTGATTCCATCTTGATAAATTATGTGACCTAACGAGTTTTCACTTCTTCTATTCCAAATAATGTCTTCTTAGGATTCGGGGAAATTCCATATTTTACATTTTCAAAAAATCTCCTTAAGTGTGCTAAATTTTCTTCATACGGTGTTTTATAATACATAGTGATGTCATCCAAATATTTTACAATAAAGTGGCCAATTTCATGAGC